>JAJIBD010002912.1:0-145605 GCA_021461705.1 Cryptotis parvus
AGCAATGAAAAAGTTGACCGATTTCTCATCAGAAACAGAAGCCTAGGGAAAATGGAATGGAAAATTGTTTAAAAATATTGTCAACCTAGAATTATTTATCTAACAAACATGTTTTTAAAAATAAGGATTTGGACTTGAGAATCAGTGTTGGTCCTTCCCACCTAAAGATACTTTTGTCTTATCTGCTATTAGGTACAACTGTAACTGTGTTAAAACTATTTAAAAATCTGCCTGTAAGGAAGCAATTTTATTCAACTGCTAAAAAATGTAAAGATGAAATGAAAAGATCCTAGACCTACTCATGAGCTATGCTATCCTGAAACCTGAGTTACGGATCATTCTTGCACATAATAAGGTAAAGCGTTACTGACTTTAATAAGTTTTTTTGGTATACAGTATACTAAAGTTACGTGTTTTATATAAATTTGTTTATGGGGCTGGAGCAATAGTACAGCGGTAGAGTATTTGGTTGCACACAGCCGACCTAGGTTCAATCCTTGGCATCCATGTGTTCCCCGAGCACCGCTAGGAGTAAGTCCTGAGTGCAGAGCCAATAGTGATCCCTGAGCATCACCAGGTATAAACAAAACACGAAAAAAAATGTTTATGCTTTAAGCTTTATCATTATTGTATAAGAACACCCTCTGTTATTTAATACCCACATGAAATATGGTCAAACCTTTGATTCTGACTTCTAAGATCAGTGATTTCACCAACAGTTCCGTTCAAGAAATATTCTAAAATATTAAGACTACTATCTCATTTCTTTTCTACTTTTCAAAGCAGGAACATTAGGAATTTTTGTTACCTGATAAATCTTAGGAAATAAAAGATCACATGTTTTTCTGATTATTCTGTTTTTTATAAAATTACATATTCACCATGAAATAGTGCAGTGGAGCAGCACCACAGTGCAAATGTGGAGAGTTGGTGGGGAGGAGGGTGTTAACGTTTATGGGAGACTGACAGGGCGCCAAGACCTATTCTAGGTGCATTAAGCTCCCCTAATCCCTGCGACAACCAGGAAAGGTAGACCTTATAACAAGCTTATAGTTGTCCCCCTGAACTGAACTCAGTTTTGTCTTTGCTTGTGAAATTGCCATCCTACTCTCCCGTCTTACTATTTTCATTTATATCTTTTTCTCAGCGTTTCAGAGAAGTTACAAAAGCTAGTAAGTTAGCATTATTTCTATTTGCATGAGGGATTTGAAATTCAGTGAACAAGGTAATTGTTTCATATTTCATAGCACTAGGGTTGATATCAGGACCACGTTTCATCCAGTTTTTGTTCTACTTCATATCCTTTTTACTTGTTAGCAAGATTTCATGTTAAACCACGCCATGGTGAAATATTATGATCAAAATCCTAAAATGATAAAAGGCAAAGAAAAATGTTAAGACTAGTTGGCCACCTGTTCCTGTTGGCATAAAGCCCAACCAGATGATACCTTGAGATCCCTTCCAGTTCTGCCGTTGCTGTGATTTCTCAGGATGTTGACGGATGGAGGCTCATCCTGCTAATATAAATAACCCTATGACATCTTGATCCAGAGCACATTTAGTCATTAAAAGTTGAATGCACGTTACACAAAAAAAGATCAGGGACAGAAGAAAACATGATCAGAAAGGGCAAACAAGTGGAAAAGGTAAAACACGAAGATAGGAACTCTACATATTTTATAAAAATGAAGACAACTAAAGAGAAAAGTTTTAATTACGAAAAAAGCAGAAGAAAAGGAAGATTAATATTATATGTAATGGAAATTAGTAAAGTCAAATACATGTCCTCTGAACTTTGGGTGGGTAATGTTTTTCCATCCAATTAAGATCATCATCTAGTTAATTTTGTTTGATAATAGATAGTACTTTGTAAGATACAGCATTGTATTATCCTGGGAAGACTCTGCATCTGTACTTTCATTACTCAGATACAAGTTTTCTTGATGGCCTTCAGTAATTTCAGATACAACTAAAATCCTATAGTGTACTCTGAGCATTGACCGTGAAAGGCGTAGCATTATCAGGACTTAAACCAAATTTAGTATTGACATTTACTCTACAAGTGAATCATGAACTGAGGATCAAGTTGTCTTCAATTTTTTTCTTTTGACAATAATTTTCCATAAGTTTTTTTTTCTAACAGTGCTTTTTTATCTCTCGAAAGTTATAATATATGATCAATCTTTCTTACATTGCATTAACAGATTATAAATTTCTTAATGTTAACTACTGCTCTGGTCTTGTCTTAACCTTCTCTTTTTAACTATGCTCTTATTCTTTCAGTTATTTAAGTTCTTTTCTGAAGGTTTTGTGATCTTACTTAAAAATTGAAACTTGACGATATTGGTATCTTTTTTGATTTTTGTGCATTAGAAACAATCATATCACACATAATGTGGGAAGCACTATTGCTATTTTGACATCTTGGATTAGATAGTGTTCCTTTTTATGAAGGTTTACCCTGCCAAGACATTCTTTGAATACTGATAATGTTGATGTTCTTGCCAGTATGGTTATGTTAGAAAGAGGTATTTTTTCTTCTCATCACCATGTTCCTTGAAAGCATACTGAATAATGAGACAGCAGAAGGAAAATTACAAATGAATTCAGTGAGTTAATCTAAAATAAATATTACTTAGAGAAATTATGAGGTATTCCTTCTAAGAACTGTGCAGTTTTCAGCATTAGTTGTAATTGAATACCTTTGAATTTATATATATAGCTATACTTGAGTGTGTGTATATACACACAGAGACATATATATATATGCATATATATATGATAATTATCTGCCAGAAATAGAAGTTTTTAAAATGTGGTGCGAACCTGAGTCCAATTTAGTATTTTTGACTGTTTCATATGTATAGGAATAATTTAGTGGACCATTAATTTAGAATATAGTATTAAATATGTTATTTCAAAGAAATGATTTTAATGTACACTAAATTATACCACCTTATATTTATTAATTTTTTGTAGGGACTTTACTTTTCTTAAAATATTGCGTGATTTTAAAAATTGTTTAAAATTAATTTTGTCTTTGTCATTCATTAAACTAGTACTGCAAAAGCAAATTGGATAGCAATTTTAGGAGTTTTCAAGTTTGGGTCTGGTTTGGCCATACCCACTAGTTTGTCAGTGCCTGGGGGCAGGGGCTGCTCCTGGTGGTGCTGAGATCTTGCATTGTGGCCCGTGGACCAGGGGCCTCTCCCTTCTGGCATACCCTCCTACACTTTGAACTGTTTCTACAGACTGATCAAGAGGCTTGCTCTGTCTGTCTGTCTGTCTGTTTGTCTGTCTGTCTGTCTGTCTGTCTGTCTGTCTGTCTGTCTGTCTGTCTATTTCATGAACCCTTGTGATTTTCATTGAATGAAACTTGCTTGGGAAGATGGTTAAGGGAGAAAAGAGAGAAAGCATAAAGAGAGAACCCAGGCTTCTCCAAAGTGAAAAGAAGAAGCAAGCATCAATACATAGAGACAAGTAAGAGAGATACATGTTCTGGGGAGAACATGAGCTTGGAGAAGCTCCCAACAGAGAGTTTTAAACTGCAGAGAGACAAAGAGAGAATTTAAGAAATGACTTTCTTTCATCATGAGGATGTTGAGATTTTAAAAGTCTCTTTGGGAGTGCTGGAGAGATAATACAGGTGTTAAGGTGCTTCCTCCCAGGTAGCAGGTGGAATTCAATCCCTCACACTGCATATGGTTATTTTTAAGTGTAAACCCTCAACTTTTTTTTTTCCCTTTAGGATCGGTTTATGTAATTTTTTGAGGTTTGAAAGGATGATGACACCTTGAATAGTTGAGTATTCTCTTTCAGGGAAGTCAGGACCTAAACAGGAAACAGAAACATAGAAAATGGGCCCTGGGGCTTACTCCTGGTGGGCTTGGGAACTTATAGAGTGCGGGACTACACCCGTTGTTCTACTGTGGTTTACATTCTGTCTCCTCCTCTCCACAGCCTCTTTGTGGGCGGAAAGACGGTATCTTATTTATTTCCCCAACAGTAGTTCCTCTGTGTCATGAGTACTCACTGTGCAGAGAAAATCAGGTGGTTTAAAAGGTAAAATATATAAATTTATAAAACATCAGATTTGAACACTTGTAACTTTCTCAGACCTTTCTCATAATACTCATTATAAAATGATCCTTTTCTTTTTTAACACGTTTAAAAAATAATCCTTTTAAACGTATTAAAATAAATTATAAATAATCCTTATAAAATAATCCTTATAAAATAAATTATAAAGTAATCCTTATAAAATCATCCTATAAAATAAATTATAAAATAATCCTTTTATTATTTATAAAATAATCCTTATAAAATACATTATAAAAATAATCCTTTTTTTTTTTTGCTTACGTTTGGACTCCCCCAATATACCTCTTGGACTCCAATATAGTTTTACTTTTATTCATAAATGTGTTCTAGTCTGTTTCTTTTCTGGTGGTTCAGTCACTGATACCCTTTTATTAGGAGTACTCAGAAATATAGAAAGACCATATGGCTGTGGTATAGTTGAGAGCACTTGAAGGGGACAGAGTCTTTTTAAGGGCCATGTGTTTAATTGTGTTTTGTTTATGCCTATTTAGATAGCACCATACAACTTCCCCTTTACACATCCTCTAACAAAATATATTTCCTATGCTTACTGTTTTAATACATTTCAGTACCTAATCATAGATTTCTAATTAAATGATTTCTAAATTCTGTACAAATCTATTTTTTGAGCTTCAGATAAAATCATGTCTGAATCCCTTTCAGTTCTACAACTCATTTTTTAAGGGTGCTTACATTTATCTTGGCCACTCACAATTCTTTTAGCAAAATTGAAATTTCATATTTGTCACTTAGAAGCGCTATGATAAATCAGGGAGGACATGAAACAGTTGGGGTTGGAGGATCACAAAGTGCCTTATCTGGGAAGGAGCACTGACCTTTTTATCCTGCCCAAATCTTTCAGGAAATAAAGTATTTTTGTCCTTGCCCCCTTAGGTTATCTTTTTCCTGATCCCAGAGTTTGAGTGGATTGCTCAGTAACTTAAAGATCGATCATAGCAGAGGAGGAATTGAAGGTTAAATCTATCTTCATTATTTATTTTTTTAAAATCCTTCCATTTTGAAAATAGCAATCATTGTTTGGGGATGACTATGACTTCTTCACACAAAAACTACATACAGAACTTTGATAAGTGGTTTGAACTGTTAAGATTTGTACACTTTGAGGGGCTGGAGCGATAGTCCGGCAGGTAGGGTGTTTGCCTTGCATACGGCCAGCCCATAACGGCCCAGGTTCAATCCCGGCATCCCATATGGTCCCCCCGAGCACTGCCAGGAGTAATTCCTGAGTGCAGAGCCAGGAGAAACCCCTGAGCACTAGCTGGGTGAGACCCCCCAAAAAAAAGATTTGTACACTTTGAAAGAGCATATAGGCGTATGCAAGGAAGTCAAAAGTGAGAATGATGAACATCTATATAGATGAATAATAAGTCTGTTTTATATTCTGTTTATCTTGATTTGACTTTCCTGTATCTTGACCCTTTAAAACTTTTATTTTTTTAAAATTCTCTTCCTATTGGAATCCAGTGTCTGGAGATGTTGAGAATTTTCCTATTTTGTTCTATGGTTCAGGTCCACAGGCAAGCCTTTAATCTATGTTTTGATTAATTTTGTGTACTGTGTTATATCGCGATCTATTTTTCCACTCTTCAGCCATAACTGTTCTTGTAGTTAATATCTTCATTTTCATTGTCTCTGAGTGTTTGTGGGGAAGGGGGGCCACTCCTGGTGATGCTGATCTGGGTGGAGGGGGCATAGCAAGGTTAGGACTTGGTTGTCCAGCCCATGAGGTGCTCAGTAGAACTTGAGGCCTCGTGCCTTCAGAGCCTTGCTACAACCTTTTGAACAATCTTCCCAGCCCTGTCTGGGAGTTTTTTAATCAATTCTTTGGTTTCTTTGTTTACCTAATAATTTATTACAATTTTGTTCATATTTGTTGTGAGCACATTTTCTTTATTCATATGTTGGTGTTTATGTTGTTTCCATCATGACCATTACCCATGTTGCTGAAAAGAACAGAATTACTCTGTGTTTGTGTGTGTGTGTGTATGTGTGTGTGTGTGTGTGTGTCTTGCGACGCTCTATGGTCTCATATCTTGACTATTAGAAACCGTACTATAAAGAGCATAGAGTTGGCGTGTATTGTGGTGGTGGTGATACTCAGAGCCTTTTTCCCCTTACTCTGCTCGAGGATTAGTCCTAGTGGGGTTCAAGGGACCATATGTGGTATTGAGATCGAACTGTATTGTGTGAGGCAAGTGGTCTGCCTTCTGTATTATCTCTCTGACTCCTGTGTTTTACTAGATTATATTGTTTTAATCATTTTGGAATAGGCCTGGTGGTACTGTGTGACCACCCACCAGTTCTGTACCAGAAAGTACTGGTGATGTCGGGGGTGGAGGAGTATCTGGGATTGAACTCAACCCTCAAACAAGTAAGTAATATGCTGAATTCTTGAGGCACATCTGCCCTGGACCTTTCTGTATTTATTTAAAAATTCTAATAATGTTATTAATATGTTTCCATCACTTTCTTTTTCAATTTAAAATTGGTATTTAGGTAACATGTTGCTTAATGTTTATAGTTTGATATACAAAATTATTACATTTTCTTCATGGAAGTGCATGAATAAAGACTTTTCACTGCTGTAGAATCTTTTCTTTTTAGTAGAATCTTCTTTTTTTAAAGTCTGTTAATACTTAGCAAAACAAATCATTGATTCTACTGTTTATAATAACTCCTATAATGTTGATATTCTGATGGAATTACCCAAATTTTATACTGAATTTGAATCACTTAGCAATGTAGTGAGGATAAGTTTCTACAGTTAATGTTGTCTTGTTGCCAGTGTAGAAAACTAGGTTTGCTTATATTGTATTTGTGTCTGCTTTTTTTCTGAACTAGTCGGTATATATGTCTTGGATTAACTAGCAGTAGATACAGATAAAATTTCATTTAATTTGTATAATATTAAGTAATTAAAATTTCTTTTTAAGAAATGATGTGGTCAATGGTAAGGCGGGCGAGAAGTTCTGTGGACTAGAGACATAGTACAGCAGGGTAGGGCACTTGCCCTTGCTCTTGGCCGGGTGTGATTCCAGGAATTCTATATGGTTCCCTGAACCGCCCAGGAGTGATTCCTGAGTGCAGAGCTAGGGAGGAAGTCTTGAGAATTTCCAGGTATGGTATAAAGTCCAAAAAGTTCAAAACCAAAAACCATTGAGATGCAGGCTAAAAAAGTAAAATTTTTTTAGCTCACCTATTTGGTTGCAGTTACCAGTGTGTATTTCTTATTCCGGAAAGGTTTCTGTTCATCACCTGACTTGAACGATGACATCAGCATCACGTTTTTGAGTTATTTTTAGTTAATTGTGAACGTGTTTGTGCACCTTCAGTTTCTTCTGTATCTAAGTTGCTTTTGAGATTGAGGTTTGCTAATTAAATTCAGAGTGTTCTCTTCTCACTACCGCTTCCTTCAGATAGTGTAAATGAAGGAGGAACAGTGTGACAAGATATATTTGGCCACCTTCGATCAATTACGTGGTGTGGGTAATAGTATATTTTTGATTGAGGTGTTTTTGCACTGTCATCATACTGACAAGAGTCAGATTCTTACTTGGAACATGGAGGGTGCTCCCAACTTTGTGTGACCTAGATAGAAAACATATAGTATGTATTTTTAGCACATGTTTAACTTTTGCTTAGGGTCACTATATGAAAACGTCAGGAAGTGAAAAGGAAGTCTTTATTTTGGAGAATAATATAGGAGTGAAGAAATGGTGTAGTGCAAGTTAAATGCATTGCTTTAGAAAAATGTAATATTTAAATTTTCATTTCTTAATAATACTTTATTCTTCAGTTCTTTGATACAGGTTCTTTTTGCAAGTCACTTTTAATCGCCTAGGTATAGTAAAGATTTAACTTGTTGGCAGACTTGTGTATCATCTGTTGCTATTCCAAGAATAACTAGTTTAGAAAATGCTCCAATTTAGCCCCCTTGATCTGATTGCCTGGTGTAAAATGTTTATCCAGAGTACCGGCAGTTTTTCCTTAAAAGAAGTTTTTTTCTCATGTAGTAGTTCTCGTGTTTCACAGCTTTTCTAGAACCTATTTCTGCAACTGAGCCTTTGACAATTCTGTGTCCTAGTTGCAATGGCGCTAACAGCAGCTTTAACTGTTAGCAGCGTTAACAGTCACTGAGGTCTCTAGCCTTGGCCTTTCCTCAGCTACTTCTAACACAAACAAGCAGTCTGGTTTACACTGAACACTTAAATATGACCATAAACATTGAGGCATGAAAAGTTACTGAGATTACTAAGAAAATTATAGATAAGGAAACAAAAGATAGGTCTTTTGATGTAGCCTCACATGTATGAGTTCCTGAGCTCAGGTGAGGGGGGAGAGGGAAGAGGAGAGAGACACAGAGAGACAGAATGAATCAATCCATAAGCTGCTCAAACAACAAAGCTTTCAGGGTTAGTTACACAGGTGATAACTCTTAGGATTGAACTCCACCATGTTATGCTCGGAAGGCGGTGTTCCAAGCCTCTGAGCTTTTTTTCTTTTTGGGTCATATCCGGCCACACTCAGGAGTTACTCCTGGCTCTTTGCTCAGGAATTTCTCTAGCGGAACTTCGGAACCAATGGGATGCCGGGGATAAACCCTGGCTGGTCGAATGCAGTGCAAATGCCCTCCCGCCGTGCTATCGCTCCGGCCCTTTAGTCCCTGAAGGCCAGCTTTTGGTCCTGTCTCGCTGGACCCTAGTTGTATCAACTCAATTACACACTTAAAAAATAAAAATCTGGACTGAGAGATAGTGCAGCAGGTAAGCTAAAGTGTTTGCTTAGCAAGTTCCTGATCTGGATCCTGTGCCTGGCATCCCACGTAGTCCTGACCACCAGGAGTAATTTATGAGTGCAGAGCCAGAGTAACCCTGAGTATTGCTGGTTATATTTAATTTTATTTTTAAATCAAGCTCATTATTTGACATTGTTTTATTCAGTTGTTTTTCCCCTCTAAGTTTGTTTATAATAGATAGTTATAAAGTGATTTTATTTTTTTTTTTTTTTTGCACTATTCTCAGCAGTTCTCAGGGTTTTCTCCCTGGTGGGGCTTGAGGACCACCACCTGTGGTGCCAGGAATGGACCCAGATAAGCTGCATGAAAGGAAAACCCACTGTAATACAGAGTAAGGAAACTGTAATACAGAGAAAGGAAAACCCACTGTAATACCCACTGTAAAAACCTCTGTAATACAGAGGTATTACCCACTGTAATACCTCTCTGGTTCCATCAAGGGTATCTTTAAGACCATGCATTATCCCAATATTTTTTATCACTTTGGCTACATAATTCTTCGCAACATGGCCACATTCAGTAAAATGCTCTTTCTTTCTTTGAATAACTGTGTAATTTAAATATACTCAAATATGTTTTTCCTTAGAATTAGGAGGAAGAGAATATTTAATAAAAGATTTTATGCATAGCACTGGCCCATACGTATGCCTGCAGTATGTAGTTCATCTTCAATAACTATGGGAGATAGCACTTCATTATCTTGTAGAAATTAGACAAAGAGCTTAAGGAAAATAATTGTTTATTTAAGTTTTTGTTATTAAAAATAAAATTTTTTATATAAGGTTATTAAAATAAATTCTGTGTATGTGTTACAGCATACACAGCTACTAATAAGAACCAGAATTCATTTTGGAATTTGAGCCCATGCATCTTTTCTAAATTATACTGAAAATATATGCTGGGGATTAATACTAAATATAGTAATAAAGTATGTATATGTTTAAGTCTAGTACATTTTAAATTATTTTAAATGCTGTCTGTCATTCTGACCCTAGGCAGTTGTTTGGCATAAGACCAGAGTAACAAGCCATAAGATGGCTCTCACGTCTGTTCTGGGAGTTGCTACTGTAGAACATATGGAATCCTTTGAGTACCGTGCTGAAGAATCTCAGGTATGTGGCAGAATTATTCTTTAGTCCTTCGCATTTATCATTGAAATGTTAAATGCTTCACTTTAGGGAGTTGGGGTTTATTGGGGTTTATAGGGAGTTGGGGTTTATTTGTTCATGGGCCTTACATGCAGCGGTGCTTGGGGCTTACCTCCTGGCTCTGCACTCAGAGTTTACTCCTAGAGGTGCCCAAGGAGACCATATGTTTTTCCAGTGATGAAACCCAGGTCCAGGTCAGCTGCATGCAAGTCAAGGAAAAGGACCAGGAGATGGCACAGAAAACAGGGCTGGATTCTATCTCCAACAGTGAATGGCCCTCCCAGCCTCGGCTGGTTTGGTACCTTGTAGGCCTCTATCAAATTGAAAGTGGCCTAGGTGTCCTCAGCACTGTGGGGCAGGAACAGCACTGCATCCTTGGGCCCCTAGGGTGAAACCATTTGCCTACTGGGTCCTCTTGGCACTGCCTAGGAGGCCCCCAGATGAAAGGAAAATAAAGCGACTGCGGTGATAGTAAAGGGATTAAGGTGCATGTTTTGCATGTGGCTGACTGGTTTAGCCAGTCCTGGGTGCCACATGGTCCCCTGACCTTCACCCAGTGTAGCCTGGAGACTCTGGAGCACTTCCAGGTGTGCCTGTGGAGACCCCTCATCACCACGTCCTCAGACCCTTGCATTGAACCACTTGACCAAATTTCCAGTAGCACCACTTGGGGCCCCACCCTAGCCCCCAAGAAAAAGACTTACAGTGTTTGTATTAAATATCTCTAGACCTACCCTTTTATCTTTCTGTTTTTTAATAAAGTTAGGATACCATCTATCCACTTTCTACTGTTAAAGAAGAGTTGAGTTCTCTTTTGTTTTCTTTGCATGTCTTAAATATATATTTTAACTTCCTTTTGTTAATCAGCTTCAATTAGAGTCTCCTGAGTTCCTCTAGTGCTAAATGAGATAACATCCCTCTCGTTCTTTTCTCTTTCAATCATGTTGAAAGCCTTATTTTATCAAGCTCATTGACCTTCCTCAGGTAATCATTTTACAAGTATCCCATCGTCCTAATGATGATTGAGTCTAAACACTGAAAATGTACATAGTTTATGTATGGAATTGACTATGAGTCATTACAAATACAGTGTATTTCCCTCTGAGGATAGCGAGGTGTGTCTTCTGAACAAATAAATGAGAATATTCTACTGAGCCAGTTAAGTGGAACCTCCTTCCTATTTCTCCATAAGTGGCACACTGTTATTTATATCTGAATTCTCTTAGAGAGGGTTTTGCTTTTGACGATTTTTTTTTTATTAAACATTTTATTATACTACTGTGAGATTACAACGTTGCTCATGTTTAGAGGTTTTAGTCACATAGTGTTCCAGCACCCCGCCCTCCACCAGTGCCCATTTCCCACCACCAATGTCCCCAGTTCCCTCCCCTTCCCATAGCCTGCCTAAATGGCAGGTTCTTTATCTCTTCTCTCTCTCTCTCCCTCTCTCTCTTTTCCTTCTCTTCCACATTGTGGGTTGCACTACATACACTTAGAAACCATCATGTGCATTTTTTGCCTATATTTAATGTTCAGTCTCTAGGTTGGTATTAGCCCTTTCGACCTTTATTCACACATGTTCCCTTCTCTGTCTTACCTAACCTCGACTCCCACACGTTTGCTGAGTAATTTCCACTTTTTGGTAAGACCACCTGATATATTTATGTCATGCAAATAAATGCAGTCATTCTATACTCTCTTTCCTTCTGACTAATTTCACTCAACATGATCCTTTCCATGTCCATCCATTTATAGGCAAATTTCATAACTTCATTTTTCCTAACAACTGCATAGTATTCCATTGTGTAGATGTACCACAGTTTCTTTATCCAGTCATCAGTTCTCGGGCATACTGGTTGTTTCCAGGTTCTGGCTATTGTGAATAGTGCTGCTATGAAAATAAAAGTGCAGATGGTGTTTCCGCTGTGTGTTTTTGGCTTCCCAGGATATATTCCCAGGGTATGGCTGGGTCAAAAGGGAGCTCAATTTCTAGTCTTTGGCAGAATGTCCATATTTTTTTCCAGAAAGGTCGTACAAGACGACATTCCCACCAACAATCCGCATCCACGTCCCCTAACCCACATCCACGCCAGCACTTGTTGCTTTTACCATTTTGGATATGGGCCAGTCTCTGTGGTATGAGCTAATACCTCATTGTTGTTTTGATTTGCATCTCTCTGATGATTAGTGATGATGAGCATTTTTTCATATGCCTTTTGGCCATTGGAATTTCTTCCTTGTCAAAGTTTCTGTTCATCTCTTCTCCCCATTTTTTTAATGGGGTTGGCTGTTTTCTTCGTATATAGTTGTACCAGTGCTTGATATATTCTGGATATTAACCCCTTATCAGATGGGTATTGGGTGAATATTCTTTCCCATTCGGTGGACTGTCTTCGTATCTTGGTCACTGTTTCTTTTCGAGGTACAGAAGCTCTTTAGTTTCATGTAGTCCCATATGTTTATCTTTTCTTTTAGTTGCTTTGTTAATGGTGTTTTGCCTTTGAAGATGTCTTTAGCTTCAATGCCGTGGAGGGTTTTTCCTATATTTTCTTCAACATACTCTATGGATTCAGGTCTGATATTGAGATCTTTAATCCATTTTGATCTGATTTTTGTGCAAGGTGTTAGACACAGGTCCAAATTCATTTTTTACATGTAGCTGTCCAGTTTTCCCAGCACCACTTGTTGAAGAGGCTTTCCTTACTCCAGTTTGGACTCATTGCACCTTTATCAAAGATTAACTAATCATGTCTTTGAGGGTGGGTGTCAGGATACTCAGCTCTATTCCATAGGTCCACAGGTCTGTTTTTATTCCAAAACCACGCTATTTTAATTACTGCTGCTTTGTAGTACAGTTTAAGGTTGGGGAAGGTGATGCCTCCCCATCTTCTTTTCCCAAGGATTGCTTGAGCTATCCTTGGGGGTTTATTATTCCATACGAAGTTTCAGGAGTGTTTGGTCAATTTCTTTAAAGAATGTCATGGGTATCCTTATAGGGACCGCATTGAATCTGTACAAATCTCTAGGGAGTATTACCATCTTGACAATGTTAATTCTCCCCATCCATGAGCAGGGAACCTGTTTCCATTTCCTCATGTCCTCTTTTATTTCTTGAAGCAGAATCTTGTAGTTCTCTTTGTATAAATCCTTTACACACTTGGTTAAGCTGATTCCTAGGTATTTGAATTTCTGTGGTACAATTGTGAATGGAATCGATTTCTTAATATCCCTTTCTTCTCTTTCGTTATTTGTGTATAGGAAAGCCACCGACTTTTGGGTATTGATTTTGTACCCTGCCACTCTACTATACATATCTATTGTTTCTAAGAGTTTTGGGGACGAGAGTTTAGGGTTCTCTAGGTATAATATCATGTCATCTGCAAATAATGATAGATTGATTTCTTCCTTGCCTATCTGGATGCCCTTAATGTCCTTTCCTTCTCTGATTGCTATGGTGAGTAATTCCAATACTATTTGAATAAAAGAGGTGAGAGAGGGCAACCTTGTCATGTTCCTGATCTTAAGGGGAGACTTTCAATTTTTCCCCATTGAGAATGATACTCGCTGTGGGCTTTTGGTAGATGGCTTTGACTAGCTTGAGGAAGCTTCCTTCAATTCCCATTTTCTGGAGGGTTTTAATCATGAATGGGTGCTTAATCTTGTCAAATGCTTTTTTCTGCATCTATTGATAGGATCATATGGTTTTTTATTTTTTCTCTTATTAATATGATGTATTATATTGATTGATTTGCGAAGTTGAACCATTCTTGCATTCCCAGATGAATCCTACTTGGTCATGATGTATGATCTTTTTGATGAGTCTTTGGATTCTGTTTGCTAGTATTTTGTTGAAGATCTTAGCATCTGTGTTCATCAAGGAGATTAGTCTGTAATTTTCCTTCTTTGTGTTGTCTCTCCCTGCTTTGGGTATCAGGGTTATATGTGTCTCGTAAAAGCTGTTTGGGAGTGTTTCTGTTTCTTCTATTTCCTGGAAGAGCTTGAACAGGACTGGCAGTAGGTAGTGAACCCATCTGGACCTGGGCTTCTTTGTGTTTTGGGCAGACTTTTTAATTACTGTTTCAATTTCCTCGATGGTGATAGGCTTATTCGGGTATTGGAGGTCTTCTTGTTTCAGGCATGGGAGCTTTTAGGACTTCAGGAATTTATCCATTTCTTCTAGGTTCTCATGTTTCGTGGCATAGAAGTTCTCAAAGTAATCTCTGATGATCTCTTGTATTTCTGTTTTTTCTGTTGTTATGTCACCATTTTCATTTCTGATTCTGTTTATTTGGGTTCTCTCTTTCCCTGTCCTTACAAGTCTTGCCAGTGGCTTGTCGATCTTGTTTATTTTTCAAAGAACCAGCTCTTGGTTTCATTAATCTTTAAGATTGTTTTTTTTGGTTTCCAGCTCATTGATTTCCTCCCTAAGTTTTATTATTTCTTTCTTTCTGCCTGGGTTGGGCTTCTTTTGTTGGTCTTTTTTTTAATATTTTCAGCTGTGAGGTCAGGTTATTTATGTGGGCCCTTTCTTCTTTCTTTATGAATGCTTGCAGAGCTGTGAACTTTTCCTCTTAACACAGCTTTTGCTGTGTCCCACAAGTTCTGATAGTTGGTATCTTCATTGTATTTGTTTCCAGGAATCTTTAGATTTCCTGTTTGATTTCTTCTTTGACCCATTTGTTGTCCAGCAGTGACCTGTTCAGTTTCCAGGTGTTTGGTTTGACTCCCTGCTTCTGTGTATGGTTAACTACTATTTTCAGTGCATCATGATCTGAAAAGATAGTTGACACAATTTCTATCTTTTTATTTTGTTGAGGTATGCTTTGTGGCTTAGTATATGGTCTATCTTGGAGAATGTTCCATGTGCCCTGGAAAAAATGTATTCAGCTTTTTTTTGAGATGAAAAGCCCTGTATATATCAACCAGTTCTCTTTCTTCTCTTTCTTCCTTCAGGTCCAGTATTTCTCTGGTGAGTTTTAGTCTCGTCAATCTATCCGTAGTCGATAAGGCTGTGTTGAAGTCTCCGACTATTATTTTGCTACTGTTAATGTCTTCTTTGAGGTCTATTAATCGTCGTTTTAAGTATTTTGCTGGCCCCTCGTTTGGCGCATATATGTTTAGTAGTGTGATTTCTTCCTGGTATACATACCCCTTAATTATTAAGAAATGGCCTTTATTGTCCCTTTTAACCTTTTTTCAGCCTGAAGTCTATATTGTCAGATACGAGTATGGCCACACACGCCTTTTTGGAGGAGTTGTTTGCATGGAGAATGGTCTTCCAGCCTTTGACTTTGAGTCTGTGTTTGCTCTGATTATTCAGATGTGTTTCTTGTAGGCAGCAGAACGTTGGATTCAGTTTTTTAATCCATTTTGCCACTCTTTTTCTCTTAATTGGTGCATTTAGACCATTGATATTGAGAGAGATTATTGTCATTGGATTTTTGTGCCATCTTTCTGTTTAAACTTATTGTGGTTTTGGGTTGTCTTATTTTACAATAGACCCTTCAATCCTTCTTTTATTTATTTATTTATTTATCTATTTATTTATTTATTTTTTTTTGTTTTTTGGGCCACACCCGGCAGTGCTCAGGGCTTACTCCTGGCTCTGCACTCAGGAATTACTCCTGGCGGTGCTTGGGGACCATATGGGATGCCGGGGATCGAACCCGGGCCAGCACAGGCCGGCCGCATGCAAGGCAAATGTCCTACTTGCTTGGCTATCGCTCCGGCCCCAATCCTTCTTTTAAAGTTGGTTTTGAGTCTATGAATTTCCTGAGTTGTTCTTTATCCGTGAAGTTGTGTATCTTTCCTTCACATCTGAAAGTAAGTCTGGCTGGATAAAGAATTCTTGGTGAGGCCTGCAGTTCATTGAGTTTTTTCCACAATATCCCACCATTATTTTCGGGCTTGGAGTATTTCATCTGAGAAGTCTGCTGTAAATCTCAGGGATGCTCCTTTGAATGTGATTTCCTTCTTTGATCTTTCTGCTTTCAGTATTCTATCTCTGTCTATCGTTTTTGTCATTTTTCATAAGGATGTGTCTTGGAGTATTTTTTATTGGGGTTTCTTTTAGCTGGTATCTTATGGGCCTCCTGTATCTGGGAGCATGATTTCTTCAGTTCGGGGAACTTGTCAGCGATGATGGCTTTGACAGTTTCTTCTTCATCAGGGTTTTCTTCTTGCCCTTCTGGGACCCCAATTATGCATATGTTGTTCCTATTGGCTTCATCCTTTTTCTCTGGTAGTCTGTTTGTTGATTGTGAGTCTTTTTTCCATCTTCTGGTGTTGTCTACAGAATCTCTGAACCTTGTCTTCAAGATCACTGATTCTTTCTTCAGTGGCTGTTACTCTGCTTTGGAGGCCTTCCCCTGTGTTTTTCAGTTCACTTACCTCATTTTTAATATCTGTCATTTCTGCTTGTACTTTGGTCTGAAATTTACTCAATTCTGCTCTCATGTCCTCCTGTATTTTATTGGCTTTTTATTCCATTGTTTCTTTGTGTTCCTTGTGAATCTTTAACAGTTCCTTCCAAAATTCCTTTTCAGAGAGGTTATATAGCTCATCATTATTGCTTGACTCATCTATATTGGTGATTTCCAATCATAGAGCTTGAAGGAATTCTGCGTTGCATAATGACTATTGTAGGTTGAAAATGTGTGTTCTGGGTGACTAGTCAATAGGAGTTAGTAGGTGCCTGAATTATTTTGCAGTTAGGGATGGATAACAAAGAATGTGGGGCAAATGCTCAGTGGTATCTCAGGTAGATAGATATTACTCGGCTGAAGCGCTAAGCGCTTTTTGAATTTTTGGGGTGTCAGTGGGTGGTACGGTGTCAGGGTGTGGTGGGGGGGTAGTCCAGCAGAAGATCAAAAAAGAAGCTGGGTGTGGCTTGGTTCCCTTTCAAAATTCCAGCCCTTTATCCTGGAACCGTGTGCCTCGGGGATTGCCGCTGTGGGCCACGCACCTGGTGGGGAAAGCAGGGATCTGCTGGGCGTCGGGGCAGAAGTCGTCAGATGGAAGGTCCGAAGAAGCTGGGTGTGGCTTGGTCCCCTTCTCAAAGTTCCAGCCCTTTATCCTGGAATGGAGTGCCTCGAGGAGTGCCAGCTGTGGGAACACACTTGGTGGGGAGGCGGGGGGAGCTGCTGGGCCTGCTGAAGATTTTTTAAAGTGAAGGAACTACTTCTAAAACAAAACAACAAGCAATAAAATCTATAATCAACAAAATCCAGCATTTTTAGTTATTTTCACTGTAGTTGGTTCTGAGTGCGTTCTGCTCTTGGTATTATTGTCCTTAAAATCTGCTTATTTTCATTTGGATTCTGTGGTGATTGATCACTTGATCACTTGACATCCCGTTATTCATCGATTTGCTTCGGCGGGGCACGAGTAACATTTCCATTTGATCCTATCATGTGCCAGTGTAGCCCAATGGCATCCTGATTGCTTCAGGAATACAAAGAGCTTCAAACCGTTCATTCAGGGTCTTGACGAAGAAGTCTGACCACTCTTGTAGGTGAGCGGCCATGTGATCTTTTGACATCCCTTAGGATCCAGTCAATAACAGCTCTAGTCCAGCGGTAGTCTCCCAAAACGCATTACATGTCCAGCCCATCTGATTTTCGATGCCTTGGCAAACGAGACAGCATCCCTGATTCTGGAATAGCGACGGAGGTCAGAACTCCGGATTCCCTTCTCTCACTTGAGTGAGGCGTGATATTCCAAGCATAGCTCTTTCGATTCCTCTCTGGGATACCCGAATAGCATTCTCATCCCTGCTTTTCGTAGGGCCCAGGTCTCTGAGGCGTATGTTAATGCAGGGAGAAGCGGTGGAGTCAAAGAGATGTGCCCGGGCCGGGAGGTTCTTTGTCTTTTAAGCTATTTCTTCGATGCCTTTGAAGACATTCCATGCCGCTCTCTTCCTCCTGCGCAGCTCAGGTTTTAGGTTATTCATCATGTTGACTTATCGACCTAGGTACACATAACTGCTGCATTCAGAAATGTCTGTTCCAAACAATATGGACTTTCCTCCAAAGACTAGAAATTGAACTCCCATTTGACCCAGCCATACCACTCCTGGGAATCTACTCTGGGAAACCAAAAATACGCAGCGGAAACACCATCCCTACTTTTATGTTCATAGCAGCATTATTCACAATAGCCAGATTCTGGAAGCAACCAGAGTGCCCGAAAATCGATGACTGGATAAAAAAGCTTTGGTACATCTACTCAATGGAATACTATGCAGCTGTTAGGAAAAATGAAGTTATAAAATTTGCCTATAAATGGATGGACATGGAGAAGATTATGTTGAGCGAAATTAGCCAGAAGGAGAGAGAGACAGATACAGAATGACTGCATTTATTTGCATGGCATAAATATATATGTACATATTATGATACCAATATCCAAGGTCAAGTGAAACATATATCAGGAGGTCTTGTCAAAGGTGGAAATTATCACAAACATGTGGGAGTCAGAGTTTAGGTAAGACAGAAAATGGAACAGGGTGCTAATAATAGTCGAGGGTACTAATGCCAACCTAGAACTGAGCATTAAATAGAGGCAAAAGGATACACATGACAACCTTTTAATGTATGTTCTGTAATCCATAGTCTGGAAGGGAAGGAAAGAGAAGAGAGAGAAAGGGAAAGAAATAAAGAACCTGCCATGGAGCAGGGCTGGGGGAAGGGGGAGGGAACCGGGGATGTTGGTGGTGGGAGATGGGCACTGGTGGAGGGACGGGTGCTGAAACACTGTATGACCAAAACCCAAACATGACCTTTTAATTGTATATCTTTTTTATTTGTATATCTCACGGCGGTATAATAAAATACTTTAAAAAATTTTAAAGAAAACAAAGGAGTAAATAAAAGCCTTGTTTAGGAAAAAAAAAAAAGAAATGTCTGTTCCATTGAGAATCAATGGGGCCTCCAGAACTAGTTCATTTTTCATAAACATAGTTTTCTTTAGATTCAGCTGTAGACCTATCTTTCCACATTCTCTGTTGAAGTCAGCCAGCATTTGTGCCGCTTGGCTAATATTTGGTGTTATTAGAATGATGTCATCAGCGAATCAGAGGTGGTGTAGTCACCCGACCATCTATCTTCACTCCCATTCCTTCCCATTCTAATTGTGGCATGATGTCAAGGGTGGCGCTGAAGAGTTTTGGTGAAATGGTATCACCCTGTGGAACCCCTCTTTTGATATCAGTGATTACTTCCTTGTAGAATGGTGAGATTCTGGTGGTGAATCCGTAATACAGCTCACGAAGGATCTTGATGTATTGGGTTTGAACGCCCTGTTTAGCTAAGGCTTCGATGACTGCTTCAGTCTCCACAGAATCAAAGACTTTTTTTTATTTTAAACAGCAAGTTTAATATTTATTTATTCATTTATTTATTTATTTATTTATTTTTTAAGTATTTTATTATACCACCGTGAGATGTACAGTTACAAAAATGTTTGTATTTGGGTTTTGGTCATACAATGTTCTAGCACCCATCCCTCCACCAGTGCCCTTCTCCCACCATTAACGTCCCTGGTTCCCTCCCCCCCTCCCCAGCCTGTATCCATGGCAGGTTCTTTTATTTCTTTCCCTTTCTCTCTATCTCTTTCTCTCAAAGGCTTTCTTTAAATCAATAAACGTGAGACAGAGTGGCATCTTGAACTCCCTCAAACTTCAATGAGCTTGGTTACCATGTGGATATGGTCGATTATGCTGAATTCTTTTCAGAAGCCAGCTTGCTCGCATGGTTGTCCTTCATCTAATGTTCAGCCAATCCTGTTCAGGATGACTTGGGTGAATAGCTTGTAGATGACAGACAACAGGCAGATGGGGCGATAGTTCCCAATGTCGTGAATGTCTCCCTTGAACAGGAACAGTAGAGCTGTCCTGCTGGACAGTAGAACTGTCCTGCTGGTTTTCCATTGGGGGGACACCTTGCATTCAGACAGGTAGCGTGTGAAGAGCCGAGCCAGTGTATTGATGAGTACTGATGGCAGATTCTTCCGGTGTTCAGGTCTGACTTTTTCTGGCCCTGGTGCTGTTCCCTTCTTTACCGACGAAATGGTGTGTTGGATTTCAGAAGGGAGAACATTGGGAATGACATATCCATCCTGCAGAATTTGGTATGTGGGCAGGTGGACGTGGCTATCAAAGAGATCTGAGTAGAAGTCATGGATAATCTTCTCCATTGCCTTTCTGGAAGATATGATAGATCCATCAGGACGTTGGAGGGCAGTCATCTTAGTCTTATAGTTGGCGGAAGGACAGGCGGGCGTTGAGAATGCTTTTCCCAGCTTCTGCTGCAACTTCCAGTATTTCTGCTCTTCTCTCTTTGAGGTCTTCCTTTATCACTTCTCTGCACTGCTTTGCAAGCTTGGATGTTAGCATTTGGTTGCCTGAGACTCTTGCCTTGCCACGTTGACGAATGAGCTCAAGAGTTTTTGAAGACAGGCGTCCTTTTTATGGCTTTCTCTCTCGGCATTCTTCGCACAATCATGGAGTTGCTGAACCAGTTGGTTGTATTCTTCATCGATGTCGTCAATGGTGGTATCTTCCCATGTTGCTGCAATGGTGCCAAAGAGTTCTCAGTTGGTGGTCGGGTCGTTCTGGGAGTTCTCTTCTTAAACTTTGCAGCCTTTTCTCCCCGTTGCGGGAAATAGAATTTTGCATGAAGGATTCAGTGATCCGATCCTATTTGGAATTTTGGGAGGACAGCGACATCTGTCAGGCAAAACCTGTGGTGGTTAATCTACGCAATTCTTTGTGACATTTCTTTTTCATCGTAATGCTGGTTGTTTGCACTTTCAATGAAGACCTTCTTTGTTATTGGTATTTGTTCTCATTTTTCTGATACACTTCTTTAGTCATAACTCATGCAAAGGAGATATGGGAGGTAAGTTTCAGGTTTGAGAATAGTTTTATTTTGAAACAGTTGCGTTTTTAGTCTGGTAGACAGGGAATTCCTTCAGAATTTTAATTTTTTAGATTTATTTATTTATTTATTGTTAATATTTTTTTATTCATATCGAATTACTGTGAGAAATTCCATTGCAAGTTGTTTATGATTGGGTTTCAGTCATACATTGTCCAATACGCATCTCTTCACCAGTGCAAGTTTCCCAACACCAATGTCCCCTCCCACCTTCCTTCCCTGCAACCTGCCTCCATAGCAGGCACTTTTCTTCTCTCTGTCTCATTTTCTTTCCCCCTATTCCACTTTTGCACATTGTGGTTTGCAATGCAGACATTGAAGGGTTATCATGTATATCCCTTTACTTACTTTCGATACTCAGTTCTAGTCTAGCATTACCATTTCCACCTATTATTGTCAAACAGAAACGGTGACCAAGATACAAAGAATATTTACCTAATATCCACCTGAAAAGGGGTTAGTATCGAAGATATATAGGGTACTGGTAGAACTTTACAAGAAAAAAAAATCCAACCCTATCAAAAGCGACACATGAAAAAATGCTCTACATAACTAATCATCAGGAAGGTGCAAATCAAAACAACAATGAGAAACTATCTCATACCACAGAAATATCCAAAAGGACACATCCAAAAGAACAGGAACACCCAGTGCTGGCACAGTTGTTGGGAAAAAGGGATTCTCATTCATTGCTGGTGGGAATGCCTACTGGTCCAGCCTTTTGGAAAACAATATGAACATTCCTCCAAAAACTAGAAATTGAGTTCCCATTTGACCCAGCAATGCCACTCTTGGAATAAGCTCTTTGGGGGTCTAAAAACACTCAGCAGAAACACCATCTGCAAGTCTCTGTTTATTTAGCACTATTCACAACAGCCAGAATCTAGAAATAGCCTGAGTGCCCGAAAACAGATGACTGGATAAAGAAATTGTGGTACATCTGCACAGTGGAATACTATGCTGCTACTAGGAAATATGAAGCAATGAAACTTGCCTATATATGGATGGACATGACGAATATCATACTGAGTGATATTAGTCAGAAGGAGAAGGAACAGATGTAGAATCACTGTATCCATTTGTGGGCTACAAAAAAAAATAGTATGAGACTAATATCCAAGTTCAGACTAATATCCAAACCAGGCCAGGAGGATTTATCAATGGTTGGAATTACCACAAGTGTGTTGGGGACAGAGGGTAGGTAAGATAGAAAAGGGACTAGTCTTCAGAATGTTTAAGACATTAAGTATTTCTAACATTTATTGGTACCAGTGGGAAGATAAGCACAGTTTTTCTATTATATCTGCTCTCTGGAGTTTTAATTTTAAATGCCTTCTATCTTAATTTGTATATTTCTGTTTTTCATTTTGTAAATTTATTTCTCAGTTTCCCTCTCTCATGACCAGAGAGATAGTACAGTGGGTAGGGTATTTTCCTTGCACATGGTCGACCCAGGTTTGATCTCCTGCATTCTATATGGTCCCTTGAGCACCACCAGGAATAATTCCTGAGTATAGAGCCAGGACTAATTTCTGAGCATCACCAGGTGTGACCCAAAAAAAAAAAACAAACAAACAAACCAGTTTTTCTCTCTCCCCATAGTTTGGCATTTACCAACCCCTTCATCCCCATTTCAGAACCAACTGTTGATGTTAGTAGCCCGTGCCTTCATCCCACCGTCCACCCTGTGCCGTTTTTGCTTTTAGTTAGATTGGCCTACCCTTATGCTTGGTCTTATTTATTTATTTGTTTGTTTGTTTTTTGCTTTTTTTGGGTCACACCCGACAATTCTCAGGGGTTACTCCTGGCTCTGCATTCAGGAATTACTCCCAGCGGTGCTTGGGGGACCATATGGGATGCCGGGATTGAACCCGGGCGGCATGGGCCAGCCGCGTGCAAGGCAAACACCCCACCTGCTGGGCTATCGCTCCGACCCCCTTATGCTTGGTTTTAGAACTGTCTGTGCTCTTTCTTGTGATCCTAGTGTGTGACCCCAAACAGAGATCATAGTATATATATATACTATTAGTACATAGTATATATACACTATATAAAAACTCCTAAACTGATATAGATATAGATATATAGATGTGTTTAGGAGTTTTTAAGTTTAGGAGTTTTAGGAGTTTTTTGTTTTTGAGGAGAAGGGAGTGTAAAGACTGTCTCAGCTACCCGGTTCACATGGAATGCATATCCCCTGCCTTCTATACGGTATTTATTGCCCCCATGTGAAATCAGAATTTAATTTACAACTCACCTGGCTAGTTTGTTTTAGACTATAATTGATTTATTAGTTTGGGGTGTATAGCAATGATTTGGTATACCTGTGTATTGTGAAATGATCACCTTTCTAGTTAGCATCCATCAACACCTAACGTATGGTCAAGGAATATGAGGAATACAAGCCAGTTGAAAAATAGGGTTGGAGTGATAAATATTTTATCGGGTTTTGGATACTGTGAGACTTAGGAGATTCTTGTGACAGCCAATTAAATGCTAAATGCAATTTAGTAAGCATTATAAAGTGGCTTTACATTTATATCTCAGCATCATTGATGTATGTGTGCATACTTATTTATTTACTTATTATTTGTTTATTTATCTATTTACTTATTCATCCACTCCATCTATCTATCTATCTATTTATTTATTTATTTATTTGTTTGTTTATTTATTTAATTTGGGGCAGTCACGCCCAGCGATGCTCAGCGGTTACTCCTGGCTCAGAGTCACGGTGCTCGGGGGATACCGAGGATCAAACGCTGGTTTGCCGCATACAAGGCAAACTGCCCTACCTGTTGTTTATCGCTCTGGCCCTGACTTCAGTATTCCTAAGGAATAAAATATCAACAAAAGGAATCTAATCATTTTTGAGTATAAGCAAAGAGAGTGAAAGTTGCAAATCAGACTTAAGTACTAGAGAGAAACCAGAAAGTCTGAAAGAGGTTGAAATTGTTCACACTTCCCACAGATGAACCAGTCAGCGGTCACATAGGACTCAGGGTCCATTCAGGTTGTAGAAGCTAAGGTATAGGGAACTGCAAAAGAAGAGATTTGTAGTTAAAAAGCAGTTAAAAGTACTGTTTATAATTGTCATTTTGTTGTTTAGGAGAATAGTGGGTAACAGGTTCTTGTAAGATGTTTCTAAATTTTAATTTTTGTTGTGTTTTGGGGACAAAGGTTCCCACACTTATTTCAGAAAAAAAAAATCACTCACTCCCTGAGAATATTTGCTTACTTTAAATGAATTTTGAAAAAGTGCCCCCTAGTTGAAAGTTCCTGTGTTCCTGTACCCATCGTGGAATAGTGCCCGCCTTGGGGAAACTTTCAATTTGGAGTCTTACAGGTGTATCTTTTTCATGAGCTAGCCTGATTTTTCACTTTTTACAACTCCCCTGCCAGTTTACTGCAGCTCTTTAGTTTCCTTATAAGTTATGTGGTTGGGGCCTTAGGGTCTCACATGACAAGTAGAAAGGCAAAGTTATTTTCATCTCTTGAAGAATTGAGAATTACAAACAGTCTTACATACCTATAACATTTGATAAAGCTTTGCTTGTTGATTTTCTTTTCCATATAACATATAGATTGTCAGATCATCAAACTTATTCAATGGCTGGCCAAAATGGTATGAAAGAAAAAAACACCCAAAATTTTGACTACTAGAAAATTTTTGTCTTGTTTTATCTTCATTGGTACATTTTCAGCGGTGTTCTAAAAAAATTCCCAAGCCTAGTAGACCAAGGAGGCTTTCTTTCCCTGATGGCTCAGCAGGTACTTCTAATTAAGAAGTGTCTCGTGTTACCTGGTAACTTAAACAGCCATTTATAAATGCTGTGAAATTTTACAGCTAATTAAGTAGTGTCATTTTGTAATGGTTTATTCAGCTTTATTAATTTATTTTTTAATTGGCACTATCTGGCACTGTGACAGTAATGCACTTAGTGTTCTAAAATTGGTAACTTGTCTCCTTAAACACTTATTCCCAAGGTCAGGAATAACCATAGGAATAGGTCGCAGCCTACAGGCTGTGTTGGTAAGGAGGCTAATGGTTTCTGTCTCACTAAAAATAGTTCAATGCTGGCTCTCCTGCTTTTCTTAGCCCAAGCTGAAATTTTATTTTTCGTATTTCTTAGGAAGTTAATAGCACATCTGGTCCCAGCGGTTTCAGATAATAGGTGAAGATCATATATCTGGTAGTGGCGCTGTTTTAAATCATATCACTCTGACTTTAACTGTATTCTTAACAGTTTTCTATATTCTCCTTAAAAGTAGGTACATTTTCTGGCCTTTTCTTTCCTCGGCCTCTGTTTTCTTTTTTCCATTTTCCCCCCTAGCATTTTATTTTCTGTTTTAAAACAAACAGTTGTAAAATAGAGAAAGGTTGGAACTAGTTTGTAGAAACAAAAATTTAACATAAATTAAAAAAAGTGTAATTAATGTCAGAACAAGACTTTTTTTTTCAACTCAGAAAACTCAGATTGGCTTCATAATGTACTTAAAATAAAGTTAGAAAACGTCACCTTTTTAAAGGAAAGAAAATGAAGTTAAAAAAATTTAAAAAGCCACGAAAAAAACATAGAGCTGCTATACAGTACTCACATTCAGTTTCATATAGCTCACAGCTGTAAACACTCCAACTCGTTTTGGAAGCTTTTATGTTTTTCCTTCTTAAAACAGAACTGCAAGTGAGGTGGAACTCCCAGTTTAATACTTAAGTGTTTTTAATGTTTAAAATATTATCAAGAAACATAATCTTTTAGACCTTAAGTTTAAAAAAAATGGGCAAGGCTGCTTTTCAAACTATGTTCTCCCTTAGACATGTTTCAGAAAAAAAGTTCTCCGTATTTCTGAAAAATAATCTTTCTTGCTTGGCTATGTGTTTTGCTTGTTTATCTCGGTTCTGGAGAAGTCAGTGTTCTCTCTCAGCATGTACTTCTCTTTCTCTCCTTTCAAATCTCTCTAAATAAGTTTCATTAAAAAGCATTCTTGCTTCATGAAAACAAAAAGGGGGGGTTTTGCTGCTCACAGAGGCCATTCCTGGAGATTTGGCCAGCCAGGTGTATGTTGAGCGCTAGCATCTGACCACTTAATGCTTTGCTGACTCTGCCTTGCCAGCACGACCAGGCTGTCCTGGGAATGTGTGTGGCCTCTAGGATAGCGCCATGGAAGCTAGGGTGAAGGTGTGATGTCAGGGATAGAACCCGAGTCCCGTACAAGCAGGGCATGCTCCTAACGTCTGTTCTATCTCTAGAGCCGCTATTTTAATACCCTTCGTCTTATATGTAGCCAGATATATGGAGCTAGTGTTATTTGATAATCTGACATATTAATTTGCTAATGATTATAATTACAGATTTATCTAAGTGGATTTCTTCCCAAACGTGATGCTGACCACTCTTTCACAACTCTATCAACTCCAGAAAGAAGTTTCATCTTCGTAAATAATCGACCAATACACCAAAAGGATATATTAAAGGTAGTTTATTTTAGGGGAAAAATCATTTGCATCAGAATGAAAATAGCTCTCCCTTCTTGTTAAGGAACTAGTTTTTTCTCTTGTTAGGAAAACCACTTGTGGGGCCTGAGGTGGTGGGCGTGCGTTGGGGCAGCTCAAAAAAAATATTTCAAAATTGACTGTAATAGTAAGGGAATATGTGATAAAACAATTACTGTGTCACACTATGTATGTTACATAAACTGTCTCAGTGACCAGAGCAACTCTGCTGAATTAGTACCCTATTTATAGTGATGAAACTGATTTGTTAGTCACTTTTTTTAGATCACATAGCCAAGGAGTAACTAACTTTGAATTTGAAGGCTGTCTGTCTGTCTGTCTTCCCGTTCATCATCGATTTGCTCGAGCGGGCCCCAGTAACATCTCCATATGTCCTGTCTCAAGCTAGTAGGCCCAAGGGCATCTGCTTGCTCCAGGAACATAAAGAGCCTCAATCCATTCGGAATGAGTCTATAATTGTTACTGGTATTTGGCAGTATGCTACCTGCACGGCAGTGCCTGGCAAGCTACCCGTGTTGTATTTGATATATATGCAAAATACCAGTAACAATTATAGAATTTGAAGGCTAAACTTCAAAACTATCATGACACTGTAATCTTTGAATATGGAAGAAAGAGGCCTCTAGATGAGTATTACTTTTTTGCAGGGAGGTCACACTCAGTCGGCTAAGATATTATACCTGGCTGTCTGCTCAGGGGTTGTTTCTGATGGGGCTCAGGGGGCTGAATAGAACATGGGAGACTGAACCTGGGTTGGCATGCAGGGGAAACGCCCTACCTGTAGTACTCTATCTCAACCCACGAGTACTTTTTAGATACTGCTTTTCCTAAATCAGTCACAGCAGCTCAGTTTCTATGTTCATTTTGTTAGATTTTTGAGTATGGCAATGCTAATTTTAATTACATGGTAATTTTGTCTCTCATTTATGATGTATACTCTAGTTAATCCGACACTATTACAATCTGAAGTGCCTAAAGGAATCTACTCGTTGTTATCCAATTTTCTTTTTTGAAAATTGATGTACCCTACTGCTGATGTGGATGTAAATTTAACACCAGATAAAAGTCAAGTGTTATTACAGAATAAGGTAATCCTTTTCCAGATCATCTTTATGTATTTTTGCTCTTCATAAATATATAGTTTTAATCTTCCTGTGAAAAAACAGCTTGTTAATAGCTGTTTTTTTGGATTGTTAGTTTGGGGATTCATTTTCTTACTCTTTTTTTTTTTTTTATTTGCCCTGACATTTGTTAATTTATATTTTTAGGAATCTCTTTTAATAGCTCTTGAAAATCTGATGACGACTTGTTATGGATCACTACCTGGTACAAATTCTTATGAAACTAATAAAACAGATGTTTCCTCAGCTGACATGATCATTAGTAAAACCACAGAAGCAGATGCGCTTGTAAATAAGATAGACTCATCTGGAAATAATTTTCTAAATGTTGATCCTGCAGCCATTCCTGTCCAAAATGATGTGCATGATGATAAGTCTGGAGAAAGCACTGATTCTTTCGGTCATCGGATAAACACTGGTGACCGCTGTGATGATCATCTTGGTTGTGAAAACACTAGCACTGATAAGAATGCTGAAAATGTACTTCAAGGAACCTCAACAAATAATTCATTATGTGACACTGTGCAGAATGATAAGGAAACGTGTCTTCTAAGTTCTGTTAAACATGCCCAATCAGAGAAGAGCAATGAGCCTTTGATAGACAAGAGAGGGGGAAAGGAGGAAGACGTACTTCCTGAGACATCTTTGGAAATTTGTGCAGATGACTGGAGCAAGGGGCATGCACTTAAAAACTCAATGGGAGAAAACATTGAACCTGTGAAAGTGTTGGTACCTCAAGAAAATTCAGCATGTGAAATAAATAGTAATAATACTCATCGTTTAAGCTCAGAGCAGTTGAATCTCAGTGAAGGGTCCTGTTTTAAAAAAATCAAATGTGATTGATAACAAATCTGCACAGCTGACAGCATATGATTTAATTAGCAACCGAATAATCAAGAAGCCTCTGTCAGCAAATGCCCTTTTGTTCAAGATCGTCGTGCTCAGTTTCTTGTAGAAAACCCTAAGGCCAGTTTGGAAGAGGCAACAGAACAGATCGAAGAACTGTGGAAGACATTGAGTGAAGGGAAAAACTGAAGTAAGTTTCCAGAGCTTGCATGTGACCCTATGCTGGGATATTTCCATTCTATATGACTCACTGGGATACGGATTTTTTTTTCTAATTTATTTATGGAAAAGCAAACTGGAAAATGCCTTTTGGCTTGACTAGAGTGCTTTTACTGGCATCATTCTCCCCCTCCCCCACTTAGAAGTTTCTAGAGAGGTTTTTAGTTTGCTTTTTTAGTTTTGGTACAGGTCTTAACTACTTTCTGATTTTATTAAATCTATCATTAAAGTTTTTCCATTCATCTTAATTTAAAACTGTCATTTTCTTCTTTTCTTTGTCTATGTTAAATATTCTGTGACAGAAATTTTTTCTTTCTTTAAAAGCTTATCATTAAAACAGTTATAATGTTTCTGTTTCTAAGGAATATCTTGACTATTTCCTTTTAAATTTGTTTTACAAAACATGTAACACTATACAAGGTTGAAATACAATAATTGGTTTGGGGCTTTGTCTTTGAGAGATTTGGGGTTTTTTGGAGGGGGTATTGGAGCCACACCTGGTGATGCTCAGGGGTTACTCCTGACTTTGCTTGCAGGAATCACTCTTGGCAGGCTCGAGGCACCAAAGGGGAGGCTGGGATCAAACCTAAGTGGGTCACGTGCAGAGCAAATGTATTACCCACTCTATCTCTCTCTGGCCCCCAAAGTTGTAATTCTGTTGTATAATTCAGATTAGTGGTACTAACTTAGTATAACTCAAAAATTCCTTCTCATATTGTTTACTTATTAGAAAATAAGTGATAGTGGACTATTTTGGAAAATAGGTGGCTTGATCTATCTTTGAATAAAATAACTATAGCTTACCTTCTTTGAATCAGGTAATTTGAATAAATACTATAAAATAATATATTTTTTTTCCAATTGACTTGGAGACTTATTTAAAAAAAGCAACAGTTTGGCGTGACCTAGCCCATAAAATGGATGAGAAATTATACTTAGAATCACATTGTTATGTAAGGTATCTCAGTACTGTGCCAGATACCTGGAAAAAAAAGTTAATGTAATCAATAACCCAGGGTTTATATTTGGCGATATACTACATGGATACTTGACAGATTATTTACTTTTAGTTTACTCAATCTTCAAGAGATTGTGTTGGTTAAAAAATTGATAAAATCCTCTGTTCAGGGGGCCAGGCGACAGCACAGTGGGTAGGGTATTTGCCTTCTCTGTGGCTGACCGCATTCAATCCCCAGCATCCCATGTGGTCCCCTGATAACCACTAGGAGTAATTCACATGCTGAGCGTTGCCAGGTGTGACCCAAAAGAAAAACAAACAAACAAAAGCCCTGCTGAGGCCAGGGGTCTTGATCATGGTAGAGCACGTATCTTGCATATGGAGCCCCTGTGTTTAATATCTGGTACCAGGGTGCCCCTGGATTAATACCTGGCCCAACTCCCTGTTACAGATTCTCTCTCCATGTATGGGGGGTGGCAGTGGTTGTTGGCGTTATGGTTTTCCTCAGTATATACCAAAGAATCAAATATGACCACATTCCCCATTTTCATCTTCACGCACAGCACCTCCTGATCATTATTGCTTCTCCCGGACCTGCACCGCCCCTCTGCCCTTTCACCAACATGTTTCTAAAGCAAATCTGTGGCTGATGTGTTTCGTTAGTTTAGTGTAGATCAGTAAAAGACAACGGCAATGTTATTGCAGAACTTTTAAACAAAAGCCTTCATACCAAATATTCATTGTTTCTTCATACCAAAATATTCATACCAAGACAAAGCCTTCATACCAAATATTCATTGTTCTTTGTACTAATGTAATAAATTTCAGATTTATTTTAGCTTTTGATAAAATATCGATCAGGCTCACCCGTTGTGTTTTAACTTTACATACGGGACAAAAATATGTAATTTAAAGGGAGTGTAATTAACTTTTAATGGAAGTTGAATCGCATTGACTCAAAAGTTGATGAATTGAAGTTGTCTGAGGATAGAAGAAATAACAGTATAGATGTTTTAGTTTTCCTGGAAGTTGTGACCGTGTACCACAGTAGCTATTCCCTTACAACCTTCTAGTTGCAGGGATTCTTGCGCTTACCTTTCAGGGAATGTGGGCAGTGTTTTTCCTTGTAGGTCAGGAAGTCAGGGTTTATGGGCCAATCTTCTAGTACAGTGGGTAGGGTGCTTGCCGTGCACGTGCCTGGCTAGGGGTTCAGCCCCAGCGTCGTCCCCATGTGTTCCCCTAAGCTGCAGTGGTGATCCCTTAGCTGCAGTTATGGACTAAGTCCCAAATACTGCTGTGTTTGGTTCAAAAACACAAGGTTAACAGCCTCACCGGAAAAATTTTTATCTGGAATCTAACCTTTTCTCCATCTTACAGTCTTCTAATCTTCATTTTATAATCTTATAATCTAACCTTTTCTCAATCTTATAATCATAAGGGAGACAAAAGCAGAATGCTGAAGGTACACCTGGGTTCAGCCCGTACCTACTTCTACTCTTCTACACTTTTCTAAAAATGTATGAACAGTATCCTGGATAGAAGTGAAGGTTTAGTCAGATACTGAGTTTACAATACTAGACAGGTACTAGTACTTAGTGCATGATTGTTCATGATGCTTATCGAACTTTTAATCCATTAAAAATAAATTTCTCTATATGCAGGAAATTGTTTTTTATATGTTAAGTCAAGAGTAAATTTAACTTGGAGAGGAACAGAAAGATAGTAGAGTGGTTAAGGCACTTGGATTGTATACAGTCAACCCTGTTTCAGTCCCCAGTACCTCATATGGTTCTCTGAGCAACACCAGGAGTGATTGCTGAATGCAGAGCCAGGAATAAGAAGATATGAGCACCTCTGGGTATGGCCCAAATCCCCCTATAGCAAAAGAAATTTTAATTTGGAAATGAGAAATAGAAACCTATGAAGCAAATATAGGTATCTTGGAATCACAGGGCTTTTTCTTTTTTTCTTTTTTTTTTTTTTGGGTCACACCGGCGGTGCTCAGGGGTTACTCCTGGCTCTTTGCTCAATACTCATGGCCGTGCCTGGGGACCATATGGAATGCCGGGGATTGAACCCACGTTTGCTGTGTATAAGGCAAACAAGCGCCCTATCTGTTGTGCATCACTCCGGCCCCTCACAAGGCTTATTGTATGTCACAAAATGCTGAATTAAGAATCTTCAAAAATCAGGAACAATGATTGGCTCTTTAAGTAGTTAGTGAGAAAAATAGATTGAAAATAATGAACTATAATTGGCTCTATAAATTTTTAGTGAGAAGGTAGAGTTAAAATAAAATTGCTCTTACACTGCCATTTCTATCTTTATCTTGGCGTTCTTTCTGCTCTCCTAAACTCTAGTAGAAGTGTTAAGAATGAGAGTCGACTCCTTTCCTAAAGACCCTCAGTCTTTCCCATCCATTCTTTTATTTGTTCCCCCTTTACTATTCCTCTTCTTCTTTTTTTTTTTTTTTGGGTCACACCCAGTGACGCTCAGTAGTTACTCCTGGGTCTTGGCTCAGAAATTACTCCTGGCCGTGCTTGGGGGACCATATGGGATACCTGGGATTGAACTGGGTCTGCCGCGTGCAAGGCAAACGCCCTACCCACTGTGCTATCACTTTTGCCCCTTATTTTTCTTTCATCCCCTCCTTTTTCTAGGTTGCTTGCTTTCCTGCCATCTGTATTTCCTTCTTCTCCAGTCTTTATTTTTTTCCCCTTTCAATCAGGAGATACTTCCCCTCCCCCTTTGCTTTGTTTTTTTGGGCCATGCTCAGTGGAGCTCAGGGCTTGGTCCTCTTTCTGTGCTCATGGGTCTCTCCGAACAGGCCTCTTGGGGACCATATAGGGTGCTAGGTATCAAAACTGGGTCAGCTGCATGCTGGGTCAGTTTCAAGCCCAGGAAATGTTATTGAGGGCCTTTTCTATATAGTATCTTCTGTGTGCTTTCTAATCACTTCATATGCAGCAATAAATGAAACTTACTCAACAGTCTAGTGAGGAAAATGCAGTTAAATTAATTGTAATTCTAGAATGTGATGACATGGAGGGTGGGTTTCACCTGGAGATGCTCGGGGCTTAAGCCTGATGGTGCTCGGGGGACCTTACATAGAGCTGGGGATGGAACTAGAGTTACTTGTTTAAGTAACTTACTCCCTTATCTGCCGAGCCTGAGAATATGAAGACTTTTAAAATTAATATCGGAAGTTATGGAAACACTAAACGGGCTTAATTTCATCTCAGAGAAAGCAATAACTTCCTGGTATAGAAATAAAAAGTTTTGGAGAATTTTCTTGTAGAAGAGATAGTATGTGAAGAAGGTCTAGAAATGGTATTGCTGAGGCAGAAGATTCCCTTTTTGTGACCGGAGCAGAGTAAAGGGAAACCTGGTCAGGAAAGATGGATATCATGGGAAGTTCCTTAAGCCATAAAAAGTTTGAATAAAAGCTAGGATTGGGTTTTAAAACTAGAATGGACTTTGGAACTGGGAGTCCTCTTGTATTTGTTCCTTTCTGATTTTTTGCCCCTTTTTTCCCTTTTCCTCAAGTGAATTAGAAAGATTTATACCAGGTGTCTTGTCACTGGGGCCTTACTTGATGCCAACGCTAATTTTCATTTATGGTAGCTATGAAAATATTTCTCTTTCAATAACTAAGAACAACATAATTAGAGTTTTAAAATGGTTCATGGACGCCATAACTACGTGAATCTTAAGTCAGAAAGGCATCATTTGACTTGATTCCTGGGCAGTCAGAATTAATATTTTTCCATCCAAGTTGCTGAATTTCTTAATGACGTTAAGTACAAAGGTAGCAGCTGTTTTTACTTAACATTTACTTACTATTCCTTTGGACATAGCTTTTATATTTCCCAAGGAACTCATTAAAACGACATCTTGCAGATTAGTAGCATATGTGAAATTTTGCACTTTATATCTAATTGCAAATGGTGACCTTCATTTAAAATTCATTTTCCACCACATGGAAAAGATTTGAGTGTGAATCTACAGGACCTGAAAATTCTTATTTATAGTACATAGTGGAGGTAAACAGTATTGAAAATCATGAGTATTTTTTTTTAGGTAATCCGAACTTCAATTTCTAAGTAGAAATGGGAGAAAAATAACATAAAAATTATGACTGTGACACAGTAAACCAAAGAAGGATATTTTGCTCTTGTTTACAGTGACAAAAGTCTTGATGAGCTGCTGGACTGAACCAGGGGTCTTCAGACTAGCAAAGCCAGTGCTTTTTATTGCTGACCTCTCTCCTTGCTCTCTGAAACAGGCCTCTTTTTCTTTCTTTCTCATCCAGCAAACATTTCTTCAACCTGCAAATATGTACTAAAAGAAAACTAGGGGCCAGAACAATAGCACAGTGGGTAGGGTGTTTGCCTTGCACGCAGCCCACCTGGGTTCGACCATCATATATGGTCCCCCTGAGCACCACCAGGAGTGCTCAAGGGCAGGAGTAAATCCTGAGTGCAGAGCCAGGAGTAACCCCTGTGCATTGCCGGGTATGACCCAAAAAAAGCAAATGATAAGCAAAACAAAAACTAGATTACTTGCTGAGATTTCCTGTGTTAGTCTCGCTTGTCACTTATCTTCCCGTTGTTCATTGATTTGCTTGAGTGGGCACCAGTAACATCTCCATTCGTTGGGAATGAGGTTACAGTTTTTGGCATATCGAATATTGTTACAGTTTTTGGCATATCGAATACACCACAGGTAGCTTGCCAGGCTCTGTCGTGGCTCTGGGTTCATCCCAGGGGGCCCGACATTTTCTGTGTCAGACCATCAGCCAGCTAGGCAGAGCCCTGGAGGTGTAGTCAAGCCTGTCTCCTGTGTACCACCTGCCAATGCAGCCGGGCACTGCAGCCACACCTGCAACACCTCAAGGGGCAGTGGCAATAGGTATCCCTACATGTGACTTTTATTTTTTTGCTAATCTACTTAAAGATATTGCATATCATTTTGAAAAGAGAATAAAATATTTATATTTACTATTGCTCCAGCCCAGTCTATGGTCTTAACCACTATTCTTTCCTAAACATATGGCAGTAGGTTTGAATTCGGATCATTCACGAGAATTATCAGTGGTGGTGATCTTTAAAGATAGCACTGCCCGGCCAGGAGAGATAGCACAGCTAGTAGGGCACTTGACTTGCCTGCAACAGAGCCCGGTTTGATCCTGGTATCCGTATGGTCCCACGTCAGCCAGGGGTTTAGTCCTGAGTGCAGAGCTAGCAGTACATTGGGTGTGGCCCAAAAATAAAAATAAATAAATGAATGTAAATTGCACTGCCTAATACCTGCTGAGACCTGAAGAACTAGAAACTCATAGTTAGGAACTATGCAGTGTACATTTTAAGAAACTAATACATAAAGTCACGACTAGAGGCTGTCTTTGATTAACACTAGAAATTTTATTTTGCTCATGCTTTGGTTCTGGACCACACTGGGCAATGCTGTGTGACTTGTGTGCAGTGCTCCAAAAGTCCCGGAAGTGCATGCGATGCCATGAACCAAACCCTGACCTCCCACATGTAGTCCTTGACCTCCGCTCTGTAAACAATTTCTACAGCTCCTGTTCTTGTTAGTATCAACTGTAAAGGAAAAAGAGCTCTAAGTTGTTTATCCAGTGCAATTTGGTAATATCCGTCAGCTCTTATTTTATTTAATGTTGGACCACTCCCGTTTTCTTCTACTCTGAAGTAAGGGAGCATGCCTGGAGGATTGAGGAGGCGGGTGTGGGGATGTCATACGTCATACCAGGGATCCAAGCAGGTTAGCCACACACAAGGCAAGTGCCCATCCATTGTAACAGCGATCCTATCTTGCCTCATTATCTCATATTTCAAAATTGAATTAGATGTTTTGGATATGTGCAGTTTATTTGAATTAATTTTTGTTTTAATTAATTAATTTTTAATTAATGAATAGCATAGCATTTAGAACCACCTAAATGAACATTTAGAAATCTAAAATTAAGCACTTTCGCATGAAGCCATTAAAAATATAATCAGATCATTTTTTCTTGCATATGTTATTACTTTGCAGCACTATAATAACTAGAGTATTAATTTGTGTAAATTTGCTTTTGAGTTGATCAGGAAGTAGTTGATTCCTTACTGATGTTATAGCAGATATGACACCAAATCTTCGGCTCTGAAATTGACTTTTCTGTGCTGTGTTTCCTTTCTTAAGTGAATTTTCAAGCTGAGCAAAATGTTGAGTAAAATGCACAGATCTTAACCATGTATAGTCAAATGAGTGATGTATGTGCGATGCTTTTTTATTGGTAGACCAAGGGAGAAATGCCACTTTTCCTCTCAGTGTCATTTCTTGTCCCTTATATCCTCGGATAGAACTTATTATAATAAGATTTTTTATCTTTGAATGCTTGAAGTGAATGATTATAAATAGGCAAACTTTTTTCAGGGTTGGATCACACACTTCATTACATTTAGTGTGTAATGAAAATAGGAAGACCAGAGAGATAGTGAAGGATTTAAGATGCCTGGAATATGGCCACTCTGTTGAGATCCCTTGTACCACAGGGTTCCTTTGGGTGTAGCCTCAAAACCCAAAAAGAAAAGAAGAAAGAAAATATGGAGCATTCAAACTAATTGTGGTGCTCACTGGGGATTGCACACCCATCACAGTGCTCACCACGGGTTTGCTTTTCTCTGATTGTGATGCCGGCTAGTGCTTCCTGAGGCTCACAGGCATAATTGAAGAGTATGAGTTCTGGCTGTGCTCACCGCAGCTTCTGCAGTGCTCACATGTGTACTGAGAGGTCACATTTCCTGACTGGGTCATAGTCTGGCTGGGTCATACGACACGGAGTCATAGTGCCGGTCAGGTTGCCTCTTTTTGGGGATACTTAGACCCTGGAGATTTTGGTATGGCCAGATCCGTTGCTGCAGCGCTACCATAGAAGGCATTTAAATTACTGATTATCTGAATTTGTTTAGGTTTTATTTTACATTGAGTTAGAGAGAAACTGTAGATCTTGTTTTTAAGGCCATTTCCTGGCAGTGGACAGCCACTGAAATCTCTGTTTAACTCATTAGTCGTTAGTGGTTGTTTTCCCAGGCTCCCACACATGGGTCTTGTCCCTTTGTTTTTCCACCAGGCTCCCCACACATAGGGTCTTGTCCCTTTGTTTCCAGTTCTCTGGAAGCCAGGGAGCGCTGTGTTCTGATGACTCAGGCTACTGAAAGTTCTTGCTACTCTATGATTGCTGGGACCTCCCAGTGTGTAGAAGTTGTGTAAATGTCGATCTCTCTTCCCAGGGGCACAATTAGTTTCAATTTCTTACCTGCTTTTGGTTGTTCTTCGCTGCCTAACTTCAATTGTTTATTTATTGTTCAGAGTTTACCGTAGGGTTCAGTATGGGAAGGGTGGTCCCAAGTTCCTTCATCATTATTGTCGGATTTGCAATGCCAGCTCTTTAATTTTATAAAATTTAACTCTCAGTGGTTAAGATGTTCCTGTTCTGAACACATTCATTCATTTTTATTTCTATTCATAGATATGAAGAGAAAGCTGCTAAAGATCTTGAGCGATACAATAAACAAATCAACAAAGCCATTGAACAGGAATCACAGGCACCATTAAAAGAGGGCAGAAAGAAGATCAAACCAACCAGTATGTGGAAGTTGGCACAGAAGCAAAAGTTAAAAACTTCATTATCAAATCAGCAAAAACTTGACACACTCTTTCAGTCCCAAGCTGAAAAAAAGAAAGAGCCAAAACATTAAAATAGTACAGATCTCCTTTTCTATGGAAAACTTAAAACAACAAATTGAGAAATATAAAAGTCTGACTTAGAAGGAAAAGGTGAATTGTGTGTGGTTCAGAATCTCAAGTTTCCCGATGCTTGGCTAATTGCATCCAAAACAGAGGTGATGTTACTAAATCCATACAGAGTAGAAGAAGCTCTGCTTTTCAGAAGACTTCTTGAGAACCATAAACTCCCTGCAGAAGCGCTGGAAAACCCAATTATCTTAACAGAAAGGTACAGTGAAGTCATAAAATTCTTTTTTTTTTTTAACCAGAAAACACTATCCATACTAGATTTGAAATTAAAGGTAAAAAGTTGAAAGTCTTATCTAGTAGGGAAAAATGTTATTTATTTAAAACTTAATTTTTAATCTTCACATATTTGTTGGGATCAGTTTCTCACATGAAGTTTAAAGAATATAATTGAATATAGTTGAATAATGTATGTTGAGTAATTTAGATATCTATAAAATACTAATAGCTTAATAATAATCATCCAAATAGCTATTCACAAGTTTTTAACTAAATGATAGAAATTTTGTTGAGCTGTTTGCTTATCTTCCCACAACTTGAGAGATAGTTACAATCATCCTCCATGATTATCGTTATCCATATTTTATTTAGGCACCTTGATTCATGTTGCTGTATCACACCTTCCACCAGAGCATCCGTATTGCTGCATCATTGTCTCGAGGGCCCTTCCCCGCACACGCATATACCCATCCTTACTTAGCAAACCTAGTTCTCTAGCAGATTTCCAGGATCAGTTGCCATTGCCTATCGTTTATTCCCTGATTATGTTTCTTTGTGTTACACATATGAGCAAGATCATTTCGTAATTCTCCTTTCCCATTGACTCATTTTGCTCAATATGATCTTTTTAATTTTCTATTATAACTTACCTTTCTGATCAGATTTATTAGAGTCTTCTTCTTTTCTTTTTGATTTTAGCCAAGGGCATGTTAGCCTTATTTATTCCGGGGTGGGGGCGGGGGTCGGTGGAGGGAGCATCCAACTATTAGTTTCATTTAACTTTTTATTTCAGAATTTCAAAAAATTGATTTCCACTTTGTTTATGTCCCTCCTTTGCTTAATTTTGGGCTCCCTTTATTCTTGTAGTTAAGTTATTTAGATCTCTGGTAACTCCTTTCTTCAGTCTTACTTATTTCCCGGGAACTTTTGGTTCCTTTCATATCCTCTTTGACTGGTTGTTCAGTAAGTAATAAGTTGTTTAGTTTCTGTTGTCTGAGTTTTCTGATTTTTTTTTTTGTTTGTTTGTGGTTAACTTATACTTTAAAACTATTATGGTCTGAGAAGATACTTCATATGCATCTTTTGTGTGTATCCAATTAGTGGGGTCTGTCTTGGAGAATGTGTAGTCACTTCCGGAGGGGTGGAGAGCTCCCTTAAGGTCTACTAAGCCATTTTTTCCCTTGAAGGCAAATGTTACCTTGTTGATTGTTTTGCCTAGTGAATCTGTCTAGTGTGAGTTGGGGGGTGAGAGGAGGTGTAATGGTAGGCTTAAAAGCCCTTCTATTGTGTTGCTGCTGTCATTCCTCAGTCTCCACAGAGCCTGTATGTGCTGTGGTGGTCCTTCAATTGGTGTTTATATATGCTTAACATATATGTTAAGTACAGTGAGTATTATCTTTGATGTGAGACACATTGATCATTGTTCATTGTCGGAAGCTACTGGTGTCCCCAACAATATCAGGAAACCAATTTCCTTCTACTTCCGATGGCAGTAGGGAATGAATGAAAACTCATGAGTCCAGACTTTTAATAAAAGGCTTTTATTAATTATCATAATTATCAATAATTCTGAGTGTTTTGTCTCAGTTTACTGAAAAGGTCATGCTTGCCTGCTTAGGGGCAAACCAGTATGATCCCTCCTTTGATCTTAAACAGTAGTCTCAACATAGCCAGGGTTGTGGTCTTCTGGCAAATTCTAACTGTCCCACACTGGGAAAAGTGGGTATTAGGAATTGTGCCCTATCTAGATAACATTGAAATCATAGTAGAGATAATAATAATACTTCAAAAGTTATTAATTTAGAGTCAAATGACTTCTGTAACTGCCCACACCCTCCATTAGTGTTTACACAAAAGAGATTTCATTAGCATGAACCCTAGCTAAACTGTAAGTAGATTAAACAGCAGAGATCCCAAGCTAGCTAGGCCCTATCATCCAACAGTTCATTTCTGTCCCTTACAACTTTTTTTTTTTAATTTGGGACCTTTGTTATCTGTTATAAGTCTGGCTGTCTGACCTTCCTGCGGTAGCTGTTTGCCTTTATGATTGTTTTCTGGCCTTATACTTTGACCCTGTGATTATCTAGACAATTCAGTTCTATCTCTTGTAAGAAGAAAGCTGAGTTCAGTTTTTTGATATTTGTGGCTGCTTTATGCCTTTTGATTGGCAAGTTCAGGCTATTGATGTTAGACGTGATTACGGAAATGAAGGAATGTATTGCCATCATTTTATGGATTATGATATTAAGTTAATCTTTGCTTCTTTGGCCATCTTTTACTATCTTTCCATTCATAAAGTTTTCAGGTTCTAGTTGCTCTTTATTTGGGATCTCTAAGTAAGTTTGCCTTGAGATTAACACATCTTTTACGTATACAACCCCCAGCCTCATATATGTTGTACGTGACTATTACACTTCTCTTCCTTTCTCGAATTTAATGTCTCTTAGTTTCTCACTTCTCCTGAGTAGGGTTTCTTACCCTTTGTAAGACCACCTAATGCTCCGTGAAAAATGTGTTTAATGGCCACAAACTTCTTTATTTTTTTTTAAACATTTTATTATACCACAGTGAGATATACAATTACAACGTTGTTCACGTTTGGAGGTTTCGGTCACACAGTGTTCCAGCACCCCGCCTCCACCAGTGCCCATCACCCACCACCCTTGTCCCCAATTCCCTCCCCCTCCCACGTCCTGCCTAAATGGCAGGTTCTTTATCTCCTCTCTCTCTCTCCCTCCACAAACTTCTTTAGCTGCCACTTTGTCTTACTTCAATCTGATAATATATTTGGGTAGAATATTTGTTTTTCTAGTTTGGTGTTTTGTTTTTGGACCACATTCCACTATGATTAGGGCTTACTCGTGGGAGTGCTCAGGGGACCAATATAGCACCTAGGCAAGCTCCTTGACCCCTATACTATCTTTCTGCCCCTGCATAAAGTATTTTCTTTGGAATGTTTATTTCATCCACCTTGTTTATTATATCCAGCCATTCTCTTCCTCTTAAATTTAATAGATCATTTAAGACTTAGGAGGTCTCCCTTTGGGTATAAGTCTTTTGTGATCTTGCTGCTCTGTAGACTTATCATTTAATTACAAAGTGCACAACTTGGAGTTCTCTGGTTTTATTTTCTTAGAACTCATTTAGGTTTTTTGGATCCGGGTCAGTGATTCCATCCTCAGATTGGAGAATTTCTCAGCTATAATTTCTTGTGGTTTTCCACAGTTCTCTCCCTTCCTATATAAAGTGAGTCCTATCCATTAGTGTTCCTCTAAAAATGATTTCTAGTCTTTGTCTTCACCCATTCATTTTGGTGGATTCCTCAAACTTAGTTGTGCCTCCAGTCTCAGCTGACATTTGCAGTCTAACTCAGCGCTGCCTCCGTGCCCCACTCACCCAGGGCCCTGTTGCCACACTCTTAAGTTTAGCAGCCAACAGACTTCTTTCTGAGTCTAGGTGAAGCCTGCATTCAGATGTTTTGTGGGGAGGGTTTGGTCTCTTTACTTCTGCTCACCACCGTGTCTCAAACCAGTCTGCTGGCAGGTCACTTCCCTGCCTGGGGATCAGATGTGTTCTGCTGCTCAGGTGCCTGCCTGGCACCCTGCTCAATGCCTGTCAGCCCCCTGCTAGGCCTCTGGGAGTGGAGACTTAAGGCTCTTCAGAAGAATTCCTCAGCCCACCTCTCATGACTCTTGGTTCTGCTGTGCCCACCCCCTTTCCATTTCCCTAGCTCCACTCTAATCAGCTCCTTTCAATTTGGAACCTCCTCACATGAAACTTGTCCCAGTGTTGTTTGCTGTTGTCTCCTCCATGCTATTTCAGAATTCTTCTGCCACTCACTGGTCCGAAATGCAACAAAAAGGAATGCTGTAGTCACTTCTGTATTTTGTTGGCATTCTGGATCCAGTGCCGCCTTCTTGGCCATTTTCTTTCTCACCTCCATCCATAATTCACAAACAAGGAGAAATCTGAAACAAAGTTTAGCTAGTAATTTAGTGACGTTCATATTCCACTAGTACACAGTGACTTAAGGATTCCCATCGGGACAGTAAATGTACAGACACTGTTTTTTTTCCCTTTTTTTGGGGGTGGGGGGTCACACCTGGCAATGCTCAGGGGTTTCTCCTGGCGCTGCACTCAGGAATCACTCCTGGCGGTGCTCGGGGGACCATATGGGATGCCGGGGATTGGACTTGGGCCGGCCGCGTGCAAGGCAAACGCCCTACCCGCTGGGCTATCGCTCTGGCCCCCAGACACTGTTTATATACTCTGACACCACTGACTCTCACATTGATTTTCTGATGTTGGTGAGCACAGACAGAGCATATCTGATAGGCAGCCAGCGCTCTCCTTTCAGTGATGTGTGCTTTCACTAGTCAGGTGTTTCAGAGGAGGAACAGGTACATATCACTTATTTTTTCACTTTTTCAAGGATGCCATTAAAGAACAGCACTTTGTACTGGAACATGGAATAGACAAATATACAAGACAAATATTCAATGAGTAGGAAAATGGTAACCATTCATATCAACACAGTAGATGCCTTTTAATGACCATTGGATAAACTTTTTATCATAGATCCTTGTTTCACTTCACAGAACGCGCTATGTATCTTATATATAGGTTTGTTATGCATTTATTTATTTTTTATAAACTAAAAGAGCCATAATTTTTTTTTCAGTCTTTTTAATGGATCTCAATATTTAGAAATTTTACACAAAATGACAACAGAGGACCAAAAGTTTGCTGTATCAACTTACCTCTCTGATCCTCGTCTTACAGCAAATGGTTTTAAGATAAAATTGATTCCAGGTATGTTAATGGTGTTTGATATTCTTCATTTTGTTCCTGTAGCGTTGCCTTGATTATTTATTCAACAGATAACCATGAAATCTCTAAAGTGTGTCAGGCTTTAGTCTAGATACAGGTGTGGCAAAGAATAGAGTAGCTAAAAGCCTATACTCTCCACAGAGCCTGGATGCTATTGGGAGCAGGTGTAGTAAACAGGAGCTTTCGTGGAGCACCTTCTGGATGATAGTAAACGAAGAAGAAAGGGAAGGGAACTAAGGAGTATTGGAAAAGCTGTTTTATGCAGGACAGTCTGGGAGACTTGGCATGTAAGGTGACTTTGGGAAGAGCCTGGGAAGACGTGTTGGGCCGACTTGGCTGTGTCTGGGGGCTACTCCTGGCTCTGTGCTCAGGGATTGGTGCTTGAGGCCTGTACACACTGAAGATCTAAAGGGTAGGCATGATGCATTGTAAATGCCTTTGTAATATTATATCTTTAATATTCATCGAAAGTTCAGTGTCGGGCCAGAGAGATGGTATAGAAGGGAAAGACATTTGCCTTGGTGTGACCGCAGTGACTGTGACTCGGGTTCAAATTTCCCAGCGCCACTGACAGCGCCCGAGACACCACCTGCACTGCCGGAAACACAGATAAAGTACAGTGGCAGTTATGTGGAAAATCATTATCTCCAAAAAGCTAACCTGTACATGAAACAACTAAGCTTAGCATTTCTTTTGGTCTTTTGGTTCTATTTTCAGGTTGTATTATAATTTTCCTTATAAGGAGAGAGCTTTCCTTAGAAAAAGTATTTCTGTTTTATATATTCTATTCTATACCTTTTAATTCTGTTTGAATTCTATATGAAAAATGTTTTATACTCCTTTGATTTTATTTTTTTTAGATATTAACTCAAATTCACAACTGCAGTTTCTTGGATTGCAGCTCAAAATTTTGCTCAGTTCTTTTACCTTGAGGCACTTTTCCTCTGATCTCTGCATCAGCAATTTAGGGGCTAGTAAAATAGTCACACATAGTTTGTGTACAAAGTTTATTATAACCTTTCTGCCATTTTCCCAGTTTTTTTGTCTCGTTTTTCTTAATGCATGTATGTACTTACCACCTTATATTTTCAGCTGTTCCAATTGTTTCAGACTCTCACTCTGAAAGCCAGAAGATGTGAAGTTTTCAGTTGGAATTTTTGTTTTGTTTCTAGTGAGGGGTCACGCCTAGCAGAACTCAGGAGTTACTCCAGAGCCCCATGATGTCGCGGGGGGTGTCTATGAGGGTAGCCTGTCCTGCATGCAGAGCAGGCACTCCAGCCTGTGGAACTCTCTTTGACCGTCAGTTGGAGTTTCAGCCACTCCTTCCTGATCATGCCCTGCCCTCCATCTAGAAACTAAAATGGAAAACCTACCTTGTGCCACTTTTCCTTCTAAAACATCCTTTCAGAATGTGCTGGTACTTTTTTTACTCTTCCATGCATTCATACAACTTTTATAAAAGTAAAAATACTTATTTTTTAAATAATGTAAAATATTCTATTTGAGGGTTTCAGTTTTAGCCTTTATTTTTTTATTCTGTATGGTTTTTAGCTTTTCTGCAAAAGTTCTAGTGCAATATGAATTTGTTTCACCATAGTATTGCCACTGTCAATTAAAATTCAAATCCCTAAAGACAATGTGTCAGGACTAGCAGAGCTGACACTTCTACTTTCCATATCACATCTTGTACCATTCTCTCACTTGCTTATATCTTTGAAGTCACTCTGGCTATTGGTTAGGATTTTTTGTGCTTTTTGTTTGATGTTTCTCATCCCAGCTCTTTCCTAGCGTGACTGTTCACTTTCAATAAACATGTCACGTGTCAAAAAAAAGTCATCTACATTTCTGACTACTTTAAAAATTGTATTTGTAGATTATATACATTTTCAGCTCGACTCTAGATGGTGGGTGATAGTATTAAAATTTTTGGAATTTTTTTACCCAAAAAAAAACAAGCGGAAGAGGTTATTTTTCCCATTTATGGGTGAGACATCAGCAGTGTTACTATTTGGAGAATGTAATTATTCCATGGTTTTCTAAAAAGACTTAATAACAGTTTGTTTAGTGAGGAAAGTTAATGGGTGGGGAAGAAAAACAGAAATCCATTTGGCTAAGAAATTTTTGTTTTCCTGGCTGGACCCTACTCTGTTCTTTCATAGTTTCCATACTGAACTGCCCTCTTTCAAGCTTCCTCAGCTGGTCTTTACTACATTCCCTTCAGCTGGTGAAAAGGGACCTGAGGGGACCGTGACGAACAAACCGAAATATGTTGAAGATGTTTAAAGGAATCTTTTACTGAGACATAGAACATGGAGAAGCATGGAAGTGGGCATTACTGAAATTGCCTTGGTTTTCTAGATTTTAAGTCATTTTCATTGATTTTCCGGGTGTAAGGGTACTTATCCTAAGATTCTTACCTCTTGCCTCAGTTCCAGGATAAAGTCCACTGTTTTCATTTAAAAACAAAGCGCTCTTAGGAAAGCAAGCTGGTCAGTGTTTCCTTATTGATAATGACTAATAATTATCATTCAGTAAAACTGATTTATTCCATAATAATCCTGTGAAGGTTCTATTATTGTGTCCCAGTTTAGAGAAAAATCAAGCAGAGGGAAAGTACATTTAAGGGTACTAAGATAAATAGTAGAGTGAGAACTTGAACTATGTAGTCTGCTTGTATTACCTAGGTCTTAATTTATTTGTTATTTTACTTTCCTAAATAAGATATTTATTTCATAGACGTAGTGGTGAATATACAATGAAGGATTTCTATAATGCAGTTAGCATTGTGCTTGATAATAATAGGTATTAAAATATATATATTATTATATATAAAATATACATATATATATATATATAAGTTATATATATATTAGTTTCTTTTTTTCTTTTCTCATCTCCCGTCCTTCTTTTTCTAACTTGAACTGACTTGTGGTCATTTCTTTAAATCCTATTAGAAATCTTCCTCAGTACTCCTGAGATCTTTGTAATTTATTTGAAGTATAAAGCAAAAGTTGTATATATGTGTAAGTGTGTATCAAGATTTTTTTTCTTAAGTCTGTTTTCTAACTAGTTATGTGATATTGGTAAGAGGCAAAAAAAATTTTTTTTTTCATGAAAGAGGTAACTGGGGCCAGAGAGTACATTAGGTAAGGCAGTTGCTTTGCACATGGGTGACCCAGGTTTAGTCCCTGACATCCCATTTGGTCTCCTTAACACTGCCAGGAGTGATTCTTTTTTTTTTTTCCTTTTTTGGGTCACACCCGGCAATGCTCAGGGGTTTCTCCTGGCTCTGCATTCAGGAATTACTCTTGGCAGTGCTCGGGGGCCATATGGGATGACGGGGATCAAACCAGCGCCGGGCCGGCCGACAAGGCAAACGCCCTACCCGCTGGACTATCATCGCTCTGGCCCCTCAGAAGTGATTCTTGAGTGAAAAGCCAGGAGTAGTTCTTGAACACCACCAGATATGACCCCCAAACAAAACAAAACAAACAAAAACAAAGCAGGAAGATGTCACTGCATTTTGAGGAGGTGGGAGCGTTAGGATAACTATACTGTCTATTGCAAGAAAATCTGTTTGAAGTGTCTGTCATAGAGGCAGCAGGGGAGGGGGGAAGCTACGGACATTGGTGATGGGAAATGTGCACTGGTGAAGGGAGGAGTGCCGAACATTGTATGACTGAACCCCAATCATGGACAGCTTTGTAGTGGTCTATCTCACAGTGATCAAATAAAATAAAAAAAAAAATAGCAGCTAACACCACCAAAAAAAATTTTAAAAAAATTTTTGAGCTCCCAGTGAGTTTCTGTCTATGGTTCTTGTAGAATGCTTTGTAAAGCTGTCTGCCAGTTAGCTTGGTTACACTAGCATTAACTTGATAGTATAATCAGTGTTATTTTTCTTGTCAATAACAGATAAACTTAACCTTTGGTATTTTATTTCCGCCTTTTGCTCCTTCATTAATCTTCACATTCCTTGTTTGTTTGATTGCCGGGGATAAGACCCAGGGTCTTGTGCTTGGGAGGCACCTGAGATGTCCCTTTGAGCCCAGCCCCAGGCTTTGTGCCCTATTTTCCTAACGACCATTTCTTTTTTCTTTATGACGTATTTCGAATCATCAGCTTGTCATTTATGACAGAACATCTTAAAAAGAAAAGCATTTGAAAGAGAGAGAGAACTCATCTGGCTTTGAGGGAGAAAGATTCTGAATGTAGGGCTGGGGAGCGAATGTGAAGGACTGGAATGCATGCTTGGTGTGTGGCTGTGCCATGACACTGATGGCCTGGCACCCCAGGCACCATTGGGGTGCCCCTGTGGGGAATGGTTCCCTGAGTACCACTTGGGAATTCCACCCTCCCCACCCTGCCCCACAAATTTGGTGCCCTTCACTTATTAATAGACTAGCTTTTACTCCAATTAGAATTTCATATTTTAGCAAGTGAAAACTTGTCAAACCAATTTCAAGTACTTTCCCTTCATGTTTGGAAACATTCCATAGAACTTTATGGAAACTTCTTGAAAGTTTATTGCTACATGGTTCCAAATGTCTCTTAAATTTTCCATCTGAATTTTGCAAGCACAGGGATTAAAACATTGCTCATTTTCTCATTACTTGCCAAATGCTTTCTTGGCAAGTAACAAATGAAGTCAATAGACAAGTCATTCCGCAAAATGTGTATCGCTTTTGAAGGGCAAATGTAGTCAGTAGCCTTTTTTTAATCTAAGCATATTATTTATTCATATTTTATTCGGGGATCACACCCAACTGTGATCATGGCTTTTTCTTGCCCTGCTCAGGGATCACTCCTGGTGGGCTCAGAGAACAGGAACCTGGCTTGGCTGCATGCACAGCAAGCACCTTACCCTACTCACTGAACTATCACTCTGGCCCCAATGTGAGCATGTAAAAGATATAGAATGGGTATTAGTAGAAATCTCTTAAGGTGATATTTTCATAAATTTTTGTATCCATATATCGGAAACAAATGGAAAAAAAGTAATATGCAGCTTTCTTTTTGCTGATTTAAACTTTCAAGACATGAGAGCTCTCATTGCTAAAATTCTTGTGTTGCCATATTTCAGCAAGTTCTGTGTTTCATGTTATAATATTTGGTTTTGTATCTTTTCACATTATCCTCTGTTCCCTTGGAAGGACAGTAGTATGTCTGCTCGATACCACTTCATCCTTCAGGTGAAGGAACCAGTCTAATTAATAATAGATTAGCTTAGGACCATTGGAATCTCAGGATCTGAAATCTTGAGGACTATGTGATTCCTCTTTTTATTTATTCATCTATTCACTGTGCACTTCTACAACACAAGTTGTTTTCTTTTATATAAATAACTGTAGACTCGAACATTAAAAATAATGTTGGATGACAGGCCTAGCTAGCTTGGGAGCTTTGCTGTTTTATCCACTCACAGTTTAATCTATTTACTTGATCACTTGATCACTTCACTTGATCACTTACTTGAGTCTCGTTATTCATCGATTTGCTGGAGCAGGCGCCAGTAACATTTCCATTGGACCCTATCACATGCCAGTGTAGCCCAATGGCATCTGGTTGATTCAGGAATATGAAGAGCCTCAAACCGTTCCTTCAGGGTCTTGACAAGGAAGTCTGACCATCTTGTAGGTGGGCGGCCACGTGATTTTTTGACATCCTGTGGGATCCAGTCGGTAATGGCTCTAGTCCAGCGGTCATCTCCAAATCGCATTACATGTCCAGCCCATCTGATTTTCCATGCCTTGGCAAACGAGACAGCGTCCCTGAGTCTGGAATAGTGACGGAGGTTGGAACTCCGGATTCCTTCTCCTCACTTGAGTGAGGCGTGATATTCCAAGCATAGCTCTTTCGATTCCTTTCTGGGAGACCTGAATAGCATTTTCATCCTGCTTTCGTAGGGCCCAGGTCTCTGAGGCGTATGTTAATGCAGGGAGAACGGTGGAGCCGAAAAGATGTGCCTGGAGCTGGAGGTTCTTTGTCCTTTTAGCTATTTCTTCGATGCCTTTGAAGGCATTCCATGCTGCTCTCTTCCTCCTGTGCAGCTCAGGTTTTAGGTCGTTCATCATGTTGACTTCTTGACCTAGGTACATATAACTGCTGCATTCAGAAATGTCTGTTCCATTGAGAGTGAATGGGGCCTCTGGAACTAGTTCATTTTTCATGAACATTGTTTTGTTTAGATTCAGCTATAGACCTACCTTTCCACATTCTTGAAGTCAGCCAGCATTTGTGCTGCTTGGCTAATGCTTGGTATTATTTCTTTATTTACATGTTTATTTACATATTTACATCTATTTACATGTTCTTTTTATTTTTTTATTATACCACTGTGAGATATACAGTTACAAAAGTGTTCATATTTGGGTTTCAGTCGTACAGTGTTCCAGCACCCATCCCTCCACCAGTGCCCATTTCCCTCCACCAATGTTCTTAAGCCAGGGTTCATACTAATGAGCTCTTTCTTCTGTGTCAACAATGATAGAGGGTGTGGCAGTTACAGAAGTCACCTTGACTCTGAATGAGTAACTTCTGACTTATTATATATCTACTAAGACTTCTCTGTTATCTAGATTGGGCACAGCTCCTCTTTATACCCACTGGACCCAGCGTGGGACAGTTAAATTTACCAGGAGACTACCACCCTGGGTACGCTGAGACTTTTGTTTAAGATTACAGGAAGGATAGTACTAGTTTTCCCTCAAGCAGGCAAGTGTGACATTTTCAGTATACAGGGATCAAGATACTCAGAATCACCATGGTGCAGATAATTAATAAGAAGGACCTTGTGAGGGGCCGGAGCGATAGCCCAGCGGGTAGGGCATTTGCCTTGCACATGGCCGGCCCATGCCGCCCTGGGTTCGATCCCGGCACCCCATATGGTCCCTCGAGCACTGCCAGGAGTAATTCCTGAGTGCAGAGCCAGGAGTAACCCCTGAGCATCGCTGGGTGTGACCCAAAAAGCAAATAAATAAATAAATAAACAAACAAATAAATAAAAAAGAAGGACCTTGTGGGTACCATCTAGATTAGATGATGCCCATGAAATTAAGATGTATTACCTTATACCAGCTCCCCTCTCTCTCCAGTGTTTTACATGAGATAATCTCAGAAGAAGGGATTAATCCTTGGCATAATCATTTCTTTAGACCTGTAGTAGGGTGTGGCACCACCCTTCTACACTCTTCTACTCTCTAGAAGTTATTTGGATTCTTTGTTGACAGGACCATCCCTGAAGTTAGGATTAGTTTTGTGTATATAAGGGGACTGACTCAGGTACTCTTACCTCTCTGGTGGGATCCTCTTTGGCAGGAGACTTGGGCCCTCGTGTATGTTCTAAGTTCTGACCAGAGCTAGAGGTCTTCCATTATATTGGATTGCGGGGGTAGAGCTTTTGTACTATTAAAAAGCCTTTTGGAACTGCGCAAGACTTGTGAAGTTTTTGTTTTTTTTAATTCCCCAGTAGGGGCACGCTTCCTGGAGGTACTGCACTACCAGGTCAGTGCATGGAGAGGATGGAGCAAGACCCTATTCAAACTCCTAGTTCCAAAAATCCATTTAATATATAGTCCTCGGATAGAGTATGTATCAGATATTAAACTGATAAGAACAGATACTACATTTGTTCTTAACCAAAAGGCCAAGAAGCAATGTGAGTTTTCATCCATTCCCCAGTGGCCTCGGAGGTAGAAGAGAACTTCTTTCCTGATACTGTTGGGGACCCCAGCGGCTCTCTGACACTGTTACACAATTAATAACAAAGAGAGAAAAGAGATAAAGAACCTGCCATAGAGGCAGGCTAGGGAGGAGGGAGGGAACCGGGATATTGGTGGTGGGAAATGGGCACTGGTGGAGGGATGGGTGCTGGAACACTGTATGACTGAAACCCAAACATGAACATTTTTGTAATTATATTTCTCACGGTGTTATAATAAAATATTAAAAAATAATAAGAATTTAAAAAATAAAAAATTTAAAAAAGACAAATCATCCCTATTTTCCAAAGTCATAAGATGCTTTCTGAAGCCAAATTTCATGCTAGAAATTATGCTATTGAATCTTTTTACTCAGTTATATTTCTAAGTATGTAACTAGTTTCTAATTCTATTGTAAACATTAAAGTTTTCAGAATATTTAAGTTACTTGTTTCAGAGGTAATCATTCCATATTTAACTGTCACATCAAAGTTTTGTAGTCTTAAAATTTACACAGTGTTGCATATCAATTATGTCTATGTAAAACTGGGGACGATTAAGTTGCTTTCTCTGTCTTTTTATGATTTGTAAGTTGAAATCACAGAAATCTACGCCAGTATGAAATCAAGTGGGCTTGAGTTTGAGCAGCAACAGTTTGTTAAAGCAGTTGCTAAAACACTTAAACCAGGTTTATTTTAATAAATATCATGGGACTCCATTTTCCCTCCAAAGTAAAAAAAATATTCTAAACAAATGTAGAGAACAGAACAGTAATAACTGAGATTAAGTTAAAAAATTTAAAACTCTTGTGGTCTATGAGCACTCATGACTTAATGTGGATGTGAAATCTTCCGGGAAATCAGTATTTGTTCCCCACTCAGGAACAAAACGTTATTCTGATTATATAAATTTTAATGAGACTTTACTAAATGTTTTAACAGTGATTTTGTTCTTAATAGATATTTTCTGGACTATAGTTTAATAATTTCATGTGTATATGTATGTTTATTTTTCTTTTAGGAGTTTCCGTTGCTGAAAACTACTTGGAAATAGAAGGAATGGCTAAATGTCTTCCATTCTATGGAGTAATGGATTTAAAAGAAATTCTTAATGCTATACTAAACAATAATGCAAAGGAAGTTTATGAATGTAGACCTCGCAAAGTTATAAGCTATTTAGAGGTAAGCATTATTTGTTAACTTGACTAGGTTTTAAGATGCTTGTTTATGCCGCCATAGATGCAGGCTAGGAGAGGGAGGAAGGAATTAGGGGACATTGGTAGTGGGAAATGTGTACTGTGGGGGATGAGTGCTGGAACACTGTATGACTGAAACCTAATCATGAACAGTTTTGTAATTGTTTATCTCACGGTGGTATAATAATTTTTTAAAAATGAAAAATTAAAAGTCAAGTAAATGGAAAAAAATGATACTTGTTTAAATAGTAAATGGTTTTAAATTAATGACCAGTTCCTCTAAGTTTTGACACATATTTGCAGGATGGAAGTACTATTTAAAGAAGAGGAAAACTTTTATAGTTCAACATTATAGACTTCTGTTATAAATTTCATAAAACCTTAACATTATTTCTTGAAGGCCAGTGAGGTAACTCAATAGCAGAACACTTGCCTTGTATGTGTGAGGACTTGAGTTTGGTTCCCAGCACGAGAAAAAGAAATGCAGAAACATTATTTCTTGGGTAAATATTGAGGAAAAAACCTTGTGAATGAGATATCTTAAGTGAAGTTCCTTCTTTTTATAAGGAATTCAGAATTATTTTACCTCTGGACAAAATACTTGCTTAAAAAGCACTATTGAGGTTTTTTAGCTGATTGATCTCTTCAGAAGCCAAAGGAGTGAGATGGGCATTCAGTTCATTACTTTTTGCATGTGACTATTGACTAAGTGTATCCAATACCATATGCTGATGGAAATTTCCTTTTTCTACTTTTTTTTTTTTTTGGTCACAACCATCAATGCTCAGGGGTTCCTCCTGGCTCTGCACTCAGGAATTACTCATGGTGGTGCTTGGGGGACCATCTGGGATGCCAGGTATTGAACCCAGGTCGGCCATGTGCAAGGCAAAGGCCCTACCCGCTGTGCTGTCGCCCGGCCCTCCTTTTTCTACTTTGTACCTAGTTCTTTTGTTATAGTTAAATATTTCTCTGTGCTCTCAATTCTGTTCTGTTGGTGTAAGTATCTGCCTTTATCTGCCACACAGTTTTGAATACTATAAGTTTATAGTGTCATTGGAAGCCCAGGAGTACAATGCCACCACTTTCTGTTTTCTCAGAATTACTTTGTCTATTCAGGGCATTTTATGGTTCCATACAAATTTTAGCAGCTGAGTGAAATTAGTCAGAAGGAAAAGGACAGATATAGAATAACTGCATTTGTTAATAGGTTATAAATAGATGCCAGTGTTTTACTAAATGTGTGAAATGGTAATGGCAGATTAAAACTCACCATTGAATATACACAAAGAGACTTAAGTGATAAACTCTAAATATCTGCAGGGCTAGCCACAATGTGTAAAACAAGAGGGAGAGAGATGCAGAGACAGAGAGAGAGACAGAGAGAGAAAGAGAGGAAACAGGGGCTACCTGCTGTTGAGGCAGCCTGGGGGGGGGGGAGGGGAGGGGTACATTGGTGGTGGAAATGGGGCACTGGTGGAGGGGATGGGTGCTGGAATACTGTATTACCAAGAACCAGTTGTGAACACCTTTGTAATTGTATGTCTCACGGTGGTAGGAACAGTCTTTCATTTTCTTTCTTTTCATTTTCTTTCATTTTTTTTCTGTTTCATTCAGTAGTGTCAATGCAGAACTCTTCCTAGTTACTTAATGTTTTCTGGCACTATTTTATTTCATTTTGTTTATTATTTTTATTTAAGCACCAGGATTTACAAAGCATAAGGTTTTTCACAGTACAGTTGTTAGTCTCATTCAACACCAATCCCACCACCAGTGTTCCCCACCACCGCATGGCCCTCATCCCCCTATCCCATGTCTGTTCCCTTAACCAGCACTGATTATATTAACCATTACAGCCCATATAAGGGAATGGCATTGATAAAGCCTGACACTATTTTAAATGAGGGGTTGCCTTTTTAATTTTTTTGGGCTTTTTTTGAGGAGGGCATTTGAGCCGAGGGTCACTTCTGGTGGGGCTTAGGGGGACCATATGTGGTGCCTTGGAGCCAAAGTTAGCTGCAGGCAGGGCAAGTGCCAAACCCCCCTGTCTACTGCTCTGGCCCCAATGGTTTATCTTCTTTTTAAATTTCTCTTCTTGTTTATTGTTTGCCCATAGATATGCGACATATATTTTCTGAATTGATTTTGTAGCCTACTACTTTGCTATATTGGGTTGTTGTTTCTAAAAGCATCTTAATTAAGTCATCGGAATCTTCTATGTAAGTTATATTATCTGCAGATGTGGTAATTAAATTCTTTTACAGTTTACATCCCTTTGATTTTCTTGTTTTTGGTGAGAACTTCCAAAACTATGTGAAGAAAGTAAACATCCTTTCCTTATGCCTGATCTTAGAGGGAAGGCTCAACGGTGGTCAACTTTAGCATTTTCATGGACGTGTTATTTTGTGAGAGTTTAAACCCAAGTGTGTATTGCCTAATTGGTAGCATTTTGTATATTCAAGAACCACATCTAAAGAAAAATGTTGATTTCAAAAATAAAAATATTGGCATTAATCGTCTTGCTGATGTTATGCTTCTTATTCCATGTAGGCAATAGTGCATATGATTCTTAAGATGATAATCTAGGAAAAAGAGGAGACATATTAACATACAAGAATTCTTCCAGTTAAGGGAAACTAATTAAACTGAATCAGAGGTAGAGGCTGGAGAGAGAGTACTACAGGTAGTGTGCTTGTGTGCTATATTGCCTTGGGTTCCTTTTCTGGCACCCCACGTTGTCCCTCAACAACGTGGAGTAGTTGCTGCCAGGAGTGGTCCTGAGTGCCACCGGATGTGACCCTAAAAAGGAAACAAAAGAAGAATAAGAGGTAATTAAGAAGTAAGGGATAAAGCCAAAGAGGAGCAAATATGAAAAGTCAAGACATCTCAAGTGGTTTAAAAATAAGTATAGGAAAAATAAATATACTATCACAATCTCTGTAGTTGCTTAGAAATGTCCTTATGGCTGCAGGCAGCCACCGTAACCTTGAACAGAAAGACCTGTAGCGAGAAAGAGATGGAGACAAGGGGCACGGGCCAGCGGCCAGAGAGGAGAAGCGGTGAACAGGCAGCGGTAGAAGCCGTGCCTCCACATCTTGGGTCGGAAGTAGATTAGATTGCATTGGATTTGGTGGGAAATAAAATGAAAATAAAATATTTGATTTTATGCAATTCTTTTCCCTTTAAAAATGCTCTAGATGGGATTATTTTGGTATGCTTTGGACAGGAGAAACTACTCTGAATTAAGAACTGAAGGAGAGAGAAAGAATGTTAAAATGTTTTGAGGTAAATTCGAGAGAAGTCAGGAGGAGTAAAGGTTATCTCCTGAGAGTGAGGAACTTAGGAAGTATTGGGGATTTTTGAGTATAGAAAAAGTTACCGAAGCTTTGAGAAGTCTGATTAAGGAATAAATACCACTTCAAGGATGCTTTATCTGACCTGTTGCCCAGTGCCTTTAACTCACTGAACTGTGTTCCTTTACCTGCTCTCTGTTTAACTAAACCACAGGGTCATTTTTACAAGAACAAATGTCTTGTTTATCATATTGTCCACTGATTTCCTAAAACTTACAATAGCAATTAGTAGTGCTTAGTAAATATTTGAGCAAATCAATAAGAATATTATCAATCTTCAGTTTCAGCGTATATCTCATAAAATGTGTGACTTTCTCTTCACAGGGAGAAGCAGTCCGTCTAGCTAGAAAGCTACCCATGCATTTTTCAAAAGATGATGTCCAAGATATTATCTACAGAATGAAGCAACAATTTAGAAATGAAATCAAAGAATGTGTTCATGGACGCCCATTTTTTCATCATTTAACTCATCTTCCAGAATTACCATGATTGAACTTTTAAGAAAATCATTAAAATATTTCCATTATTATGCATTGTACTGTCATGCTTTTAACGGTTATTTTATAAGTGAGAACTCACAAGCTTGCTTGTATATTTAAAAAAGATTATAAAGTATAGAAAACTTTTTTTTCTCAAGAAACTGCCGTCGTTATGATCTGTAACTCCAGTTTGAAAATATTTAGTGCCTTGGATGGTTGATGAACTGGTGCTTATGACCTTAAGTATAAGGTCTGCGTTTTGCTGGAGCCTACCCACCAGCGGGATGCTATCTGGGAGCTGGGGTTTGGAGGAGTGATTATATTTAGATGAGTCTTGACAATGAATAGGACTCTTCTGGTGGCATAAGTGTTTTTGTAAAGACACCAGAGAGCTTGTCCTAATTTTCTGCCACCCTTCCTCCTATGAGGGAAAAAAAAGGTGGCTCTCCATAAGCCAGGAGGGGCGTTTTCACCCGAAGCCAACCATTCTGCTGTCTTTGTCATGAACTTCAGGACTTCAGAAAGTGAGATAAAATAACAGAAGCTTAAGTGAGTAATCTACAATTGCCAGTCCACAGACTGGTACCTAACCTGCAGTGTAAAAGGATAAAAATCAGTGGTTCTAATTGCCACTCCATGGACAGAGTGTGAGCAGGCTCCAGTCACGGGTGCAAAAAAGTTTGAAGAATGTTGGTTTAAGTCACCAACCTAGTATCCTGTCATAGTACTAGGTAGGATCTGAAAAATCTACTGGGTGTGCCCCTTGCAGGAAGAGCTCATACGGCACACAGACTTGGCTTGTATTTGACCGAGTAGATGAGACAGAGAAAGAAGAAATTCAGAAAAAAAGAACATAGCTGTGAAAATCCTGCTAGTTATCCATGTGGGGTGTTACTGTCAATAGTTTAGAAATTATTAGCAGAACATTACTGTTTCGCTTCCCTCCTTCCCTTCCCTTCCTCCTTCCTTCTTTCCTTCCTTCCTTCCTTCCTTCCTTCCTTCCTTCCTTCCTTCCTTCCTTCCTTCCTCCCTCCCCCTTCCTCTCTCTCTCTCTCTCTCTCTCTCTCTCTCTCTCTCTCTCTCTCTCTCTCTCTCTCTCTTTCTCTGTATTCTCACTGGTTCTCCATTTCCCATTTAAAAATGTGCATCCCTCTGGGAATCATTCTCAATGTTATGGGAATCAAGAACCCTAAAGATAGGATATTCACGATCACGATCTTCCCGTTGATCATCTATTTGCTAGAGCGGGCACCAGTAATATCTCCATATGTCCTGTCTCATGCCAGTAGAGCCAGGGGCATCGGCTTGCTACAGGAACATAAAGAGCCTCAAACCATTATATTAGGTCATGGGAATGACCTAATGTAATTGTTACTGGAATTTGGCATATCAAATACAACACGAGCAGCTTGCCAGGCTTGCCGAGCGGGAGGCAAACTCTTTTATTAAACACCTCCAAATAAAGCATTTATTGATGAACCTTGCGGCAGTGCGAGCCGGGCTGTGATGGGCTGGTCTGCTGGGTGGAGTTCTGACGAGAGGGAAGTCCAAATGTGGAAAATGGCGGCGCCCGTGGAGTGAGGAGGGGTGGTCTGGCTTGTTGTGAGGCTCTGCCGAGGTGGTGGGCCAGGGCTAGAACCCGCCATGCCTCCCGACTGCCTCATGAACGGCTGGGCACAGGGAGAGCAAGGAACAGCTCTGCCCCATGTCTGAGAGACTCTGGACCAGCATAGGATATTATTTGCATCATTCCTTTCCCAGCAAAATTTTGATTCATTTTCTACTGTTTAGAGAGATCCCAGAGATAAATAAACTTAATTTGTATTTGCTTTCCAGTTCTGGATTCTTCCAAATCGTTAGAAATTGATGACCACAGGCATCTACCACCTATTTGCTAGACACAGGGTGAACTTAGGCTGTGCAATCTAAATGAAGAATTCTAGGATTGTAGGTACTAGAGAATAGTCCAGAGCTAATGTTCTTAAGCACTAGTAACTTCATTGCCATCAGAATCAAGACTCAATAATGGTGAGTTTCTAAGACCAGCGCAATTAGTTGGGAAAAAAAAATAAAACACTCATGGGGCTGTTCTGTGGCTGCTCCTTTAAATTTAGGGTAGCAACGGTTTTTTCTAAGAGGCGGGAGGGGTGGGGCCAGTCTAGGCCTTGCTCCTAACTCAGGGCAGCCTCGGAGGCCCCGCCTCGCCTCTTGGGACTGACTCTCCCACAATGCCTTGCAACAGCAGTGGCATCAAGGGACAAGATGGCTGGACTGGGTGGTGGGGAAGGTGAGGCCATGGCTCCCAGGTTGGAGGTTACTGTCCGCAGCTATCCCAGCCATCGCGGGGATTACGGGTAAGGAGGTGAAGGGAAAAGCCCGTGATGTTGGGGCGGGACGACTGGAAGGAGTAAATCCCCCTAACGTGTTTCTCAGACCCCTGGTTCGCACTAGGAGTGGCGGCAAGATCAGACTTTGGAGGCCCAGCCCTTTGGTGGAGGGCTGGAGACCTGAATGCCCATGGCAATTCCCATGTGGCTCAGTAGTACCTTTGGGCACTAAATACATTTAGCTGTTTGATGTATTAGGACGTGTTTGTTTAAATTCAGACGAACAGGCTTTTTTCATTAAATTTTTGCTTCTGGCAAACCAGCATTGCTGGATTTACAGTTGCCTCTAACGCCATCTAATTCAACCAGTTTCAGCCAACAGAAAACAAAGTAGCACTTCTCAGATTTGCCTGAGCGCCCAAACCTGATCTTAAACTCCTGGTTACACTTAACTTGTTGTGTTACCAAAAAGAACACTTAAATTCTGGACTGGAGAGACAGTACAGTTGGTACAGTGCTTTCCTTGTGCCGTGCTGGCTTGAATTTAATCCCCAGCACCTCATATGGTCCCCAGAGCTCAATAACAACGATCGCTTGAGTGCAGAGTCAGGGGTAAGCACTGAGCATCCCCAGGTGTGGCCCAAAAACGAACACTAAATTCAGCACTAAAAGAAAACTAAGTTTACTATACAGACAAAAAAAAAGCATCAGATGATAATGGCTTACGTTTGTAAGAATTAGTAATCACGCTGCCGTATTTAATAGCTTTCAGTTTTATTAGTAACCACGTTGCCATATTTTATAGCTTTGGGTTCATGCCGCCATTAATATTTCTGTTGGTTTGGGGGCCATACCCAGTAGTCCTTCATGGCTTCTCCTGGCACAGTGCCCCTCATTCACTCCTGTGCTGGGAATCCTGCCACTGGTCACCCTGAATGCTAGCAACGAAGCACTGAACTATCACAGCACTGGACTGGGTGGCATTTGTTTTTAAATTAAGGTCATGTTAATTTGCAGCACTATCAGTTTCAGGAGTATGACTTCACGATGGATACATGTGCATGTCAGATCTTTCCCACCATCAGCTCTAGCTACTGTCCACCACTATCCAGTTCACCTCCCATCTTCCATTCCTCGGTTAACCACCTTTGTGTTGTCAGAATCTAGGCATTTGCTCTTCCTCGCTCCTTTGTTTAATCATCCACATATAACTAAAATCATAAGGTGTTTGTCTCTCCATCTAACATTTCACTTAGTATCTTCCATACATGTAACAAATGGCAGAATTTTATTTTGTGTGTGTGTGTGTGTGAGAGAGAGAGAGAGAGAGAGAGAGAGAGAGAGAGAGAGATCTTTTACCACTCTGTTAAGGGCTTTTAGGTTTGTCTGTTAGCTATTGTGAATTATGTCTTGAACATAGGGATACGTAACATCTCTTGCATTTGTGTGTTTGTTTTCAGATAAATAGAATTGAAATAGTTCTGTTTTCAGTTTTCCAAGAGCCTGTATATTGTTTTCTGTAGTTGCTTCATTAATTTACATTTCCACGTGTAGTGTGAGGTTGCCTTGTCTCCACACTTTGACCAACACTAGTTTCTAATCTTACTGACATAGACCATTCTCACAGGAGTGGTGATATCACACTTGAGTTGCATTTCCGTTATGCTAAGCAGTTAAAATCTTTGCATGTGTCTGTTAGCAATACCTGTCTTCTCAGTAAAATGCCTATGTAGATCCTCTGTCCATTTTTGTCAGGCTTTTTTTTTTTTTGGGTTAGGCTTTTTTTTTGTTTGTTTTAATCTCAGTACTTTTAAAACCACTGCAAATTGAAGATCCTTTCTGGTTTCCCCAATTTTTGCAATACCATTCAAATACATCACTGTAAAGGTTTAAGGTTTATAGCAGAATGGTTATCATTCATATGCATTCATATATTGTGAAATTATTACTTCTGTTTAAGTCATCCATCGTCTCTGGTTTTATTGGGGGCAGAGTATGAGGGCCCCAGTTGATGGCGCTTCAAGGCTACTCCTGTGTGCCTGGGGGTCATTCCCCAAAGTGCTAGGTATTGAATAGGTTTTGGCTGAATGTCCCCTACCCCCCCATACTACTCCTAGTGCAACCACCCAACCAACCAACCAGACTCATTAAATTTGAGCCTATCCTGTGTCAAACTTCCCTTATCAATCTTACCTATCATTCATCTCATTTTCCCCTGCTAATTTTAAAATCTGCATGTTAAAGATTTGGTCATACTGGCTAAGCTGTTGACAGCCTTTACTTCAGCCCTTTCTAGAATAATCTAGAATAATATGCTGAATTTAACCCTCTAATATATAATCATATGTAACATTCTATACCTGTTCTTTATTTAAATAACAGCACTTGAAGTCACCTCTTCAGTTGATTAGCACTGCTTAGCAACTGTTCATATTCAAAAAACTCTGAATTAGCTTGCTTTTCACAAAATGTTACAAACTAATAGGGTCAAGAGGTAACAGCTTTCTGGGCGTGGAGGGTTTGCACACCCAGCAATGCTCAGGGCTTGCTCCTGGCTCTGCACTCAGGAATCACTCTGGGCAGTGCTCTGGAGTATATGGAATTGAACCCAGGTTAGCTGCAGGCAAGGCAAGCACCCTACTGCTATACTATCACCCAAACAACTTTCTTTGGCCCTACCTATATTGTAGAAATCACTATAACAAGCTCTCCCACCTCGTCTTCAGTTGTATCTTATTCATTATTTGTTAATTTACAGTTGCTCAATGTCGCACTCAATGCTAAATACAAAATAAAAAGAGAAGACGTTTTTTGCCCTCTAGAGAGAAAAAATACTGCAGTCCCCTCCTACGTGTGGTGGGAATATGCAGTTTGTACTGTGGAAACAGTGAGTGCCACCGACTCCCCAACCTGGACAGCCCTGTGGGGAATAGAGCAGAATCCTTTTTTAAACATTTTTATTACACCACCATCAGATAAACAATTACAAAGATGTCCATGATTAGGTTTCAGTCATACAATATTCCAGCACCCGTCCCTCCACCAGTGCCCTATTCCGCCACCAATGTCCCCAGATTCCCTCCCGCTCCTCTCAGCCTGCCTCTATAGCAGGCACCTTTCCTTTTCTTCTCTCTCTCTGTGTCTCTGTCTCTGTGTCCTGTCTGTCTGTCTGTCTGTCTGTCTGTCTGTCTGTCTGTCTGTCTCTCTCTCTCTCTCTCTCTCTCTCTCTCTCTCTCTCTCTCTCTCTCTCTCTTTTTACACATTGCAGCTCACCCTACAGACATTTAGGGTTTATCATCCACAGAGCAGAATCCTAAGGTTGACAAAGAATTATGTGGGGAGTAAAAAGGAAAGAAGGGTTTCTGGGGCTTGGGGAGCAGCAAGTGCTTTGATTAGTGCAGGCCATTCCATTCTGCATCACTGAATTTTGAGGTATGAAGGGAGATTAGACTAATAGGCTTGATTCAGAGGGTCTCAAAGCCTCTAAAGCTTTGAGAAATGTTATCCCAAGGATTATGGAAAATCATTAATTTTTTTAAAGCTTGGAAATACCAAAAAAAAAGTTTGACTTTTTTACCCAAGTTAAAAGCAGAGCAAGAGGCTCCTTGAGAATTGCAGCAATGTGAATGGTCCAGACAAAGACCCTATCATAATAGACTATTACTATGTCCATTGTTGAGGCTGCCATAGCCTTGCAGGGGGTTCACTTTAGATTCTCTGAGATGGTGCTGATACAGAATTAAAGTAGAAAATTAATCTCAGTTTTGACTAGTTTATCAGTGATAACATTTGTGTTTTAATGAATCGCCACTGTCTTTTCCCCTGCACCGAGTGAAATATAAGATAATCCTTTAGATTTCCTTACAGATTAGGAAAATCAATATTTTTTAAGGAAAAGTCAGTTCTTAAATTTTTAATTTAGGCTTATATTTGGGCTTCTTTAAAACAAACCTAAATTTTCTAGTTCTCCTTAAATGAGTGGTCTTATTAAGATTTAAATATGTGTTTTTCCTCTCTGTGTGCTCAGTTTCCCTTCTGTCCCCCAGCCTGTCTCCGTGGCAGCACTTTGCCCTCTTCCATTGTCTTGGTGTCCCATAGCTTATCCCCAGCTCCTGTCCCCATGGCAAGCTTCCTACCAAAGACTAGTTCTGCTCTTCGCTCCTATTGCCATTGGTATTTGATATTCCCTTGTAACGCTTCATATGTCCCACATAAGAGAGAAACTATTCTCTGTGTACCTCTCCCTCTGATTGCACTCCAACATTATGTTTTCCAGATCTGTCCATGGTGCAGCAAAATGCATGACTTTATCTTTCTCCTCTCCCCGCTACCTGACCCCCCAACTTTTTCTTTCCTTATGGTTGAGTAATATTCCATTGTGTATATATTCCATAGTTTCTTTATCCAGTCGTCTGTTCTTGGGTATCCGGGTTCTTTTCATATCTTGGCTATGGTATATATTGGTGCAGTAAATGCAGGAATGCAAATGTCTGCATTGTGCTTTTCATCCCTTGGAGTATATTCCTGGAAGTGGAATTGCTGGATCATAGGGAAGCTCAATATTTCTAGTTCTTTTTAGGAATGTCCCTATTATCTTCCAAAAGACTGGACCAGTTGACATTCCCACCAACAGCTGGTCCCTTTTCCCCTAAGTCCTTCCCAACACTGTTTGTTCTTTTTGATGAGTGCCAATCTCTGTGATTTGAAGTGACGTCTCATTATTGTTTTGATTTTTGTAATGGCTATCTTTCATATATTGTGAAGTGATTACTTCTGTAATAAGTTAGCATCCATCATCTCTAGTTTTATTTGAGCTGAAAGAAACAGATCATTTTTTCCTGTTGATTTTAAAATCAGACACATTAAAGACATAAAGACTTGGTTATTGGACTAAGCTGTTGATCGGCCTCTTCTTCAGCCCTTTCTAGAATAATTGGCTGAATTTAACCCCATAATATATAATCATATCTGACATTGCATGATTTAGTTCCTTTTTCTTCAATAATAATGGATAGTTTTCTTTTGTCATTCCCTGATGATTAGTGATACAGAGCATTTTTTATGTGTGTTCCTTCTTTAAAGAAGTTCCTGTTCAACTCTTTTCCACATTTTTTGATAGGATTGGAATATTTTTCTTGTCAAATTATACAAGTGCTTTCTATATCTTTGTTATTAATCCTTTGTAGGATGAGCGGTGGGCAAATAATTTCTTCCAGTTCGTAGACTCCGTATTCGGTCATCGTTTCCTTTGAAGTGCGAAAGGTTCTGAGTTTATTTTTTAGTTAATTTTTTTCTTTTGGTGTCACACCTGGCAATGCTTAAGGGTTACTCTTCCTGATTTACATTCAGGAATTATTCTTATCAATGCATGGAGACCAAATGGGATACCATGCAAGGCAAGCACCTTACATGCTGCGCTATTGCTGCAGGTTCAGAAATGTCTTTGTTTTTCTCTGTTACTTACTTTTTTGTCACCCAATGATGCTCAGGGGTTACTCCTGGCTCTGCAATCAGGAATTACTCCTGGAAGTACTTGGGGGGACCATATGGGATGCCAGGGGTTGAACCCAGGTCAGCTGTGTGCAAGGCAAATGCCCTACCCACTGTGCTATCACTCCAGCCCTCAGAAACGTCTTAATGTTTAATATACTCCCATTTGCTTATCTTTGCTTCTACTTGCTGGGTCAGTGCAATTTCATCCTTAAAGATGCCATTAGCTTCAGAGTGATGGAGAGTTCTGTCTATAACAAAATACTTTTTTATTGTTGTTGTTTGTGGGGGACCACAGCCAAAGGTGCTTGGGACTTCTGGCTCTGCACTCTGGAATCACTCCTGCTGGTGCTCAGGAACCATATGGGATGCAGGCAATCGAACCTGGGTCAATCACATGCAAGGCAAGCACCCTACCCAACGTATGGTCTCTCTAGCCCTGCAAATGCTTTTTAAAACTAATATTCAGATTCAGTTACTTCACCAGACAAATGAATGCCATGCCAGAAAAATTTAAAATTCTTAATTTTCATTAAGATAGTCCTGGGGGCCAAACCCAGGATCTTATTAATCTGAGGCTTCTCTTAACACTGCACTGCTCAACTTAGAAATTAGTGTCAGTGGTGAATTTGACTATAAAGAACTTTCTCTAAGGCATTTTGATTGTCTTTTATAATTTAGATAATAGAAATGAATGATGAGTTAAGAAGAAACAGACAAGAAATTGTGAATGAATTGAACGTATTTTTTGAAGAAAATGGTATGTTTTCAAAAGTTAATTTATTTCTCATAAGATGATGTTTTGTTTTAAATTTTCCTTTTATTTTACTAAACATATTAGTAAATCACAGAAAGTTAAGGGTAAGACAGGTGTTGTTCTGCCCCAAGTATTTTTAAACAAAAAATGTCCCATGTGGGGCACTGGTGGAGGGATGGGTGCTGGAATACTGTATTACCAAGAACCAATTATGAACACCTTTGTAATTGTATGTTTCACGGTGGTATAATAATAAAAAAATAAATAAAAAATGTCCCATGTGTCTTGCACATAAATGGCTCAATATGGCTCCGCAGCAGAAAGTTTTTGAGCAGGAAAGCAGCATAAACCTAACTACATAACTCCTACAATAGGAATATTAGTTTAAAACCATGTTGAAAATGCATCAGAATGAGTGTGAATAGATTTGAGCAGGTCATTTGAAGAACACATGCTGATTAAAATTCCCTTTAGTTTCTATCTCAGTCTCTTAGTCATCTCATGCTTATTTTGTTCATTCAACATAGAAGAAGAAGTTTCTTTTGAAGAACCTGAAGAAGAATTTGACATTCTTGAGGTATAAATACATTATTTCTAAATAAAACTAAAATTTTTTGTTTTTTCCTTTTTTAAAATTGCTAATATATGGCAGTTAAATGTGTTCATAACTTTGGAGGATGACAAAAACCATACTTGGTAAGAATGTTTGGTTTATGGTACGTACAAATAGAATAATGCAATATGTTTATTTAATTTTATCTTGCTTTTCATAGAAACATTCTGTTGTTTTGCCTGAGGGGGTGGGGAAAGTATGTTTTGATATGCTTCTCGGTAAGCTCCTTACAGTTTGTATTCACTTTATACTTTCTCCTACATTCCATAGAGGCCTATTTTTGACAACCTCCTTAATCTCCTGTTCCCAGTCACCTATTATAATTTCCTTTCCATTAATTTGTGTATCTTCGCTAAGTACTAAAGGGTAATGGATATTAAAAGGGATTTATATCTGTGTGAATGATACAAAGATGTATTTTGTCATAAAAGGGAAAACTTTAAAGTGCATGACAAATATTTGTATTTTAAAAGGAATCTCTTACCCTAAATTAATCTCTCAATGGGTATATATGTATTTTTAATTACCCATTCTCACGTACATATTAATTCCTAATACTACATTTTTCTTTTCCCAAGGAGGAAGAAACAGAAAATATAAGTGAAGATGGAAGTTCAAAAGAAGTCCATGATATGTCAGTGAAACCTTTAAATTTCTTTTACATTTATAGCTTTTGCTCAAGTAAGGGCCTATACATTCTGTATAGTAATAAATAATACATAATATGGTATATTTCATGTTATTAATTATATCATAATGCTATTATGTTATTATATTAGGACTGTTGGGTTTTGGAGTTGAATAGCTTCAGGAATGAATTCTGGCTGTATCCATGACTAGCGTTATTACTGTAGACTGCTTAACTGTAGGCTTCTGAGTACATCCTGTCTTGTGTGGGGTAATATTTATTTTGCAGAGTTTTGTAGAAACTAAGTAAGGGGGACCCAGAACAATAGTAGAGCAGGTAGGATGTTTGGCTTGCATGTGGCCGTTCGGGTTCAATTCCTGGCGTCCCAAATGGAACCCTAAGCACTGCCGGGAGTAATTCCTGATTTCAGAGCCAGGAGTAACCCCTGAGCATCACTAGGTGTAATCCAAAAAGAGAATAAAAAGCTAAATGAGAGAAATACAAAGCAACTTTTTTTCATAGGACCTGGCAGATAGCAAACATTAATCACATTCTTTGTCTTTTTACCTAAAAATTGTTTCAAATACTTAGACTATCATTATAATGATAGTCTTATCCTGTTATACTTATATCTAAATATAACAGGATATACTTATCATTATAATGGTAATGATAAAAGATTATCATTTTTCAGGATAATCAGGGTAACATTTTATCAGGGTAACAGGATAAGACTCATTATAATGATAGTCTTATCCTGTTATACTTATACCTAAGTATAACAACTGTATATCTTTTTTTACTCATAGCAGTATTTTAGATTGAATACCTTGTTAATGATTAGATGCAGTACTTTTATACTGAATTTAATATATACTATGACATTAACCTGTGTAATAATGAAAGAGCTCCTGTGTAGTTAAAATTTATATTTCTTTGGAGTTTTCTTTAAAATGGATATCTTGGGTCTGATTATAATTTTTCAATGAAAATAATAGAAACTTTTGAAGGTCTAACTAAAGAAAACTGGAAAGCAGTTAAATTTCTTTGTTCTCAAATTCTCTTACAGCTCTGTTTTAGAAACAGATTGCATCAACTCTCAGTGACATGAAGTACATTCTAAGATAGTTATAGCCTCTTAGAATAAGTATATATTTTCTGGGGCAAATCGTCAATTAATGAAAGCTCTTAGATCAGGATTTTGGTTTTAGTAAGTATCATTTCTTCCACAAAACACATAAGGGAGTGATAGTATTGAATAATTTTAAATTGTTTGTACTCCAGAGAGTTTAAGAAATCCTCTTTATAATTCCGAATTAGTAAAATAGAAGAGTGAAAGAGGGGACTAAAACTCTTATTCAGGATATGACTGTGATTGCTCTCAACGCTTGCCATTTACTAGATAATATCCTCAGTCTTTCACATTTATTAACTTTAAACGATTAAAAAAATCTAGGCATTGCCTGAATTTTAAGTTACCTTATAGAACAATTGAAATTAAAATGAAGATTGGTCCACAGAAATACATACATACTCATAAACATCTACGTCAGTTGTTTCTCATACATAATTTGTTTTGTATATTATCTTTCTTGGTATGCCTCCAACTTACTTTCCCTTTCAGTCTTGTGTATATGGTTTTTGTATACATATATTTTGTAACATCCCAAGTCCAGAAGATGGGAGCCATATCAACTTGCCCCTGTTCACCTTGTGAATTCTTTCCTGAAAGCTTCTGAGCAACTTTCATATTGGCTTCAAGGTCTTAGCTCATACTCTGATAACTTCTGGCTTTATCTGTTTTAGTTTTTTAAAAAAAATTTTTAGGTAGAGGGTGGGCACAGCTGGGAATACGCAGGTTCTGCTCCAGAGTCTGTACTCAGTAATTACTCCTGGCAGTGCACAGGGAACCATATGGGATGCCTGGGAATGAAACAGGTTCAGCTACGTGCAAGACAAGCTCCTCACCTGCTGTACTATCCTCTCTGGCCTCTTGCTTTAACCATTTTCAAAGACCTGTTATAGCCCCATCACTTTTTGCCTATATTTTATGTTACTGCAAAAGAATTGTTCTGAAATGTAAACTTAATCAAATTTAGCTTCCTATCACTGTATCACTGTCTTCCCGTTCATCGTCGATTTGCTCGAGCGGGCACCAGTAACATCTCCATATGTCCTGACTCATGCAAGTAGAGCCCAAGGGCACCTGCTTGCTCCAGGAACATAAAGAGCCTCAAACCATTCCATCAGGTCATGGGAATGAGGTCTATAATTGTTACTGGTATTTGGCATATCAAATACAACACGGGTAACTTGCCAGGCTCTGCCGTGTGGGTAGCATACTCTTGTAGTCACCTCTAAATCCAGCATTTATTGATGAATCGGCGTGGCCGCCAGGCCACGTGAGCCGGGCTGTGATAGGCTGGTCTGCTGGATGGAGTTCTGACGAGGGGGAATTCTGGATATGGAAAATGGAGGCCCTCATGGAGTGGGGGGTCGTCTGGCTTGTTGCGAGGCTCTGCTGGGGTGGCCGGCCAGGGCTAGAACCCGCCATCCCTCGCGGGCGCCTCGTGAGCTGCTGGGCACAGAGAGAGCCAGTAGCAGCTCTGCCCCATGTCTGTGAGTCCCTGGATCATCATACCTGGGCTGGATTTTAAAAAAGTCTGCTGCAGGGGCCAGAGCGATGGGCCGGAGCGATAGCCCAGCGGGTAGGGCATTTGGCTTGCACGTGGCTGGCCTGTGCTGGCCCGGGTTAGATCCCCGGCATCCCATATGGTCCCCCGAGCACCGCCAGTAGTAATTCCTGAGTGCAGAGCCAGGAATAACCCCTGAGCATCGCTGGGTGTGACCCAAATAAAAAAAGACTGCTGCAGGGTGGATCTCGATGGGCTGGGCTGTGACAGGCTGGTCTGCTGGGTGGAGTTCTGACGAGGGGGAAGTCCAGATGTGGAAAATGGAGGCCCTCATGGAGTGGGGGTCATCTGGCTTGTTGCGAGGCTCTGCTGGGGTGGCGGGCCAGGACTAGAACCCACCATCCCTCACGGGCACCTTGTGAGCAGCTCTGGACCAAGCCTACCAAAGGCCGATTAAGCAAATTATCAGGAAGAAGGGAGAGCTGCTGGCGCTGCTGCTGCTGCTGCTGGTGGTGCTGTTGCTGCAACAGCGACAGTGGCGGCGGCGGCGGCGGGGGCGGCATCTGCAACCTTGTGAGCAGCTCTGGACCAAGCCTGCCAAAGGCCGATTAAGCAAATTATCAGGAAGAAGGGAGAGCTGCTGCTGGCGCTGCTGCTGCTGCTGCTGCGACAGCGGCGGCGGTGGCGGCGGCATCCGCAACCTTGTGAGCAGCTCTGGACCAAGCCTACCAAAGGCCGATTAAGCAATTTATCAGGAAGAAGGGAGAGCTGCTGGCGCTGCTGCTGCTGCTGGTGGTGCTGTTGCTGCTGCTGCTGCGGCGGCTGCTGCTGCTGCTGCTGCAGCCTGCAAAGGACGATTAAGCAAATTATCAGGAAGAAGGGAGAGCTGCTGGCGCTGCTGCTGCTGCTGGTGGTGCTGTTGCTGCAACAGCGACAGTGGTGGCGGCGGCGGTGGCGGCGGCATCCGCAACCTTGTGAGCAGCTCTGGACCAAGCCTGCCAAAGGCCGATTAAGCAATTTATCAGGAAGAAGGGAGAGCTGCTGCTGGCGCTGCTGCTGCTGCTGCTGGTGCTGTTGCTGCGACGTCTACGGCGGCGGCGGCATCCTTATCTGCAGCGCCCACCCTAGGAGGAGAGCCAGGCGTGCCCTTGGCGATCCAGCACAGTCCTCGCTGCGTGGCTGACTCGGTTTCCGCGGTCGTCCAGACATCTTGGCGGCTTGGTACTTAGCCCCCGCGAGGATGCGGCTGTTGCGGGGGGCTGCTGAAGCAGCCGGTGCCCAACCAGATGGAAGGCTACTCGGGCTTCTCGCCCTCCCCTCTCTCCATCAGGAGTTTCTGGACTTTGGAAGGGACGATGCATGTGACAGGACCTCATACATGTTTCTACGGAAGGAGCTTCCCGTTCGTCTAGCGATGAGAGAAGTTAACCTTCTTCCTGATAGCTTACTATATCACAGACTATAGTGTGATCTCTGTATATCTTTTTAGCCTCATTTCCAGCTGTTTTTTTTATTATTTTCTACTCTAAACTTTGTCTTACTAGATTGAAGTTTTCTAAAATAATTCTGCTGTAATTCTTTGTTTTTGCTTTTTATCTTAAATTTCATGCATTTCCTAGCATTTTCTATAATTTAGTCCCTCCTGCTTTACTCCATCTTGATCCAAGGCCACCCATCACATTTTTATTTGTCCTATAAGACTCAGAATTGGGGGCCAGAGCGATAGCCCAGCGGGTAGGGTATTTGCCTTGCACGTGGCCGGCCTGTGCTGGCCCGGGTTCGATCCCCTGCATCCCATATGGTCCCCGAGCTCCACCAGGAGAAATTCCTGAGTGCAGAGCCAGGAGTAACCCCTGAGCATTGCCGGGTGTGACACAAAAAAAGCAAAAAAAAAAAAAAAAGACTCAGAATTGGTACTAATTCTAGCGAGTTGGTTCATGATTACATTCAACAAATGGATGCTCCCTCCATATCCTCATATGTATTTTACCATCAATGTCACATCATTTATTTTTCATATAAATGTAGTTTCTAAATATACCTTTCTTTTTTATTTTCATGACCTAAATTTGTTCTGTAATATAAAGATTTCTAAATCTGCCAACAATATTATATAGTTAATATAACATATAAAATATATTTATATTATATATAAAACATGTAAAGGTATATGTATTTGTATATTAATACATAATAGAAATATGTTGTATATAATATCATGTATAGTATATCTGTCTTCCTCACTAGTTGTTGACACCCTGAAAATCAAAGCCACCTTCTGTTTTATTTTTCTACCCCATACAGTATGCTGGAATATTAGAATAAGTAAATGAAATTCTGCTTATTCATTTGACAGATAATTTGTACAAGGTATAGTTTGATATAGATGAAATAGGTTGTAAAGCACAGCAGAGCATAAAGGCCTTCCTAGGTATTAAATGCTGTGCTTAATTATTATATATTAATTGGTGTAACTTCCTAAATACAGTTCTTTAAATATATAAGAAATACTAATTCAGGAAGCACTTTTTCTTTTGGTGCTCATTTACTTTTGTTACTCTTTTAATCTGAAATTATTCTAAACAATATCTTTATAAATGTATATTTTATATAAGTTAATATTTATCTGTTTTTTTCTGTAGTGTGAGAGCACCTCAAAAAGTTTCTCTCAGGAGTATCTCATCAATGACAGATGAAGAGGTGAGGATTAAACTGAGAAATTGGTCAACGTCTTAGGGACTGATCACTTCGTCACTTGATCACTTCACATCCCGTTATTTGTCAATTTGCTCGAGCAGGCACCAGTAACATTTCCATTTGACCCTGTCACGTGCCAGTATAGCCCAATGGCATCTGCCTGCTTCAGTAAAATGTTTATTGATGCAGTAGTTGTGTAAGAATTTATGCCACTGCTATTCTGACTTGTAGAATTTCTTATGAACTGCTTTGTTACTACCTTTTTTTAAATTTGGAATATCGGTCATCTTGTTATGAATTCTCATGTTTTCTTCTGGTACTTGTAGAATGTTCATAAACTTCAAATTATATGGAAATTTATTTGGTGTAAGAGGTGATGTGGGTGCCTTCCTTCTTATTCTCAAACAAAATACATAATTTCCATTTGCTTGAAATACTACTATTATTGTATGATACCTTCTTCCATATTAGTTATATGTCTTGTAGCTGACTAAGTTATTTAATCTCTATACTCTTCTTCATCTATAAAGAGATACTGTATATATTGTTGCAAGTGCTAGGAGTCATTAAGTAAAATATAAATATAAATAAATGTGTTGTTATTTTTGTTATTAACTTTGATGTATCTGTTATGTTAGAAACACCATACTTTTTATAGTTATGGATCACTGTATCACTGTCTTCCTGTTGTTCATCCATTTGCTCAAGCGGGCACCAGTAACATCTCTGTACATCCTGTCACAAGCAAGTGTAGCCAAAGGGCATCTGCTGGCTCCAGGGACAGGAAGAGCCTCAAACCATTCTTCAGGTCATGGAATTGAGGTCCATAATTGTTACGGGTTTTGGCATATCAAATAAAACATTGGTAGCTTGCCAGGCTCTGTCACTTCACTTGGTCACTTGAATCCCGTTATTCATCTATTTGCTCGACGGGCGCCAGTAACATTTCCATTGGACCCTATCATGTGCCAATGTAGCCCAATGCCATCTGGTTGCTTCCAGGATATTCGGATATTTTAATATGTGGTAGGGTAAATTTCATCTTAAATTTTTGAAGACCAAGACATATTAATATTAATCTTCATCTGTTAAATTTTTATCTACAAGTTAGGTAGATTGCTGAAGCTAAATATTACTCAGAATTATTCTTAGTTATTTCCTGTGTGATTTATTGCTAGGTATGTCCTATTTGATTTTATTTTGTTTCCATGCAGTAGCTTCTTAAACTTCTATAATATTTTACTCATTTATATTTTCAGAGGCTTAATATGAGAATTAAGAAGTTTGGAATAATTACAAATGAAGAATTCAGAAAAACACCCAGAAACTTAGGGTAATTCTAACTTAAATTCTTTTCAGTTTTAGATTAAAATTTGAAATTTTTTTTTAGTTGCAATAATTAGATGTTTCATACAGTTTTTCTTTTTCTTTTAAAGCTTTGGATTCAATGTGGCAACTGGTATGTACTAACACTACTAAAAGTATATTATTAGTGTTTATAAACATTCAGTTTTGATGCTATAAGAAATAGAACTATGAGAATCTTTTTGGTCAGCCACGCTCAGAACCATAAGGGGAAAGCCTATACTTTGGTGGTTAACCATAGCTATCTTTTTTTCTTTAATGATAATTTTGTTTGTTTGGTTTTTTACTTATTTTGCTTTTGCATCATCCTTGTAGGTGCATAGGACTTATTACAGGTCGGGCTAGAGGTGTCTATGGAATGCTGAGGATTGAACCTGAATTGGCTGATATTTTTGTTTGAATTTAACCAACATGTAATAATAACTGTAGAAGGTCATCTTTTAATTAAAAAAAAATTGGGGAGGGGGCTTTTGAGCCAGACTCATTGGTGCCGAGGGATTTCTATTGGATCTGTATTCAGGGATCACTTTTGGTAGGTCTTGGGAACCATATTGGTTGCTGGGAATTGCCCTTGGGCTGGATGCATATAAAGTATGTACCCTGCCTGCTGGCCCCTACAAGACAATTTTTGTGATTCAAGATTATTCTTTTTTATCATACTTTGTTTCAACTTATTATATATTAGATTCTTTAAAAATTTTTACTCACTGTGATTTACAATATTCATTGGGATTCCATGGTGTGCCCAACAATTTTGGGGGTTCAGCAGGATCCCATGGTGCGTTCCAGACAACGAGGACTGTCCTTGACCAAGGACTGTCCCCTACCACAGGCTTGTTGATAATCAGTGGTCATTTAACTCAAGTCAAGTCTGGTAGCTATAGAGGCCTGATGATGGGCTGGAGGTTGGGGGGGGGGTTACTTTGATCCAAAAAATGGTGATCCCAAACTTTGATCCCCAAACAATGAGAAGGCATAAAAGCCCCCTTCCTTCCAGGACAGTCTTCTAGGGGACTTCCGCCCCCCCCCCAAGAATCTTGCCCTGGGGCTATAAACTTGCCCAAGACAAAGGCGGAATTTTGCGCTTCTCCTTTTCTTTGCTGGTAAATAATCATGTTATAGTCATTTCTTAATATTTCTAGTCTTTTGTTTAAACACAGTAAGAGATACAAACTTTTTTAAAAAATATTATACCACCGTGAGATATACAATCACGAAGATGTTCATATTTGGGTTTCAGTCATAGTTTTTTTTTTAATTAAATATTTTATTATACCACCGTGAGATATACAATTACAACATTGTTCATGTTTGGAGGTTTCGGTCACATAGTGTTCCAGCACCCGCCCTCCACCAGTGCCCATATCCCACCACCAATGTCCCCAATTCCCTCCCCCCTCCCATAGCCTGCCTAAATGGCAGGTTCTTTATCTCTACAGTCATACAGTGTTTTAGCACCCATCGCTCCACCACCACTGTCCCCAGTCCCTCCCCACCTCCCTAACCTGCCTCTATGGAAGTTTCTTTTTTAATTAATATTTTATTATACCACCGTGAGATATACAATTACAACGTTGTTCATGCTTGGAGGTTTCGGTCACATAGTGTTCCAGTGCCCATTTCCCACCACCAATGCCCCCCCATTCCCTCTCCCCCTCCCATAGCCTTCCTTCCTAGCAGGTTATTTCTTTTCTCTCTCCCTCTCTCTCTTTTCATTCTCTTACGTATTGTGGGTTGCAACACATACACTTAGAGGCCATCATGTGCATTTTTTTGCCTGTATTTCATGCTCAGTTCTAGGTTGGCATTAGCCCTTTCAACATTTATTCGCACATGATCCATTCTCTGTCTTACCTAACCTCTGACTCCCACACGTTTGTGGTAATTTCTACTTTTGGTAGGACATCCTGATCCACGTTTCATCTGACATTGGATTTTAGTATCATAATATGTATATATGTATTTATGTCATGCAAATAAATGCAGTCATTCTATATCTCTCTCTTTCCTTCTGACTAATTTCACTCAATATGATCCTTTCAATATCCATCTATTTATAGACAAATTTCATAACTTCATTTTTCCTAACAGCTGCATAGTATTCCATTGTGTAGATGTACCAAAGTTTCTTTATCCAGTCATCAGTTCTCGGGCATACTGGTTGTTTCCAGGTTCTGGCTGTTGTGAATAGTGCTGCTATGAAAATAAAAGTGCGGATTGTGTTTCCGCTGTGTGTTTTTGGCTTCCCAGGGTATATTCCCAGGAGTGGTATGTCTGGATCAAAAGGGAGCTCAATTTCTCGTCTTTGGAGGAATGTCCATATTGTTTTCCAGAAAGGTTGTACAAGTCTACATTCCCACCAACAGAGATACAAACTTTTATCTAGATGCTGGATAATGGTTAAAATTGTCTCTTTGGACTCATGCAAAAGGGTGCCTTTTCCTGGGGACATCTTGCTATATATTCTAGACTACAATCCTGAGGCCAGGTTATTGTTTTCCTAACCCCAACAGGGTCCTAAACCAATTGCTTACTTTTGGGTCAGGATAGAGTTTGTTCTATTACCGTGCTATTAACTTATATTTCTTATAGCATTTAGTTTCTCCCATGTCAACAGGCTAGCTTATGGCTTGTACTGCGTATATCCAAATCCTACAATGGGACCCATCTTTTTGGGGTGTCAGGAACTAAAATCAATCTAAAGGGCCACTGAGGTTTAAGTCAGGAGATATGAGAGAGACCCAGGAGTAAATATTTCAGAGTTCATTAACTCCTATATTACATTCACTGCCTTCCTTGTCTATATAAAAAGGACATTGCTCTAACATAAGAATATGCAAAGGGCCAATTTTCATTAATGTCTGACAAGTCATATTGGTACATGTTGTCTAGCATTTTTATGAAGTACTCATAGAAAATGATTTTGTAAGCACTTGCATATTCCTGTACATATTGTTTGCTTGGTAAATTTCAGGTAATTTTCTGGATTGTGAAGTATATGATCTATTGATGATAAAGCAGCGATGTGGGTATGGAGCAATTTTGTATGAATACTCTGTTTAAGAACTCAGTTCTGTTCAGACCTCATTTCTGGTATATAAAGAATTGTTTACATTACTGAACACAACACAGAAAAAGAAATCCTTGTTTTAGGCAAGCTAGCTGTCTTTTCCTTCTTTCTGAAATTCGTAGGGAAGGATAAATAAAAATTGGCTCTACCCAATGATAGTTGGAAATGATCATTTTGGACAGGAACTGAATTTTGAAAGTAGGTATCACTTGTATCACTTGTCTTCCCATTGTTCATCAGTTTGCTCCAGCGGCACCAGTGATGTCTTCATTTGTCCCCTGTCATGTGCTAATGTAGCCCAAAGGCATCTTCTCACTACAGGAACATGAAGAGCCTCAAACCATTTGTTCAGGTGATGGGAATGAAGTCTATTATTGTTACTGTTTTTGGAATCTTGAATATGACACAGGTAGCTTGCCAGGCTATGCTGTGTGGGGGGGATACTCTCAGTCATAGGTAGGCTCTCGGTTTATTCACTTACTGATGAACCACGCAGCTGCAAAGTGGCTGCACACAACAGGGAAAGCCAGTAGCAGCTCTGCCTCATGTATCTGTGTCTCTGGTTCAAGCATGCCTAGGCTTAAAATAGGCTTCTCTATAGGATGGGGCACTGACGAGCTGGGCTTGAGATTGGCTTTTCTCTTTGGTGGAGCTCTTATGAACTGTGGAGTCCAGATGTTGAAAATGGCTGCCATCATGGTACAGGGGTTCCTCTGGCTTTTCTGAGGCTCTATTGGGATGGCAGGCTCGGACCAGAACCTGCCCTCCCTCCCGGATGCGTCATGATCAGCTGAGCACAGGGAGAGCTGGTAGTCGCTCTGCCCCGTGTATCTGTGTCTCTGGTTCAAGCATACCTGGGCTTGAAATAAGCTTCTCCATAGGGTGGCGCTCTGACAAGCTGGGCTTGAGACCGGCTTTTGTCTTGGGTGGAACTCTGATGAGATAGGTAAAGAAAAAATAGGTAAAGGCTATACCTGATAAACACTCAGTATGTCTGTTACATGCCCACTTGAGCAAATCAATGAATAACGGGAAGACAAGTGATAAGTGACATGTCTGTTGCAAACCATAAGGCCCAAAAGGGGGTGGGGAGAGAGAGAGACAGAGAGGGAGAGAGGGAGGGAGGGAGGGAGGAGGAGGAGGGAGGGAGGGAGGAAGGAAAAGAAGGAAGGGAGGAAGGAAGGAGGGAGGGAGGGAGGGAGGGAGGGAGGAAGGGAAGAAGGAGGAGGGAGGGAAGGAGGGAGGGAGGGAGGAAGGAAGGAAGGAAGGAAGGAAGGAAGGAAGGAAGGAAGGAAGGAAGGAAGGAAGGAAGGAGCGAGCCCGCCATAGAGGCTGGTGGGGAGGGGGCAGAAGGGAAACTGGGAACAATGGTGGTGAAAAATGTGCACTGGTGAAGGGTGGGTGATGGAACACTGTATAACTGAAACCCAATCATGAACAACTTTGTAACTGTGTATCTCACTGTGATTCAATAAACAAATTTTTTGGAAAAAGAATATGCAAAGGGCATAATGGAAAGAGAAAAGCAACGCTTTCTCTTACAATACAAAACCCAAGGTTATCAGAAGCTAATTGCAAATCACTGCACCTGGGTAGGACACAGTTGCCTAAATAGAAGGCAAATGCCTAAATGCGAGACAGAGGGCTGTGACCAAAAGGTGTAGGATGTGCACCCCTATTAGCACTGGAATGGGTTCAATTCAAATAACCCTGCAGGACGGGAAATGACAAGTCCAATGTTCAACCTGAAATGCTTAAAACTGTAATCCAGCAATATTAGCAATGATAATGTTACATGCATACAACATTCCAACATTCCAGCACAGCCTCCAACCAGTATCCATTTTCTCCCCACCATTTTTGTTATTCTTTATGTATAAAGTTTTTCATTTAAGTATCAATTGGATTATTTAAAATATTTAAAATTTTGCTTTCTTTGATTCACATACAACTTTTGTATGGTGGTGATAGTACTGGGAATCATGTCTAGGAGTGCTCAGAGAGTTGCATCCCTGAACTAATTTATGTCATACTTCTAGTAACATCTCTTTGCCTTATAATCAGTTTGACTGTGTCAGTTAAATGGTTAAGTAGTATCTACATTAGGAAATACGATATACAAATTTGCAATTTTTGTCACATTATTTTTTGTTTATTTTCATTTTGGGGGCCACACCCAGCAATGCTCAGGGGTTATTCCTGGTTCTGCACTTAAGAATCACTCCTGGCATTGCTTGGGGAGCCATATGGGATGCTGGGGATCAAACCCAGATAGCCACATGCAAGGCAAGAGCCTTACCTACTGGCCCATTTTGATGGCCCCATGTTGCAGGTTACCTTCGGGGCCAAGGAGATAACACAAAGGGACAGAGCTGCAATCTCTGCAGTCTCCACACAGGAGCTCCAACAACGTCCACAACGCTGCTTGTTCCCCTAGGCATGGCAGCACCTGGTGTGACTCATAAAAAACACTTTAGTCTTGATACAGCTCAGTGATATGGCACTTGCTTTGTATGTGTGAGGCCACAGGTTCAGTTATGATACCATGCAAAAAAATAAATTGTCATGTACATTTTTATGCACTACAGAGATACTAGAAGATATTACTTTGAGTTTCAGATGAAATACAAGTTTAAATGACTGATAAAATATTTTTACTCTTGATTCAGTACTCTTCCCATGATGCTGGCTTTCTGTAGAGTTCCTTATAGTAGTATGGCTCCGTTTATATTTTGTTATAAAAGTAAATGCTTTGTGGGCTGGAATGATAGTACAGCAGGCAGAGTACTTGTCTTACTCGTGGCCGACTCAGGTTCAATCCCCAGCACCCCATATAATCCCATGAAGGAATGATCCCTGAGTGCAGAGCTAAGAATAAATCCTGAGCACCACTGGGTGTGTCCAACAATAAAAACACACTTAAAAAAAACTATTTTATTCATCTTTGAATATATTAAAGTTGTTAGCATGGCATGGGAAAAGATTATACAATTGAAAAACTTAATGTGAAATGTGAAAGCAGTTTCCAACGAGTCATCTTCACCATTTTGAGGCCAGACCTGTTTTATTTAACGTAATTTGGGGGAGATGGTATTTAAAAAGAAGTGATGGCTTTCTAAATCTTTGTGCAGTTCCTAACATTAGTGAACTTTCATAGTTAATCTTACCCTTATATAAACTATTAATCCTCACCCTTATGTAAACTACCATGAAGGGAAATATAACACAGAAAGATGTGTGTCTATAATCTATAGAGGACACTGGGTCTGAGAGAAAATACCCATGTTCAAACTGTGATTCTGGTACTTATTAATGCAGGAACCTTAGAAAAAGTGGTTATCCTCTTTGAACATTAGTTTAATATTATAAGAAGGGGGAAAGAAATAGCTATCTGATAGGATTATTCATCTGAAACAAGATCATTTATGTCAAACCATTGTAATTTTCATATGTTGCTACTAGTAGTATGTACTTAAATTCAGGAGCAAAGTTTTTATCTAAAAACAAAACTTGCTACTTTTGTGAAGAATAAGAAACATTGTGTAGTTCATAACTGATTTGTTCTTAAAATCCTTGTTTTTGTTCTTTTGAAACTAGGGATAAATATACAACAAATAACATATTTGTTTTAAATATGGACATATAACAAATAACATATTTGTTGTATATATGATTGTATTGATAGAAATTGATCACTTTTATCACTTCTCTTCCCATTCATCAATTTTCTTGAGTGTGCGCCAGTAATGTATCCATTCATTGGGAATGGGGGCCATTATTGTTACTGGTTTTGGCATACCAAATACACCACGGGTAGCTTGCCAGGCTCTGCCGTGACTCTGAGTGCATCCCAGGGGGCCCAGTCTTTTTCTCTGTCAGAACAACAACCATCCAGGGCCCACAGGGCAGAGCCCTGGGTGTAGACAAGCCTGTCTCTTGTATGCCACCTGCCAATGCAGCTGGACATCAGAGCCACACCTGTAACACCTCAAGGGGCAAAGATAGAAATTGATGCAAAATACAATTACAAACATATAGTGTTCCTTGTCTTTGTAGTTTGCAATTTAGGTATTATGTTAAATCTTACTTCCTTACCCACTGTATAGTCAGTTGAGAATATGATTATGTTAAATCTTACTTCCTTCCCCACTGTATACATCAATTGAGAATATGATTTCCAAGTATTCAACAGCAGTAAAAATTGTGTTATAATTTTCAGCTACCCTTTGAACAAAAAGGGATTTGAATTTCTCTGTAACATTTGTATTCAGAGAGTTTTTTTATAAGTATTTTATTATACCACCGTGAGATATACAATTACAAAGATGCTCATATTTGGGTTTTGGTCATACAGTGTTCCAGCACCCATCCCTCCACCAGTGCCCATCTCCCACCACCAATGTCCCCGGTTCCCTCCTCCCCAACCAGCCTCCATGGCAGGTTCTTTATTTCTTTCCCTTTTTCTCTATCTCTTTCTCTTTTCCTTCCCTTCCAGATTGCGGATTACAGAACATACATTAAAGGGTTATCATGTGTATCTTTTTGCCTAATTTTAATGCTCAGTTCTAGGTTGGTATTAGTACCCTCGACAATTGTTAGCACACTGTTCCATTTTCTGTCTTACCTAGCCTCTGACTCCCACACGTTTGTGATAATTTCCACCTTTGACAAGACCTCCTGATACATGTTTCACTTGACCTTGGATATTGGTATCATAATATGTACAAATATATTTATGTCATGCAAATAAATGCAGTCATTCTGTATCTTTCTCTCTCCTTCTGGCTAATTTCACTCAACATAATCTTCTCCATGTCCATCCATTTACAGGCAAATTTTATAACTTCATTTTTCCTAACAGCTGCATAGTATTCCATTGTGTAGATGTACCAAAGCTTCTTTATCCAGTCATCGATTCTAGGGCACTCTGGTTGTTTCCAGATTCTGGCCATTGTGAATAATGCTGCTATGAACATAAAAGTAGGGATGGTGTTTCCGCTGTGTATTTTTGGTTTCCCAGAGTAGATTCCCAGGAGTGGTATGGCTGGGTCAAAAAGGGAGCTCAATTTCTAGTCTTTGGAGGAACGTCCATATTGTTTTCCAGAAAGGCTGTACCAGCCGGCATTCCCACCAACAATGGATGAGTGTCCCCTTTCCCCACATCCACGCCAGCCCTTGTTGTTGCTCTTTTGGATATGTGCCAGTCGTATTCAGAGAGTTTTTAATGACGGAATTAGAAAATTTCTGTTTAATCCTCTGTTAGGGAGGAATTCAGGTTAGCAGATGCCACAAGGAAGGAATCGAACAGTTAGGTTTGTCTTTTACATTACTATTGTATATATTTTTATCCATTTTAATTGGATTTCAGACAAAAATAAGTTGGGGTAAAAGGGTGAGTAATATTTTTTACTCATGGTGAGTCTGGTCTTCATGTGAGACTTTATATTATCCTTGATATAAGAATTCTGAAGTACTCAGTTGTTGCAGTACACCTGCCCAGAGCCTCTGCATCTGCCTGCTCCTGCAGGTCACTTTTGTAGATAGGAGGAGGACAGTTTGAATGTGGCAGTTTATCCAACCATGTATTCTGTACTGGCTGGTATAAATATTCTCTCATGCTGCCACAATCATCATGGGACTAGCTAGATCTTACCAGCATATTTGCCTGGCCACGTTGGATCTCTAAGTAATTAGACCAGAGAGAAATGCTGTTTGCCTCAAAGCAAGCAAGCATGGCTCCCTGATGACTCTAAGCTAATATACAGAACAACCATAAAGCGAAGATGAGACTCTTGTGAAGGCTTGAAGAAATGTTGAACTGGCTGTAGTATATTTTTTGGTACAGATGCTTGCCTTTGTATTCTGAGATACAGTTCACCTCAGAAACTCCTCTCTAGACTTCAAAGGCATTTCCTAGGCAGATCTTGGCTTGGCAACATTAACATCTCAAAGAACATAGGTGAGGTCTTGGGAGAAATTACCTGAGGGCATTTGACCCTGATGGCTTTCCGTAGGAGTGGGAGGTCAGTATTTCCAGGTATATACAACTAGTCTGCTTCCTTTCTTGCTCTCTCTCTCCAGCGCTCTCTTCCTTTCCCCCCTTTCTACTGGTGCCGCTTTACAGTCTTCTCTTTGCAGGGACTTAACACATGATGGTTGCCGTCTGGGCCTACACATGGCCAGGGCCCGGCCGGGAACCCTAGGCTCAGGCTTTTTCCTGTTGCTGATTTGTATGCCTGAACCTGTGTTAAGTAAAGCATTTTGAAACCTCACCAGATTCCTTTGTCTTTCTCAGTTCGCCGGCCGCAGATCCCTGTGACAGAGGGGATCCCTGACCCTGCTCCCGGATTTTGTGCAGGGCGCCTCAGTGTTTCCCCACACTCAGTATTTTAGGAATGACATCAATCTCTTAGCATAATATTTTATGAGTGAGTAAATATGTATTTAAAGAAATTAAATCAGGAAACAGCTATTGTCACATCAGACAATAAATTATAAATCATCCAATTCCATGCATCTCTTAAGTAAAATATCACTGTTGCTGGGATGAGCACCATTATATATGATCCCAGATTAAAAAAATGTGAAATGAAAATAATTTTTAAAAGGACCACTCATCATGACCGTTCATCATCATTTATTTCAAGATGTAAAGATAGTTTAACAAATGCAGGTCAATTAACGTAGTACACCATATCAACAATAAAATTGATAAAGATCATACCATATCAGTAGACTAAGGTAAGGCGCTTAACAGTGCTCAGCATCTATCTCATAAAAGCTATGAAGAATTACCTCAATAGGATAAAGATCCTTTGTGGTAAACACAGTTAATAGCATGCTTCGAAACTAACTTTCAGATCAAGTACAATATGAGGCTATCGCTCTTACCATTATTCAATACAGGTATGGGAGGTTCTTCCTATTCCCCCTAAAACTTAAGCATACAGTGCTTCAAAAAACATTTAGTTTTTTTTTTTTTTTTGGGGATACTCCTGGTTTGGTGCTTGAGAGTCACTCTGCGGTGGTGCCAGAACAGGTGCCCCAGGGGCCCCTATGCACAGGCTTTTGTCCTCTGTCATCTTCCCAGGCCCACTCCCTCTCCTTCAGTTTTTTTTTCCTTTTTGTGGTGCTAGGGGTCAAATCTAGGGTTCACACAGGTAAGGCAAGTGCTCTGCTGCTGAACTACATGCCTATTTCCCCCACCCCCATGTTTTTTCTTTCTATAGTTTTTGCTTTTGTTTTGAGTCCGACCCAGTACTCAGAGGCTACTCCCAGCATCATTCTTGGGCTCACTCCCACCAGTGCCTGGGGGAAACCATGTGGTTCCTTACATTGAACACAGAGCTTCTACATGCTAAACATGTATGGCAGCTTTTTTTATGTAATCTTTGCATCTCTCCCGCATCCCGTTTCAATGTAAATTTCATGATCCAGTTATTTTACTTTTCAGTTTAAAGCTCAACAATACAAAAACATTAGTTTAGGACCTGAGTCCCAAAGTAAAGTACAGTGGATAGGGCATTTGCCTTGCACATGACTGACCCAGGTTGAACCCTTGACATCCCATGTGTTTTCTTGAGGACTGCCAGGAGAAACTCCTGAGAGCAGAGCCAGGAATAAACCCTGAGCATTTGGTAGGGCCTAAAAGCAAAAACAGAACAAAACCACAATGACAGCAAAAAACCCACCCACAAAAAAACAACAACGAAAAGAACCATTAATTTGAAGAAATATGTATGTGCACTCCCACATTTGTAGCAACATTATGTACAATGGCCAAGAACCAGAAACAACCTAAGAGCTCCTAGACTGAGAGTTGGTTAAAATCTTTATAAGTACACAGTGGAACACGATTGAACTTCTCTTTTTATTTATTTATTCATTCATTTATTTGTTTGTTTATTTATTTATCCATTCATTTATTTATCTATCTATTTATTCATTTATTTTTGCATTTTGGGTCACACCCGGTGTTGCTCAGGGTTTACTCCTGACTCTGTGCTCAGGAACTACTCCTGGCAGTGCTCAGGGGACCATATGGGATGCTGGGGATCGGACCCAGGTTGGCAGTATGCAAGGCAAATGCCCTACCCGCTGTGCTATCGCTCCAGCCCAACTTCTGAAGTTTGAAATTGTACTGTTAGTAGCAATGTAGATCAAGTTATAAATACACAGTGGAACACTATTCAACTTCTGAAGTTTGAAATTGTTGTTAGTAGCAATGTAGATCAAGTTATAAATACACAGTGGAACACTATTCAACTTCTGAAGTTTGAAATTGCACTGTTACTAGCAATGTGGACGGACATACAAAGTGTTACGTTTAGTGGCATTAGAGATGGAGAAAGAGGAAAATTGCATGTCGGAAGTAGAAGAAATACATTGTAGTTTTGATTTTTGTCTCTTTGTTGTTTTAAATTGTTAACTTTAAAGTTTTAAATGTATTCCGGTGTTCCAACACCACACCTGCTGGAGTGTCCACCTCCCTCCAGCATTGTCTCAGGGCTCTGCCCCAACTCAAACTCTCTCCACCTCCATTATCCCCACCGTGGCAGTCACTTCTGTAGACCAGTCCTCAGGTTCTGTTGCCTGTGACTGTTTGTTATTCACTACTGTGCTTCTTCATATCACACATCTGAGCGAGATCTTTTTGGCTTGGGAGTCACACCTGGCAGTGACAGGGATTACTCCTAGCCCTGCTCTTAGGAATCACTCCTGGTGGGCTGGGGAGACCATCTGGGGTGGCAGGGTTTGCCTGCATGCACGGCGAGTACCCTACCCACTGTATTACTGCTCAGCCCCCACAAGATCATTCTGTATCTATTTCTCTCCTGGCTGACTTCGTTCAGCATGATGCTGTCTGTTTCCAGAAAATTGCATGTTTTGTCTTTTCTTATAGCTGAGTAGTATATGCTAATTTCTTTATCCAATCTTCTGTTCCTGGACACTTGGATTGTATCCAAATTTTGGCTAATGTGCCACGGCTTTTTGGTTTTGGTTGAGATTCTGTAGTTTACACTGCTGTTAATAATGGCTTGTTGTGCACATAATTCCAATACCACTCCAAGGACCACAGACTCTCCCTTTCAATCCCTTTCAACAACTCAATTGTGGGTCAAAACTTTTTAAGATTATTGAGCTTTCTTTCTGACATGGCTTAGTAAGTCATCGTTAACAGAACTTCCAAGACAAACAATTTCCTGCTAAAGTTATCTACATTTTTTAACATAAAACAGTAATGTTATGTGTTTTGTTAAATTAAGCTTTGCTTTTCATTCCTGAGACTATAATTGATCACAAAAATTATCTTTCTATCTGAATTCTTTGTTTTCAATTTTCCCCACTCCCTGGAATTTTATTAAACTGATTCCAATTTTAATGCAGTAGAATTAATAAGCAACAAAATCAAGTTAGAAGGAGTAGTGGGGCAGTTATTAATTATGTAGTTTTAGTAAATAAGATAGTTAATAATCCACAGGGTAGAAATTTTCCTGTCCTTGGGCTTCAACTTTAGACATCAGTAGGTTAAAAACTTCAGACATCAGTAGGTTAAAAAAAGAAATGCAATTACGTATGCATGGGAATTTTCGAGTTAATGAGGCAGAGTTTTTATTCATGATGTAATGACTGGGCTAGGGGCCTAGGACATCAAGTAGAGAGGAAGGGGCTCACACGACAAGGAGAGGATGACTCTGGCAGAACCAGATGCTCTAGATGCTTGCCCTGCTATGGGATAGGACATAGCTCTAAATCTGGGTCATCTTCATTCCTTAAGGTAATAGTAACAGCTTCTCTTGAGACCTGCAGGGCCTCAAGTGACCTCAGCTCCACATGCCAAGGTGACATGTTGCGAAAAGCCTGCTTTATGCATTTTGGGATGGCCTGTTTTCAGTAACTTGAGATGAAGCAAATATCAATGGAATGAAATAGGTGACTTGGGAATTTAACCTGTGAGAATGAGAATGCAACTGCTAAAAATCATTGGGGGAAGTAATAGATTATTTTGAGGCAAATTCTGGCATGGCATTAAAAAATTGGTAGGTTGCTTTATATTCCTGTTTTTAAAGTTAAAGGTGTTTTAAGTCTTATCTATGAAATATGAAACTAGAACAAAACTAGTAGAAAATAGAAACACATCAAACTTCTAAGATAACATTTTCATGCATAGGAACTATTTGCTTATATCAATAAAGTATAAGATTGGGGCCGGAGCGATAGCCCAGCGGGTAGGGCGTTTGCCTTGCACACGGCCGGCCTGTGCCGGCCGGGGTTCGATCCCCGGCATCCCATATGGTCCCCTGAGCACTGCCGGGAGTAATTCCTGAGTGCAGAGCCAGGAGAAACCCCTGAGCATTGCCGGGTGTGACCCAAAAAAGCAAAAATAAGTAAATAAATAAATAATTAAGTATAAGATTAAACAAAGGATATATGAACATGAAAATGTTTTGGAAAACATAGAGCTTGGTAGAAATTACTTAGTGTTGCAGGTAGTGATTAGAAGTGAAACTTTAAACGCTAATTTGACAGTTATGTGGCTCTCAAAGCCACGCTCCATCCCCAATAACATGAAATGATCAATAATGCTTGCTGAATGCATTTTGAGTCTTTCCGAGTCAGGTTCTCTTTTGGGGAGGAGGGTCTCTCCTGGCATTGCTCAGGGATTGCTCTGGGCTCTGCACTCAGGAATTACTCCTGGTAGTGCTCAGGGGCCATATGGGATGTCAGGGATCAAACCTGGGTAGGCTACATGCAAGGCAAACACCCTACTGCTGTGCTATTACTCTAGCCCCCCAGTTTCCTCATTTTTATGGTAGCTGCATATCATAGTTTTCCTCAAATAGTTAGATTTGCTTCTTTCCTTCCAGCATATCGTTGTCCTCTGCCTTTATTCTTAAGAATGTGCCACTTTTGATAATAAATCTTAGGTTACATTATTTATAAAATATATGAAATGCTGGTCTTTTATAGATGATTTAAAGGTTACAAATAAACTGTGTCAGAGTTATATACAGTAGGTATTTAGCATATAGTAAGTGTTCAATAATAGTAGCTGTTATAAGGAACAGCTTAATTGCATTGGTAAGTACTGAGTTTTTTCCTTCTGATTTTGAAAATTGTGTCCATTTGGCCTGACATGTATGAGAGTCTATACAACACCCAGCACACCTAAATAAATTAATAAAAGCAACTTAGCCCATTATCAGACGTTTTAATATCATTTGATTTCTGAATTCTTTTGTTTTTAGGCAAAGAAGTGAGCACTGACATGGTAAGCAAGAATTTATGTACAAAAAATTTGAATTAACATTTGCTAGTGGCTATTACTGTGTTTTATCTCTGCCTCAAGCTCTGTATAAGTACTAACTTCAATAATTATAATAATTTTCCTCTTAGAATTATTAGGTTGTTTTCCTGAGTATGAAATTGACTTTTATAGCACAGTCCAGAAATAGCTAGAATAAAGAAATATGGTTTGCATTTTTAGTTCAGTGTTTGGGTAATCTTTTTGTGTATTATTCTGAAAACGGAAATTTTCTCATTTCAGCTTTATGATCTAATTTCATTCATTCAGGAATTTGCCATTTGAAATACATTTGACTAGCATTTGTCTTTGAATCATGAGATTTTGCTGAATTAATAGGCAAATAAAAAGATATGAAATTATTTTAAACATTGAAAGCAAAATTTGTATAAAGCTATGATAATTCGTAGCCTCTTTTTATATAGAAAAATCTCTGGGAAAGAAAGACTGTTTAGGAGCTAACATTAATAGGGATTAAGGATAATAGTAGTTGTATCTGAGCATTTGATGCAGTATATTTCTTTACATCGTATACAATTAAAGTCTTGATTCATACTATTGTTATACTCATTTGAATACTAATATTGTACTCCACTGACCTGGGCAGAAAAATAGAATCTACAACAGAAGCTCCATCTTCAAACCTACTTTCCTAATCACTTATACCATCGTAGAATTTGGTATGTGTACAGAGATAAGCAAATCCCCCAAACATTTATTCATTGGATTTTACATTCTTTCCTTTTCCTTTCTTTCTCTCTTCCCTTCCTTTTCTCCCACTCTGTTTCTCTCTTCTTCACACCCCATTGACACCTAAAGTACATATATGATGTTTTGTTGCGTCTTTTGGCGATGTCAGTTGCGCTTAGGGGCCACTCCAGCTCATTGGAGGTTGCTCCTAGTAGGTGCTCAGCAGACCATGTGGTGCCAGATATCATAACAGTGCCTCCTGCATACAGAGTACGCAGTCTAGTCCGTTGAGCTACCTTCATGACCCATACATGACTTTTCAGTTTGTATTTTCATTGTTAGGTTTAGAAGCTGGAAAAAATTTAAACTTTGTACACTTTGAAAATATTTATTTTTGTAGGTATCATTTTAATGTATCCTGTTAATTATGTTCTTGACAAGATCAAATTTTTTAAAACTCTGGGGCTGGAGTGATAGTCCAGCGGGTAGGGCATTTGCCTTGCACACAGCCGACCCGGGTTCAATCCTCAGCATCCCATATGGTCACCTGAGCACCGCCAGGAGTAATTCCTGAGTGCAGGAGTAACCCCTGAGCATTGCCAGGTGTGACCCAAAAAGCAAAAAAAAAAAAAAAAAAAGAATTCACTAATTTACTACTTGAAATACAGTTTTCTTTTTTTAATTGAAAACATTGAAGTTAATCAATGAGTTTTGCTTAAATTGGTGTTTATTGTTGTAATTGATTATGCTTCAATGCTTTCAATAAAAAACTCATAAATACAATAGAGTATAAATTGCTATTAATTCCAAGAAATCAATGCATATTAATTCAAAGAAAACTGTATTTAAACAGCACCATATGGTCCAGATGAGTTGAGCTAATTACAAATTATACAAAATTGTAAATAAATTTTTTCAAAAGCTAAATCTTTTTATAGTATATCGATTTAAAGAATATTATGCATAATTCTATGCCAATACGTTTCAAAGGTTATATAGAATAGATAAATCCTACAGATGTAAAATTTGGTAAGAGTGAAGAGAATTAAATTTTTTTATTATACAACCGTAAGATATACAATTACGCAGATGGAGAATTAAAATATAAAGGGGGAAATCTGAATAAGTCTATAAAGTACTAAATGTGTTTTTATACTAAGAAAGGGAATATTCACTTTATATGAGAAAATATATTATGAAAACTGCTTTGAACAATTTGTTGTTGCAAATGTTGGGAGTCTAGAAAAGCAGACTGCTTAGATGGATTAGTATCCACAGGTTTGGCCTGATGAAGTGTACCAGGATTGCATGAAATACAGCATCATTTATGTTGTATGAGTTAAAGTCATTAAAAAATATTTCAAATAAAGACAAAATGATTAGCTTTGCTGCACTTAACTTACAATTTATTAAAACCTATTAAAGGGGCTGGAGCCATAGCCCAGCGGGTAGGGCATTTGCCTTGCACGCGGCTGGCCCGTGCGGCCGGGTTTGATCCCCGGCATCCCATATGGTCCCCCGAGCACTGCCAGGAGTAATTCCTGAGTGCAGAGCCAGGAGCAACTCCTGAGCATCGCCGGGTGTGACCCAAAAAGCAAAAAAAAAAAAAAACCAAACCTATTGGAACATATATTTATAATGTTATGCATAATTTTATAATTGTGTATTTTTGATTAGGGAGGAATATCAAATTTGTTTGGGGCCCACTCCCCATGGTGGTTAGGGCTTACTCCAGGCTCTGTACACTGGCATCACTCTTGACAGGGCTTGGGGACCATGCAGAATGCCAAGATCTAACCAGGGTTAGCTTTGTGTACGGCAAGCATCCTCCTTGCTGTACTGTCACTCTGGCCCCAAAGTAAGTTATACATGCAGAAGGATTATTGAAATATCAGAGATTCATTGATCTCACTTTTCCTTCGATGTTCTCAACTCTTCTAAAATGTTTCACTGACTACAGCTGTAAGTCATTATTGTTAGATGTGCTACTCGGCTGCTTTAAGCATACTGAAATCTACTCCCACATTCCAGTAGCTCATGATTCTTCAGTAAAACATAGTACAGCACTCTGTGTAATGATGGGCAACTATGGAAATTTACTGCTTCCAGTTAGCCAAGCAGTTATAGTGGTATACAACTGCTGATATACAGAGAAGTTGGTCACCCTGTCACTGTAGCATCGCCATCATCCAGCAGTTAGTTTCTGACCATTGCTTCAAGCAGTCTTCAGACCCAGCATAGTTCCAGCTGAGCATATTAGTGGTGATAAGCCAGCCCCCATACATTCAGTACAGTATTTAATAAATTGCTAGAGGTACTCCACACATTATAGGACAGGCACTGTGTTAGATTATTCTGCCCAGTAGTCTAGCAGTTTCAGTGTGTTTGAGTGCATTTAAGGTGAGCCAGACAAAGCTACCATGATTGGTAGGTTAGGTATGTTCTATTCAGCCATTATTTAGAATATGCATACCGTGTATGTATGTGTATGTATGTGTATGTGTATGTATGTGTATGTGTATGTATGCTGATCCAGATGTATGCTGATCCAGAGACTCACAGACATGGGGCAGAGCTGCTACTGGCTCTCCCTGTGCCCAGCCTCTCACGAGGTGCCGAGAAGGGATGGCGGGTTCTAGCCCTGGCCCGCCACCCCAGCAGAGCCTCGCAACAAGCCAGAGGACCCCCCACTCCATGAGGGCTGCCATTTTCCACATCCGGACTTCCCTCTCATCAGAACTCCACCCAGCAGATGAGTCTATCATAGCCCAGTTTTAGTGCGCGCAAGCGGCCACATGGTTCACCAATAAATGCTGGATTTAGAGGTGACTACAAGAGTATGCCACCCACACAGCAGAGCCTGGCAAGCTACCCGTCTCATATTTGATATGCCAAATACCAGTAACAATTATAGACCTCATTCCCATGACCTGATGGAATGGTTTGAGGCTCTTTATGTCCTTGGAGCAAGCAGATGCCCTTGGGCTCTACTAGCATAAGGAGATATTACTGGTGCCCTCTCAAGCAAATCGATGATGAACGGGAAGACAGTGACAGACAGTGATGCATACTGTGATATATTAGAAATATGCATACATATTTCTTTAAAGTCTGATTCTTTTTTTTTGCTTTTCTTTTTTGGGGGTCACACCCGGCGATGCTCAGGGGTTACTCCTGGCTCTTTGCTCAGGAATTACCCCTGGCAGTGCTCGGGGGACAATATGGGCTGGGGATGCTGGGGGATAGAATCCGGGTCGGCCGAGTGCAAGGCAAATGCCCTCCCAGCTGTGCTATCGCTCCAGCCTTAAAAGCTGATTCTTTAAGCATATTAAACATTCCTACTATATTTAAGTAATTGACAAGCCATTTTGCCTTATTTTATCCTGAATTAGTTGTTTGCACTTAATGTTTTTAGCACTGTTTTTAGTGTTTTTAGCACTGTTTTCTAAGTGAGCTGTTGTTTATCCTACTTATAGTTTCTCTTTTTACATTTACTTAAGTTTTTAAAAATAATATAAATTGGTTATTTTCCCACCTTTCTTTATGAACATAGAAATTCAAAATTAGTATGCTACTACACTATAAATATCCAAATATAATAAAATGAAACATTTTAATATAATTTCATTTGGGAAAAATTAAAAGGCTTTTAAATTTGTATTGTACTTTTACTAAGTAATTACACCTCAGTATGTACATAATTCTGAATAATAAACTTAACATTGATAATTTAATATAAAAAATTAAGATGACTTATATAAGTGGTTACATATGGGAATTAAATAGAGTCTGAAAGCTTTGTAAAGCTTATATAAACAACTTAAATCGTTTTGTGTCATGAAATTTGGATTTTCAACCATATACTTTGGTTTATCGTACAAATCAGGAAATTCTTTGGTCATTTACTAAGCTAATCATTTTACCACATTATAGGAAATTTTATTTTATTAAGTTTGGGGGCAGGTAAGGGAAGGTTGGGCTAAAGGGTTCTCCTGGCTCTGTTCTGAGTGATGACTTGCAATAATGCTCAAGGCACTATGCTCGGCCCAGTGTTGAAATGGGGTCAGCTACATGCAAGGCATGGACCTTCACCCCTGCACTGACCTCTCTCTGACCACTTGCTTTATTAGATTTACCAAAATGTCCCTTATTATTTTGATAGAAAATAATTTAAATCCACTTCTTTTATTTCCTTTCAAAATATGAGAATCAAATTAATAGAATTTTATTAATCATAATTCATTTCCTGAATAACCAGAAAAACTATTGACCAAGTGACTTGGATTGGTTAAAGTAATTTTATTGTAAAAAATTAGAATATTTATATGAATTAAAAATAATTGGTACCTGGATTAACATGCAAAAGGAACTATTAGAGAGAGCTCTAAATACTTTCATTTTAAGTGGTGTGTGTGTGTGTGTGTGTGTGTGTGTGTGTGTGTGTGTGTAAGACTTGCATGAAAGCAAACACATTATATTCTTCCTCAGGTATAGATTTCAAAATGTAGGAATAGTCTCAGGGACACTCAGGGATACATGCTAGTCAATTTCCTTTTCTGAAGCTAATTTGGCAAATGTCTTTTATTTTAGGAAAAGAAAAGAAAGCGACTGGAACGCTTTGGACTCCTTTGACGTATTCTCGCTTAACTTTTCCAAAAGCAAAAGTTTTATATATTAAAAGTAATTGTAAGGCCAAATCATAATATTTCAGTGTGTTTTTTTTTATCGGTAATACATGATTTTTTTAAAAAGTTTTATATTACCGTGAGATGGATGATTGCAAAGATGTTCATGTTTGGGTTTCAGTCACAGTGTTCAGCATCCACCCCTCCAACAGTGCCCATTTCCCACCACCAGTGTCCCCAGGTTCCCTCCCCCAGCCTCTATGGCAGGCAATTTCTTCTCTCTCTCTCTTTCTCTCTCTCCCTTTCTCTCCCTCTCTCTTTATCTGTCTCCTTTTGTGCATTGTGATTTTCAGTACTACATTAATATTTTTACTCACAGTAATTTTTGTCTCTGTGTAATTCAATGTTTTAATTAATAATAAAATTTGTCATGCATGCAGATTTACAAAATTACAAGAATGAATTTACCTCTTTTATTCAGTGTATTTTAAGTTGTATTTAAAACATTTAAAAGTACATACAAAACTTTATATTGATATTCACAAGTTTTTATAACGTTAACATACTTTAGTGATGACCAAGAACTTACTATACCTTGCATGTGTGAGATGCTGGGTTGCTAAAACCATTGGCACTACTGAAAAGAAACAGAAGGAGAGAGCTTAAAATAAAATACTGGATTTCTCGAGGCACCAATTCCTTGGATTAAAATATATATGTGTATATATATATATATATATATAAAACACTTCGGATTACTAATGTACATGGCAAAATAAATTATAACCCCAAAACTTCATTATGAATTGTAGCATAAACTTAGTGAATCTGATACAGTATTACTTCATAATTTTGATGCTTTTTAAGTAAATTTGATATAGAACAGTTGCTAACGATACCCTGTTAAAATGTGTGACCATTTTTATGGAAAACATCTGGGGTAATTATAATTAGTTCAGGATGTGTACTGTGTAAAAATAATCCTGAATTCATAGAGGAAATAATGTCTTTCCCTTAATCACTAAAATAATCCAAATTAGTATTAAAAAAATTCTTTAAGTTATTGGTAGCTGTCCTTAGAGTATAATTTTTAGAATATTCCAAAAGGAAATGAGGAGTAACTTTTATGTAAAATGCCAAATTGGCACTTTACACCTGTTAGTGTGTTTCATTTAGAACAGCTGTGTCTTTTATTATCAGTAAACAGATGCAGAAAGTAATGGAATGTTTTAAAGCAATATGTTAATCCTGTCTTCCACTACTTAACTGTCTCACAATATAGTGATTAAATAGTGAGTGTGCAGCTGTTACTTACAATTATAGAATTTCTTAGTTAATTTCTTCTTCCTGGAGGTGGGGGGGCAAATGTTTTAATATTTAGAGATTTAATTTCTAATCAGAAACTTTCATAATGTAGTTTGTTCTTTACAGTATGACTTCTTGAAATAATTAATTTTTTGTGTGTAGAAAAAGTCACTTTTATAAATGTCTTATTTCTGTATAATATGATAGGAAAGATGCACATGTAAAAATCACTTAAAATTAAATTGTCTATATGAATATGAAGATAATTACTAAATATAAAATTACATCAAATTTCATTTGGGGAACAGACACCATTGAGTTAAATAGAAAATTAATATTTTTCTTAGTTTTTAGAGAGCATACAGCCTTAGAATAATGACCACATTCATCAGAACACCCTGAAAGTTATTTTAGTTCTTCTAGTAGGCAGTTTAATTATGTTTCAATCTTCACATCTCACCTTATCAGAAAATATATTTTCTTTATTTTCATTTAATTTTTTGAGGTCACACTTGGTCGTGCTCAGAGCTTGCTCCTGGCTCTGGGCTCACTTCTGGCAGTGCCCCAAGGACCATATGTGGTACCAGGGTTCAAATCGGGGTTAACCACATGCAAGGCAAGTGCCTTACCCTTTGTACTATCTCTCCAGCCCCAAGAAAAATATTTTAGATATCACTCAGTCCTTATTCTTATAAATAGCAAACATTTCATTCTTAATATGTGATCGATATGTACAAAAGATTATAATACTGTATTATAATACTCTTGTCCCTTAGTTTTACATGAGAAAATACAGTTTTAGAGACTCGAAGTGACATGCCCTATATCTGTAATAGAAACTGAATTTAAGTTCAGGTATTTGAGCCTCTTGTTCTTTTCTTTCCTTCTTCTTCTGCCTTTAGATTCTAAAATCAGTGTTATACAGAGGGAATTGTTGGCAAAACAAACCTTGACAATATTCTTTTTCTGAAGCGGTTATGTATACCATTAAGTGATATTATGTATCATTTGATCCTCTTGCATGAAAAGAAAATGCAATTTAAAGCTGCAAGGAAAGATGCAGCACTTCAGCTTGATACCCCTCCCGTCACTCTTATGCTTTCCCGCCTCGCCAGCCGGAACCCGAATATAGGGAGCTGCGCGCAGTCTCTATTAGAAGATTTTCAAATACCCACTTACAAAACTCTTGTTTGTGCTGCTTTGTGAAAACAGTGCCAACAGTTTCTTTCCAATCCCCAAAAGGTGCTTTCTTTGGGTCAAGAGGTTATGAAAGAGTAGCATAGCTTTTCCCTTTGTGTGCATTATTTTCTTTGTGCCTTAACCAGTTACTATGGAATTTGTTTTTAGTAAGCATCTATTCTGTCAGACTCTTACTGCTTCTATAGTCAGTGATTTTGTCAAAAGAAATCTTCCTATTATATAGAAGAAGCTGGCACTCAGATGTTAAATTGATTGAGATCATGGCTAGTAATTGATGCATTTCATTCTTTCTTTACAAAAGCTAGAAATGTAATAGTATAGCTAATTATTTTTGTAGAGTTTTAAGATTTCCATCTCCAACAGATGGTTACTTCAACATAGTTTCCCTTGACATTGATGAGAATGCTTATAAGATTAACTAGGATCAACAATTGTCATGAAGCATTGCTGGACGAAATTTAATATAGTAGAGACTCTTTATAAGGTGGCTATTAACAGAGGCAAAATACTCTTGCATCCAGGCTTCCTGAAATATAAGTATAGCATGCTTTTTTTGCATGCAATAAATGTCATCTTATGTTACTGAAATTGTAAATCAATAAATGTTTCATATTTGCTAAATTTAATCAGTCTATAATTATTCATCATTGTTATATTCACTTACTCGTCATTGTTCTATTCAAAGTATATTTGTTAGTGTTTCTATAAGATTAGTTACCCAGCAGAGAAAATATGAGAGAACAAAGATAGCTGAGATATAGAATAGGGATTAAAGTTCTTTGCATACAGCTGACCCTTGTTCACTCCCCAGAACGATGTATGATCCCCTGAGTCACCAGGAGTGATCCCTGTGCACCACCAGGTATGACCCAAAGGCAAACAAATGGAGAAACAAAATCATTTTATATAGTATACAACACTCAGGAAGTTATGCTTTGGACACATTTTATAAAAGATTAAATTGGGGTGGGGCAGGAGTGATAGTACAGCAGATAGTCAGCAGTGATAGTGCAGTGATGGCACAGTGATGGCACAGTGATGGCAGCCTTGCATGGCTGACCCAGGCTTGATCCCGGCACCGTATGGACCCCCTGAGCCTGCCAAAAGTGATCCCTGAGCACAGAATCAGAACTAACCCCTGAGCACAGCCAGGTATGACCGGAAACAAAGACGTAAACGGGGCAGGGGAGGAGAATTAGATTATAAAATCATACAAATTTTAATAATGTAGTTGGGACCTTTCATCATCTTTACCTAGTTCCCCTCAATATCACACATGAAAACTATAATATGGTGTGTCCCAGTGGGCACATCAGTATTAAAAACAGTCAAGATTCCTTAACTGCATGGATATCCTGGTGTTGATCTTTCCAGTCCATCTAGTTTCTTCTACCACCTTTCCTTAACTCTTATAACACAACATCTCCATATCTGTGGTTCTGCCATTTAAAGAATATTGTATTATAAATGGAATCATACAGAGCATCACTCACCGTCATTCTCAGGGATCATCCAGGTTTTTCCATGTTTCAGAATAAGCTGACTTGTATCCTTTAGTATGATTGTACCACAGTTTAACAATTCACTCATTAAAAACTTCTCTGTTGCATCACGGAGGTAATTTAGAAGACTGGAGCACAGGCTTTGGGTGCTGGAGATCTATAGGTTTGATCTCCAGCTTCACAAAGTGTCTGTGAGCACTGCCAGGAGTAACCACAGAGTACCACTGGGTATGTGACAAAAAAAAAAAAGACACAAAATTTCAGTGTTGTTTCTAAATCATTAAAGAATCTGGTTTCTTCACGGTTTTATATTTTCAATAAAGAATCTGGTTTCTTCATGGTTTTATAATTTTACATTTTATACTTAAGGTCCATGATTGATTTTGTGTTTTGTGTGCATGTGTGTTTTAATTTTTTTTTCTGTTTGGGGGGAGGTCACACGTGGTTAGGGGTTACTCCTGGCTCTGCACTCGGGCGGTGATCAACGGATGACATGAGATACTGGGGATTAAACCCAGGCCAGCTGTGTGCAGTCAAATGCTCAAATGTGGTCCTTTGAGCCCCTCTAGGAATGATCCCTGAGCATAGAGCCAGGAATAATTCCTGAGCATTGCTGAGTGTACCCCTTCCTGTCACCCCCACAAAATACACCAGTGATTATCCTTTTCTGTCATACCCCCACACACACACACACTGGAGAGAGGTTTGAGAACTATCATTACTGTCATTACTAAGTAGACAGAGCAGTGCCCTTATTGTGAAGCCTGGGAATCTGGAACCAAGTAGACAGGAACACCATTCCCAGGTTTCATGTGTTTTTAGGCTGACATTTTAACCTTAGTTCTTGCTTTTCACTTCTTGGAGTGAGCATTGGGCTGACCTGCAAGGGAACTCTAATAGTGTATGAATGACAACCATTGGATTTTTGTTTTCCTCAACGTTCCACACAGCTCTTCATTCCTTAGTTCCAGGCTGGAGTGATAGTATAGAGGGGAGGGCACTTACCTTGCATATGGCCAGCCCAGGTTGGATCTTGGGCACCCCATATGGTCCCCCATAAGTGATCAAGGCAGTTCCTGGTACAGAGTAAGGACTCAATATGTCCATTTTGGCTGTTGCACTCATTCTTTCATTCTTACTCATTTACTTATTACATTTAAATATATGTATGGTTGTCGGGGCGCTCCGCTGGGGTCCCCGACAGTGCTGGAAAGCGAGTTCCCTTCTACCTCCGAAGCCGGCGAGGAATGGAAACTCACGAGTCCGGGTGCAGTTCCAAAAATGGCTTTTAATAGTACAAAAGCTCTTCCACAGCACTCCAATATAATGAACAAACTCTAGCTCTGGTCCGAACTTAGACCATACAAAAGAGCCTAAGTCTCCCACCAAAGAGAAAGGATCTCACCCGAGCTGAGTCCTACCCAGAAGAAGGAGCAAAGGCCAAAGAGCAAAAGGCCAAAAGCCAAAAGCCGCAGGAGCCAAAGGCAAAAGGTGAAAGGTGAAGGGGCCTCAAGTCAGCCCCTTATATACACCAAAGTAACCCAATCGGGAGGTTGTCATGCCAACAAAGAACCCTAAACAGAGTGTAGTGCCACACCCTATTGTAGGTATAAACAAAGGTTACACCAAGGACTAATCCCGAGATTATCTCTTATGTAAAACACTGGAGAGAGAGGGGGCTGATATAAAGTAATACATCTTAACTTCATGAGCTTCATGTAATCTAGATGGTACCCACAAGGTCCTTATTATTATCTGCACCAGGGTGATTCTGAGTATCTTGTTCTCATGTACTGAAAGGGTCACACTCGCCTGCTTAGAGCAAACTAGTATGATCCTTCCTATAGTCTTCCTATAGTCTCAGCGTAGCCAGGGTGGTAGTCTCCTGGTAAATTCTAACTGTCCCACGTTGGGTGCAGTGGGTATAAAGAGGAGCTGTGCCCAATCTAGAAAACATAGAAGTCTTAGTAGATGTATAAGTCAGAAGTTATTCAATCAAGGTGACTTCTGTAACTGCCACACCCTCTAGAAGTGTTTACATAGAAGAGAGATCTCATTAGAATGAACATTGGCTTAAATAAGATTAAGCTGGGAGTGAGCAAAACAACAAAACTCCCAGATTAGCTAAACATGTCCTCCAACATATGGTCACTTTTCCCACAATAAGAGAAGGATGTTGCTGAGGGCAGAGCCTGGCAAGCTACCCGTGTTGTATTTGATATGCCAAATACCAGTAACAGTTATAGACCTCATTCCCATGACCTGATGGAATGGTTTGAGGCTCTTTATGTTCCTAGAGCAAGCAGGTACCCTTGGGCTCTACTAGCATGAGACAGGACATATGGAGATGTTACTGAGGGCCCGCTCAAGCGAATCGATGATGAACGGGAAGACAGTGATACAGTGATACAGCTGCGTGCAAGGCAAATGCCCTACCCACTGTACTATTGCTCTGGCTTCCCATGATTGATTTTAGGTCCAGATTCTTTAGGAGTTAGGGGAGGCAGGGAGATACAATGGGTGCTACATAGGTTCAACACCATTTACTGAAATAAATAAGCTATCTTTGCTACATTGAATTTCTTTTCTATGTAAGTTTGGGATACATTTGTTTAGGGGCACATATTTTTTGGTTCTCTTTTTAAGTGTATTCCATTTATAAAGTTTTGGTTACTATTGCTATGTATCAGCTTCAAATCGAAGACTTATTTTTTAATTGCCTTAACTTTTCCTGTTTCTTTACTAATGCTTCTTTACCATTCATATAAACTTTGAATATTTTAGTAGAAATTTAATTGAACTTGTACCAAATTTAATTCAGTAGAAATTTGAATTGAATAAAAGTCCAATCCGACATAGCAAGTGTTAAAATTTTAGAGCTTTGTAATCATAGCTTGTGTAACAATACACGAGCTTTTAATAATTTGATATTTTATCCATAAATATAGTATGTTTTTCCTTCACCAGCATTTTGTAATTTTAGCATATAGGAACTGTCTTCTTAGATATACATGAGTACTTTATTTTTATTAATTGAAAATGCTTGTATTTTTTGTGTCCACTTAATCATGTTAGTACAAATACAGTTTGATTTTTATGTTAATCTTGTATCCTGCAACTTTGTTGAACACCTTGTCTAGAAATTTATTTGTAGATCTCTGATGTTTTCTGTGTAAAAAACCATATCATTCACAAATAGCAAACAACTTTTTTTTCAGTCTTTGAATTTTATTTCTTTTTCTACCCTTTTCCCCCCAACTTTAATTTTCAGCATTATGTTAAATAAAAGTGACTCAGGGACTGGAGATAATAGTACAATAGGTATGTCATTTCCCTTGTACATGGCAAACCTGGGTTTGATCCCTGGCTCTCCATATGGTACCCTGAGTGCAGAGCCTGGAGTAAGCCCTGAATACTACTGGATGTGGCCCCAAAACAAAGCAAAAAAAATTGTATTGAATCACTGATACAGTTAGAAGGCTGTTTATGATCAGGTTTCAGTCATATAACGTTCCGTACCCATCCCTCCACCAGTGTACATTTCCCACCAACAGTGTCCACTTTACCGTCCTGCGATGCCCCACCCCGCACCCTCCAGCTTGTCTCTATGGCAAGCACTTTCCTTCTTTCTTCCTCTCTCTTGCCTGTTGAGCATTATGATTTGCAATACAGATACTGAAAGGTTACTATGTTTGTTACTTACCTACTCTCAGCATGCAGTTCTTATACAGAGTGATCATTTACAAATATCTTTGTCATAATGGTTCAATTCCCTATACCAACTGATTTCCTCAAGCAGTTTAAGCAGGCTTCTAACCTTACCCCAAACCTCCTGGCCTTTATTTCACTGTCCTTAGGTACTGGTTTCATGTTGTGTTTTTTATTTTTCACATCACCCAAAATGAGTGCAATCATTCTGTGTCTGTTCTTCTGACTCATTTCACTCAGCATGATACTGTTCATGTTCATCTATTTATGAGTTTCATGATTCCATTTTTCATGACAGCTTCATAGTATTTCACTGTGTAGATGTGCTATGGTTTCTTTAACCAGTTGTCAGTTCTCGGACACTTGGGTTGTTTTCAAATTTTGGCTATTGTGAATAGTGCTGCAATGCGTGTAGAAGTGTAGATGGCATTTCTGCTGTGTGTTTTTGAAGCCCTGGAGTATATTCCCAGAAGTGTTATTGCTGGATTGTATGGACACTCAATTTCTAGCTCTTTGAGGTGTGCCCATATTGTTCTCCAGAATGGCTAGACCATTCGGTATTCCCACCAACAATGAAGGAGAGTCCCTTTCTCCCTGCGCCCATGTCAGCACTAGTTGTTCTTGTTCTCTTTCATCTGTGCCTCCGTAATGATTCTACAAGCCAACAGCCCCTCAAAAAGAGCCAAGTGGCCATACTAGTATCTGACCATATTGTCTTCAGACTAGAGAAGGTTAAAAGAGAGAGCGAAGGTCATGTGTTAATTATCAAGGAATCTATACATCAGAAGAACTCACACTCCTATATGTACATGAACCTGATGAGGGGCCAGAAAAATACTTAAAACAACCACTAGTGGACTTGAAGAAAGACATTAATAGCAGCAACACAACGGTAGTTGGAGATTTCAGTATCACTGTGTTACCTCTTGACAGATCAATCAGACTAAAGCCCAGCAAGGAAATACTTTATTTAAAGGAATAAATGGAAGAGAGGGGATTAGTTGATACATATAGGATTTTTCATCCCCTCACACTGAATACACAGTCTTCTCCAGTGCTCATGGGACATTCTCCAAGATAGACCACAAGCTGGGCCACAAAAAAAGTAAAAATAAGAGGATAGAAACTGTATCAACTATCTTTTTAGACCACAATGTACTGAAAATAGAAGTGGAGAATCAAATCAAACACCTGGGAATTAAACAGCTCTATACTTAGCAACCAATAGGTTGAAGAGAAAATCAAAGCAGAAATAGAAAGATTCCTGGAAATAAATGAGAATGAGGACACAAGCTACCAGAACTTGTGCGACACAGCAAAAGCAGTGTTAAGAGGAAAGTTTATAGCTCTGCAATCATTCATCAGGAAGGGAAAGGACTCACATAAATAGCTTAACCTTACAGCTTAAGATCTTAGAAAATGACCAACAAAAAGGAGCCGAAACCAGGAAGAAGGAAGGAAATAATAAAACTTAGAGCAGAAGTCAACTAGTTGGAGAAAAAAAAAACAGTTCAACAGATGGGACTGGGGTGGTAATAGAGCAGTGGAGAGGGTGGTTTGCCTTGTACACAGCTGATCTGGGTTCAATCCCCAACATCCCGTATGGTCGGTCCCCCAAGCACTGCCAGGAGCTGTTCCTGCGTGCAGAGCCAGGAGTAACCCCTGAGCATTGCTGGGTTGTTACCCAAAGAGAAAAAAAAATTTAAAAGATTAAGAAACCAAGAGTTGGCTCGTTGAGAAAATAAAATCAATAAACCACTGTTAAGACTTGCAAAAAAGAAAAACAGAGACCCCTAATAAGCCAAATCAGAAAGAAAAGGGGGCATCACAACAGAAACTGCAAAAATCAATAAAATCATCAGAGATTACTTTGAGAATCTGTATGCAGCATAACGAAAACCTCACATAAATGGATAAGTTCCTGGATTCTTATAAAGTCCCAAGGCTGCACCAAGAACAGTTGAAATACGTGGACAGTAATTGAAATGGTACTCAGAAGTCTTCCACAAAACAGAAGCCCAGGTCCAGATGGATTCACTAGTGAATTCTTTCAAACCTTTAAAGAGGACATACTGCTGATAGTTTTCAAGCTTTTCCAGGACATTGAAGAAACAGAAACTCTCCCAAATAGTTTATATGGAGTAAATATCACCTGTTACAAAGCTGACAGAGACCACCAAAAAATTACAGACTGATAGTCCTGTTGAGCACAGATGCAAAGATCCTCAACAAAATACTAGCAAATAGAATCCCACAACAACTCATCAGAAACAGCATACACCAAGTTTGGATAGAATTCATCCTAAGGATGCAAGGATGGTTTAACTTTCACAAGTCAATCAACATAATATGCCATGCCAATAAAAGAAAAGATAAAAATCATATAATCATATCAGTAGATGCAGAGAAAACATTTGACAAGATCCAGCATTTGACATGATGAAAACTTGTTGGCAGAAGGTAGATCTAAGGATATATGAAGGAAGGTCTGATGTATACTGCCTGTTAACAGATACAAAGGGTCTTCTGGCAGACTGTCTCCCAATAGAGTTAGTATGTAGAATGCCCTAGTGAGATTGTTAATCAAGCTGCATTTACACAGACAAGGCTATCCTAGGTCATTTCTCTGCACATTTCCTTGTTGGCTATCACTAGCCCAAGATGAAGTCTAATTGACAATGCTTAAAGTTAGGCAGTAAACAGGTTTTTCTTGTTCTTCTGTCTGCCATGACCTTGCCATCATGGGCTAGTCCAGAAGGCTGAATTAGCCACTGTAACACGTTCTTTTGTTCATCTCACCTTACCTAGATAGCACCCCCTGCAGGTTTTTGGTCCCTGGTTGTCTTCTTCCTATTATTCCTAAGCCCTATGCAAAGAATGAGAAATGTCTATGTAATGTAAACTATGCAAACTTTAAGTTGTATTGCCCTTTGAGACGATGGAATATAAGAAAGCTGGGGTCTTTGTGGAGGTGGTCAGTCAGCTGCCAAAGGAGAGCTGCTTCCCCTCCGCTGGTGATCATTAAAAACATTAATGGAAATACGTCGTGTTCCTGGAGTCTCATCTCTGCACCTCCGACCCGACGGGACATTCCTGATTCAAAAACTCAACAAAATGGGAGTTGAAGAAACCTTCCTCAGTATAGTCAAAGTGATAGGCTTTCTCCATAAGATCAGGCACAAGACTAGGTTGCCCACTCTCTCCACTGGAAGTACTTGCAGTTAGGCGAGAAAAACATAGCAAGGGCATCCAATTGGAAAGGAACAAGTCAAACTTCCACTCTTGGCAGATGAAATGGTTCTGTACTTAGAAAATACTAAAGAATCTACCAAAAATCTCCTAGAAACAATATAATTGTTTAGCAAAGTGACAGGTTACAAAATCAATACCCTATTTCTTTCCTACATAGAGATAATGAAAGCAAAGAGAGATTTGAAAATCAATCTCATTCATAATTGTGCCTTGGAAAATCAAATTCCTCTGAATCAGTTAACTAAAGAGGTGAAAGACCTATACAAAGAAAACTGAAAAACACTGCAAAAAAAACTGCAAAACTGCAAAAAAAAAAAAAAAAGAAGACACAGGAATGTTGAAACACATCCTCTGCTTATAGAGTGAGAGGATCGATATTGTAAAAATGGCAATACTCACCAAAGCATTATATCCTCAAAGCATTATACAGATTCAGTGCAGTGCCTATAAGGATCACTTGTCTTTCCATTGTTCATCACTTTGCTCGAGCAGGTGCCAGTAATGTCTCCATTCATTGTGAATGAGGTCCATTATTGTTCCTGTTTTTGGCATATCGAATACACCACGGGTAGCTTGCCAGGCTCTGCCGTGGCTCTGAGTTCATCCTGGGGGGTTGGGGACAGGCCTTTTCTATGTCAGACCATCAGCCATCCAGGGCACATGGGGCAGAGCCCTGGGTGTAAACAAGCCTGTCTCCATTCTGCCACTTGCTGAGGCAGCCAGGCATCGCAGCCACACCTGCACCACCTCCAGGGGTAGGTGCCTATACATCTTTATAGGCATGACATTTTTTTCAAAGAAATTGATCAAACACTCCTGAAATTTATATGGAACAACAAATGCCCATGAATAGCTAAAGCAATCCTTGGGAGAAAGAAGATGGGAAGTTGTTTCTTTTGCAGTGCTTCCCTAACTTCAAACTGTACTACAAAGCTGTAGTGATTAAAACAGCATGGTGGACCGGCCTGTCTCCACCTCAGGTATTCTCCCTGGGGTGTGCGGCTGGCCGAGGCGGGCGCCTGGGGCCGTGGTAGAGCCCCAGGTCTTGGCAGAAGGTGGAACTACAACCCCCAGAAGTCCGAGCAGAAGCGGAAGTAAACGGACATTTTGAACTCTCACAACGGCCTGTCTCTGCCTCAGGTATTCTCCCTGGGGTGTGCGGCTGGCCAGGCGGGAGAACAGAGCACAATGGGATGAAGCCAGGCGGAACAACATAAGAATCATCGGCGTCCCAGAGGTACAGGAAAGTAACCCCAAGGAAATTAAAACAGTTAAAAACATCCTGGCTGAAAAGTTCCCCGAGTTAAAGAACGAAGGCATCCAGATCCAAGAAGCCCGACACATACCAGCAAGAGACCCCAATAGAAAGATCCCAAGACACATCCTAGTTAAAGTAATGGATGCCATAAAACAGCATGATGTTGTAATAAAGACAGACCAGTGGAACGGAGTTGAGTATCCTAACACTGACCCTTAAATATACAATCACCTCATCTTTGATAAATGAGCAAGAAATATGAAGTGGAACAAGGAAAGTCTCTCCAACAAATGATGCCAGGCAAGCTGGACAGCTACATGCAAGAAAAATGAACTCAGACCTCTCTCTAACACCAGGCACAAAAGTCAGATCAAAATTGATTACAAACTTCAATATCAGACCTGAATCCATAAAGTATATTTAGGAAAACATGGGTAAAACTCTCCATGACATTGAGGCTAAAGGCATCTTCAAGATGAAACAACACTGACCAAGCAAGTGAAAACAAAGATAAACAAATGGGACTTTGTGAAACTAAGAAACTTCTGCACTTCAAAAGAATAGTGATCAAGGTACAAAGACAGCCCTCAGATTGGGAAAAAGTATTTACCTGATACCCATATGATAAAGAGTTAATATCCAAGTTATATAAGGCACTGGTAGAACTTTACATGAACAAAAGCATACAGCCACCTCAAAAAATGGGGAGAATAAATGAACGGAAACTTCCTCAAAGAGGAAATACAAACGCTCAAAAGACAAATGAAAAAATGCTCTACATTGCTAAACCAAAGAAGTTATAATTTCTTTTTTTTCTTCGTGAAAAGATTTGACTTTTCCATTAACCACAAGGTTGACTATAGGGTTTCATAGGTATTCTTTACTAATTTGGAGTCTCTTCTGTCCTTATCTGAGTTTTTTCAAAACAATTGTATATCTTTTTTATTTGTATATCTCACGGTGGTATAATAAAATACTTAAAAAAACATGAAATAGGTGATTAATTTTAGCAGAATATGTTATACATTAATTGATACTGAATTTGAATTTTAAAATCTTATTAACACAAAGAAATGCATTAATTTTCAAATTCTCAAATATTGTGTACCTGTGTAACTGTTTCAGGTCATCAAGAACAAGTCCTTTTTACTCTATTTTCTAATAATTTGTTACAGTTTTTTGCATCTATAAACAGGAGAATTGCTCTTTAAATTGGGGTTTGTTTTTTCATTTGGTTTGATATCAGCATTTTGCTGCTTAATGAAAATGAATTGTAATGCAGTCTGTTCTGTTTTTTTCTGGAGAAGACTGTAGAATTTATGTCAGTTCATTGAATATTTGCTATGATGCAGGGCATAAGATTGGGATAGACCCTTTTACTAGACTTTTTCACATGATGAATTCAATTTGATTAATGGGTTATTCAGATAAAATTGTTTCATATTGGGTGTTTTGTTTTTAGCTAGTACACTATTTTATCCAAAGAGTCAAATTTATGTCACTATTTTATCCAAAGAGTCAAATTTATGTTCATAGGATCCTTTCCACTAATTCATCATTATCCTTTTGATTTCTACAGGATGTATAATGGTAATTCTGAATTTATTCTTGATATTGTTCTTTTTTTTTTTTTTTGCTTTTTTGGGTCACACTCGGCAATGCTCAGGGGTTACTCCTGGCTCTGCACTCAGGAAATACTCCTGGCGGTGGTCGGGGACCATATGGGATGCCGGGGATCGAACCCAGGCCGGCATGGGCCGGCCGCGTGCAAGGCAAATGCCCTACCCGCTGGGCTATCTCTCCGGCCCCAATATTGTTCATTTTTATCATTAGTATTTTGAGAGTTTAGTCATTTTTTGTTTATACTGAAGGTGCCAACTCATTTTTTAACCTTCAAAATTATTTGGGGGCCAACACCATAGTAGAGTGGGTAGGTAACTTGTCTTGGCATGGCCGACATGGATTCCATCCCAGCACTCATATAGTTCCCTCATTCCACCAGAAATGACTGCTGAGTGTAGAGACAAGAGTAAACCCCTAAGCACCACCCAAAAAGAGAGAGAGAGAGAGAGAGAGAGAGAGAAAAGGAGAAAGAAAGCAGAACTCCACTAGGTTTTATGGCCCCTAAACGTGCCAGGATTGAGTCCAGAGCACCAAACAGGATTTAGCCCCTGAGCGCCACCAGATGTGACCCCCACAAACACAATCGAGAAATAATAAAATTTTCTTGAATTATACTCTTTGTTACAGCATTTTGCTTACTTTGATTTACCTTTTATTCTGGGTTGCGACTATGGGAACAATGATTATTGAAGAGACTTGTCCTTTCTTAAGATGGATATACGTCACATATAAATTTCCCTCACTGCTGTAGCTGTATCAAATTTATTTTTACTTGTTTAATTCTCATTTTTGTTCAGTTCAAGGTATATTCTTTATTGCTTTTGATATCATCTTTGCCCTATGGGTTATTTAGAAGTATATTTTATGGTGTCTACATATTTGATGATCTCTGTGATTCTGGTTTTCATTTAGATTCCGTTTGGTTAAAGAATACCATATGTAATATTTAAGTTTTTTTAATTGATAAGGTTTTTAAAACTCATATGTGGTCTACCTTGATGTTTCATGGGCACTGAACGATTACCATTCTGCTTCTGTGAAGTGCGGAATATCACTGTATCACGTCTTCCCGTTCATCATCGATTTGCTCGAGCGGGCCCCAGTAACATCCCAATGTCCTGTCTCATGCTAGTAGAGCCCAAGGCATCGCTTGCTCCAGGAACATAAAAGAGCCTCAATCCATTTGAGAGTCTAAATGTTACTGGATTGCTTTGACCCGACTAGACTACAGCTGGTGACGAACTGGAGCCACAGGCCTGCTGGGGGGGCAGAACCCCACCCCCCCCGGCGCCCGAGGGCAGCACGGAAGCCAACAGCCGCCCCGCGCCGGACCGGAACCGAGCCGGATTTAAAAAGACTGCTGCAGGGTGGAACTCGATGAGCCAGGTGCTGATAGGCTGGTCTGCTGGGTGGAGGTCTGACGAGAGAGAAGTCCGGATGTGGAAGATGGAGGCCCCATGGAGTGGGGTCGTCTGAGCTTGTTGCGAGGCTCTGCTGGGATGGTGGGCCGGGCTAGAACCCACCATCCCCTCCCGGCGCCTCGTGAGCAGCAGGTCACGGGGAGAGCCAGTAGCAGCTCTGCCCCATGTCTGCGAGTGGAATATTATGGAAATATTAATCATTTTAATTTTTTAATATTATTTGGTATTTTGTCTAGTGTATCTCTATTGAGGTAGGCGTTTTAAAGTCTTTGAATTTCTACTACTTAGACCACTTTGTAGCTGTAAATTTTGTCCTTGTAGTAACTACCATGTGCCCAATCTAAAGTAAGGGTAGGGATCAGAAAGGCATAACAGTAGGCGCTTGCCTTAAACACAGATGACCCTGACTCAATTCCTGAATCCCCACGATCCCCCGCCCAGGGAGACCCTGAGTACAGAGTAGGGTAAGCTCTAAGCAAAGTTTTGTTTCACTGTATCACGATCACGCCTTCCCATTGTTCATCGATTGCTCGAGTAGGCACTAGTAACATCTCCATTAGTCCTGTCACAGAGTGTAACCCAAGGGCGCCGCTGCTCCAGGGACAGGAGGAGCCCAAACCATTCTTCAGGTCAGGAACTGAGGTCCAATAGTTACTAGTTTTTGGCATAACAAGTAAAAAAACATGGGTAGCTTGCCAGGCTTTGCTGTGAAGGTGGTATATTCTCAGTAGAAGGCTCTCATCTCAGTATTACTGATGAAACTTAAAGGGGGAGGATCAGGTTTTCTCTTGGATGGAGCTCTGAGGAACTATGGAGTCTGGATGTTGAGAATGACTGACTGCAGATGTAGTTGTTCTGGCTTCTGTTAGGCTTACTGGTATCAGTTAGAATCGTCTAGCGACACAAGTATAAATGTGAAAAATCTTGGGGAACTTTATCCTAAAAATCAGCATTCCAATCAGCGCCACCCGGCCGCATGCCAATGGAGCTGTGGTCTGCGGGGGGGCTCTCCTCTTTCAGGGCAACGGCAGGAGGCGGAGAGGGCAGAGCCCAAAACTCCCACTCCGAGTCCAGCCAGCGTGGTCTCTCCCCCGCCCATGAGAGCAAACCCTTGGAGCAATGTTGGACAAAAATAGGTAAGGGAGACATTAGAAAGCAATTCCGTTAGGTAAACATGCTCTGATGCCAGTCCTAGCCCACTGTTGAGAATAAAAGACTAAGAAAAGCCAAGACCATGGACTTGTACCTGTAGCATGTGATCTTGCAAGCCTAGTTGAATTCATCTTTCCATCATCCAAAAATGTCATTCTCGAATTAACTTACTTACCTTGAGTTTTACTTTACCCAATATTAATTATCCATAAGTAATTATGGCAGAATATAAAGATTTTGGCACAAATAAAGTCTTTAAATTGAACATAAAATTCCCTTAATCTCAAAAATCTTCACTGTGTATTCACCCTAATTTAGAGAAGTCTCAAAATATCAAAAACAGGTTATCAGAATTATAAAATTAACATTGAACTAAATGACCTAACTCATAGTAGAGAAATGAAATATTGAAGTGTACAGCATCAAATTATGACAAACTCATTTTTGATTATAGAACTGAGATTACCAAATTCAGAGGAAGTGGGAGATAATGAGGTTTACTCTAAATGATATGAAGTCATTGGTATATGGGCCTGGACACTTTGGTGGTGATGTGTGGTAATTCGTACATCAAGATCATATGCTTTCAACAGTAATAATGATACATTATTATTATATGAGATATAATAATCAAAAAAACAACATTAGTAAATAAGGATAATAGCAAGGTGGCTGCCATGATATTATTGGGTGTGGAGTCCATGGCAAAACATTGCCCTGAAGCACTACAGAGGTCCAACTGTGCCACTCCAAGTACGCTGCCGAAAGTCAGCACGAGATTTGAGAAGTCCCCAAGCATAGCGCAAGTGGCCCTAAAAAAATAAGTTAATTTCTTAACGATTAATACCATTCTCAGTCACATATGTTATCAGGGCACAGAGTGTGCATAATTCTATTACTCGCAGTGCTATAGACTTTAAATTTCTTCCAGTTATTTTTAATAGCAAAAGAGAAGAGTGCTACATTTTGCAAATGTCGCTCCTTAAACTTAGCCTCAGATTCTTACGGATTTGTCATGTCTCAATGATTATCTCTAGTCTAGTATAATTCCTGTCATATTTCTGATTATGTTTTTCTATCATTTTCACTAATTTAACTAGTAAAAACTGTATCTTCTTTTAAAAACTTTTAAAAGACAAAACTTGTAATTCATTTATACAGACTCATGAATACTTTTACTTTGTGGTTCAGATCAGGAAAAGGAGCCAGTGAGATAGTACAGCAGGCAAGAGATTTGCCTTGCACAGAGCTGACCTCGGTTCCATCCATGTCAACCCATTATGGTCTCCCCAACCCCCTATCAGAGTGTTTCTGGCGAATAGAGCCAAGAATAAGCCCTGAGCACTGCTAAATGTGGCCACCCAAAATAACTAAATTACTAAAAGACCACTGCACCACTATACCAGGGAGGCTTTCCTCTCTCTCACAGCACTGGACCTACTCTGGAAGGAAGGCAGAGCCCCTTTGACCCGCTCCCATCTGTCTCCACACCTGACTTGCCTTATAAAGGGACCCACACCATAGGTCCTGAAGCACCCAGCCACACAGACATCTGTACAGAAGACCTACCAACAAATAACAGCTCACAGTTATTCCTCCTGTCACTTGGTGAAGACAGGCAAGGAAGAAAGCAATTTCAGCTTAATCACTCAGCATTTTCTGGGAATTTCACTACAAACACTCACCCTCAGTACAGCTAGAACACAATTCTTCTTGTTTTTCTGGTGGGGAAAAGCTCTCATGAGCAAAAACAGTAATACTGAAGACATAAACTATGCCAGTAAATCATCAGACAATGCAATAGTGACACTATGATGAGAATGTTCAAAACGTTTAAATAAATGATAGTACAGAGAGTCCCAAAAGAGAAGAAAGTATGAGCCAAAAGTATGGAGGCAAAATTAAAAACTGTTACAATGGGAAATGCAGAACATGGTAGGTGATATTTTTAAAAGCCAACAGATACTAAAAGGGATAAGGGAATGTGTTGAAGGGTCCAACCGTTAACATATAGAGATACGGCACTTCAGTGGTAGTGGAAATGGTAAAAAATTCTACCCTTTAAATAGTTTCAGTATCATAAATGAACAAACCGCCAACAGAAGCTGTGAATGGTAGAATAATAGAAACTGAACAGAAGATCAGGAGCTCAAGATGAGGTGAAAACTACCAGAAATGTCAGACAGTGGAAAATTATCTGAAAAGTAATGAACAGTGTAAAAGAAAACTGTGGGATGAGTTCAAGAGGAGCAATATAGAAATCATTAGAGTCCCTGAAGAACAAGTAGGCAAATGTGATGGAAAATTAGGTACAGCGGGTAGGGCGTTTGCCTTGCACTCGCTGATCCTGGTTAGATCCCCAGCAACCAGACATTCCCCTGAGCCCATCAGGAGTGACTCCTGAGAGCACAGCTAGGAGTCAATCCCTTTATTCTCCCCCTCCAAAAAAGTATTTTTCCAGAGTGAGGACTAAGACATCAAGATATGAGTCCTGAAAGGCCCCAGCAAAGAGACTCAACAAGGAAAACTACAAGATACAGTGTACTCAGAATGACAAAAATACAAAGATGGAAGGCAGAATACTGAAAGAAGCAAGATCAAAAAAAGAAATTTACATATAAAGGAAAACCCATAAGATTTATAATACATTTATCAAGGAGACTCTGCAAACCAGAAGAGTATGGAGGAATATAATACAAAAACTCAATAACAACAACAAAAAACCCTCACCAAGGATACTCTAACGAGCATTGAATAGAGGCAAAGGATACACATGACAACCCTTAATGTATGTTCTGTAATCCATAGTCTGGAGAGGAAGGAAAAGAGAAAGAGAGAGAAATGGAAAGAAATAAAGAACCGCCATGGAGGAGGGCTGGGGGAGGGGAGGGACCGGGACGTTGGTGGTGGGAGATGGGCACTGGTGGCGGGTGGGCTGCTACACGAGACCAAAACCCAAAATGAACTTTTAATTGTATATCTTTGTAATTGTAAAAATAAAAAAAAATTAAAAAAGAATACTCTAAAAAAAACTGGATTATCATTTAGATTTGAAGGAATAGTACAGAGCTTCATAAATAGGCAATAGCATAGGAAATTCACAGCCTTGAACCCAGTTTTTGTAAGAAGACTTAAAAGACTCTCTTTTTAAAAAAAATTTTGTTATACCATGTAAGATATACAATTACAAGGATGTTCATAATTGGGTCTCTATCATACAGTGTTCCAGCACCCATCCCTCCACCAGTGCCCCATTTCCCACCACCCACATCCCAAACACTCCACCCCCTCAACCAAGCCCCAGCCTGCCCTATTGCAGGCACATTTTCTCTCTTTCTATCTCTCTGTCTCTGTCCCTGTATTTTCTCTCTCTCTCTTGTCTTACACTTTGTGGCTTGCCCTACAGATATTAATAGTTTATGATGTTTCTATGTGCATATTCAATAGTGAGTTCTAGTGTGACATCATAATTCCACATCCCCATAACCTCTCAAGTTTGTTGCAACTAGAATGATCATTGCAGTGTGTAAATGTGAAAGATCCTGGGAAGGACCTGGTCCTAAATTCCATTATTGTCTAAGATTGTCGTGCGGGCATGGCTGTGCACCAGCGCAGCTGTGGGTCTGGAGTGTCTCTCTTTCGGCTGTTGGCTGTTGTGGCTGGGAGGTTGTATCCACACCTACCAACTTGGAGGTGGAGAAATGGGTGAAGGATCCCAAATCCCTGCTCCAAGTCGGGCCAGCGTGGCCCCCTGCATGCGTGAACGAGCCCTAGGAGCTATGTAGGACATGACCAGGGGCTGGCTGAGCCTAAAGACTTTCTTTTTAAGGGCAAGGCAGACTTTCCAACATGAGTATGGCAGTTACTAACAATGCATGTGGTTGCCCTCCAGTAGATTAAGAAAGGTATGTTTATTCCTCTCTTGCTAAAGGATTTTGTACATTTTGAACAACTAATTAATGTCTTACTTATATTGGTTAAAATCACTTAGCAATCAGTCAATAAAAATTGACTTTTATTGATTCTTTTTCTGATGATTCCATTTGTCATTCATTTAAGTTTTGTGGAGCAAGTAATATGAAATAAATTTGTTACATGTGTGCCAGGGGGCAGATCTGTGCCACGGGTTGAGAGGGTACCTGGGGACGTTGGTGAAGGGAGTGGGAGTAGGACACTGGTGGTGGGATTATAGTTGGAGCTTAGCCAGGAACAATGCTATTATGAACAACTTTGTAAATCAGTGTTTAAATAAAAATTCAAAAAAAGAATAGATCCAAAGAGATAACTTAAATGTCTGGAATGCATGCTTTTTTATTATTTTTTATTTTTTATTATACCACCGTGAGACATACAATTACAAAGGTGTTCATTATTGGTTCTTGGTAATACAGTATTCCAGCACCCATCCCTCCACCAGTGCCCCATTTCCACCACCAATGTACCCCCACCCCCCCCCGCCCACCCCCAGGCTGCCTCAACAGCAGGTACCCCCAGTTTCCTCTCTCTCTCTCTCTCTCTCTCTCTCCTCTGTCTCTCTCTGTCTCTGCATCTCTCTCCCTCTTCTTTTACGCATTGTGGCTAGCCCTGCAGATATTTAGAGTTTATCACTTAAGTCTCTTTGTGTATATTCAATGGTGAGTTTTAGTCCGCCATTACTATTTCCCACACTTAGTAAAACACTGGTATCTATTTCACTGTATCACTGTATCACTGTCTTCCCGTTCATCATCGATTTGCTCGAGCGGGCCCCAGTAACATCTCCATATGTCCTGTCTCATGCTAGTAGAGCCCAAGGGCATCTGCTTGCTCCAGGAACATAAAGAGCCTCAATCCATTCCGGAATGAGGTCTATAATTGTTACTGGTATTTGGCATATCAAATATAATACGAGTAGCTTGCCAGGCTCTGCCGTGCAGGTAGAATACTCTTGTAGTCATCTCTAAGTCCAGCACTTATTGATGAACCGCGCGGCCAGGCTGTGATAGGCTGGTCTGCTGGGTAGAGTTCTGATGAGAGAGAAGTGCGGATGTGGAAAATGGAGGCCCTCATGGAGTGGAGGGTCGTCTGGCTTGTTGCAAGGCTCTGCTGGGGTGGCGGGCCAGGGCTAGAAGCCGCCATCCCTCCTGGGCGCCTCGTGAGCAGCTGGGCACAGGGAGAGCCAGTAGCAGCTATGCCCCATGTCTGTGAGTCTCTATTTATATCCTATTAATGAATGCAGGTTATTCATTAATATGCTTTAATCTCTAATAGGTATCTATTTATATCCTATTAATGAATGCAGTCATTCTATATCTGTCCTTTTCCTTCTGACTAATTTCACTCAGCATGATAGTCTCCATGTCCATCCATTTGCAGGTAAATTTCATAATTTCATCTTTTCTGACAGCTGCATAGTGTGGAATTCATGCTTTTTACATTGGAAGCCTTGGTTTAATTCTCAGTATTGTGTGATTCCCTGAGCATCCTAGAACAAAACGACTTGATCAGTAAGAGCCATTTAGGTTGGTTCGTATTCAGACTGAGTGTGTCACCCTATGGGGCTGCAGCAATTGTACAGCAGGTAGGCAGCTTGTCTTGCATGCAGCCAGCCCAGGTTTGATGTCTGGCATTCCATTTGGTACCTCGAGTCCAACAATAGTAATTGCTGAGTGCCAGGAATAACCCCTGGGCAATCCCGCCAAGTCCCCAATAAATGTAGAATTATTTTCCAATATTTGTAACATTTAGCTAAAAACCGAAGAGATTAAAGCATTCTTCTCTGTGGAAGGGCACTTAAGTGTCTCAATCATCGTTCTCCATAGGAAAGGAAAGAGTGTCATCTGATTATCTGCAATCCACAATTTCTGGTTACCTGTATCTTATACCTATTCCTGAGAACTAGCATAGCTTTGTTACTATTTAACTTTTGCCAAGTGTTCACTGATTTATTTGCTTTTGAGTTTTGAGTAGAGGATTTCTTATAAACAATGTTAGGTTTCATTCTTAGTAAAGGGCCTTTACTAATAGCCAACACTTGTGAAACAAAGTTAACAGTACATTAGAGTTGAAATTAGAAGTCTATTCGTGTAGCAAAAGTAACTAAAAAGAAATTCCTGGTCTATAGCTCTTTATTTTTTTTTTTTGAGAGGCCAGAAGATCATCTTAGAAGGTCATAACTATGTACCTAGCATTATATTTGATTCTGCTATTGCTCACTAAATATTTTTGAGTGAATAGTAGCTGCAAGAAGGACTTGTTTCCATATTATTTATCTTCTTCGTTTGGTGGGGTAGGTCACACCTGGCGATGCTCAGAGGTTAATCCTGGCTCTGCACTCAGGAATTACTCCTGACTGTGCTTGGGGACCATATGGGATGCCAGGGGGTCGAACTCAGGTTGGCCACGTGCAAGGCAAAGGCCCTACCCACTACAGTGTCATGTCTTAAATTTCTTAAACCATCTTTTAAACTCAGTGGTTTTTAACATTTTGATCATTTTTGCTTTTTAACATTTTGCTTCCTAAATATCTGTGATTATTAAGTCATTTTCAGATTGTCTTTCTTCTGTGGGAAAATTATGTTGAAATTTTCAAAATGGAGTAAATTTCATAAATAAAATATGGTTGGTTTTCTTTGTGTTCTTTGCACTTTCATAGGCTATTTTTTTTTTTACAATTAAAAAGTTCATGTTTGGGTTTTGGTCATACAGTGTTTCAGCACCCGTCCCTCCACCAGTGCCCATCTCCCACCACCAACATCCCCGGTTCCCTCCCCCTTCCCCAGCCCTGCTCCATGGCAGGTTCTTTATCTCTTTCCCTTTCTCTCTCTTTCTCTTTTCCTTCCCTTCCAGACTATGGATTACAGAACATACATTAAAAGGTTGTCATGTGTATCCTTTTGTCATAGGCTATTTTTATATGCGGGTAATCTCCAGGAGAACAGCTTCCATTTTTTAAACTTATTTAATGATAAAGCCCATTTTTCTCAGTTTGTAAGAGGCTTTGGTATAATGGAAAACACATAAGCAAAGCTTATATGATCCTTAGTCTGCTTTAAAATTTACTTGAGTTTGAATTTCTCTTATTTTGTCTTTTGTAGTAAGCTTGATATGCCCCAAATGAAATTTATTGTAATCCAGCTAGCCTCTTTCATCTAAGTATGATAAAATCTAAGGAGTCTATTTAATTAAAAAAAAGCAGAATTAATGAATTAAAAGTGGCCCTAAGATGTTTACTGACCTAAAACATTTTCCATGAACTCATGAGGTAAATTTAATACACATTTTCAAAGTAATCTAAATTCTTTGCAAGTCATTCTATGTACCTTGATAGAGATCTTTTCTTGACTAATTGAAAATGTAGTAGAAATTTTAAACATTCAAGGAATGTTGAGTCAGACTCATGGCAAAATCGTACTGAGTAAGAAAAAGTCCATAGAAATAGAACCAAGAGAAGTCTATATAAATAGCAATGTGGAGAAGAGTGAATTCCTTTTTAGCTGGAACATCACATTTTTTGCATGCGGCACACATTGTTTAGCTGTTTCTAAACACATTTCCATTTACGTCACTTGTAAAAACTGCCCAGCCTCATGTTCTGGAAAACTGACAGAGTTGTAATGAACAGATGCAGATTCCATCATTGTGATTGACTTTTACTTTAAACCAGTGTTATGACTCAGGAATCATTTATGATTTCTATTTTTCTTCGTTATTACCTTTGGTTGATATTTTTTTATTGAACCTTATTACATGGTTCCTTGTCACCTGCATTTAAACCTAGGGCCTTTTTTGCCTCCTGCTCTTATCTTCCTTTCATATTTGACTTTATATAATTTGTTTCATTGTATGTTTATACATCCCAGAGAAGCACATCAGTTTTAAGTGGAATTTTTTTATTATATTTTCCTCACCAATAGTTCTTTTTTAAACTAGATAGTATAGAATGTAACTTTTATATCTTTTTTCAGTTCAACTTTTATTTGGACATGAATAATAGTAGTAGAAACCTCCCTGGAACAAAAACATTTATTTCTTTTGTGTTACTTCATTCTAATAAGAATTTAACAATGACATTTAAATTCTTATTTAAACTTGTGACTTTCAGTTTCCAAAATAGGTTCAATTTAGGTCAGTCTTCAAAGGGACATGTCGTTATATGCATAAGGTACATTTTTTGTTGTCATATTTATTGATGTATAATTTTTTTAAATGATTTAACTGAAGTAACATTGAAGATAAGATTACAAGTCCCAAAGTATTTGCAATAACAATTCAGTGTTATTGTAAATAACTATCATTAAAAGGGGAATTTTTGGCTTTTGGGATGCTCTTGGAGCATTTTTGGCTCTTTGGCTCTTGATGAATTTTATTTTATGAATGTAGAATACGATATTTGTTAATGAAGAGATAATTATAATTTTTTCAGTGTCTATAGTTACTTTCCTTTAAGAGCCAAAACAGAGTAAGTGTTTGGGCATATCGTTTTTATTATAAAGAAGATTTAAGTTATGGACTATTAGTATGATCATAAGTCAATTATAGTTCAGATCTATTTTAGGACTAATGTGTGCAAAAGGATACAAAGTGAATCAAGAAATTCTGGAAAAGATTGTTTAAAATGGGAAGATTTTATGTTTAAAATGCTTCTGTACTCTGGCTAATGTCGATGAAATAAGAAGAGATTTAAATATTTATCTTGAAGGAAATTATTAAAAGTCTCAAATAGAGGTTGAGAATTAATAGAATTGGATCAGTGGAAGAATGAAACTCTTTCTAAAATAGTAATTCCATAAATGTTTAACTTCAAGCATTATCTAGAAAACCCAGAAAGGTACAGCTGTTAATTATGAGGTGATACCAAACTGAGCATCTGAATTTAAAATAAGATATTACTTACTGAAAATATTAAGTGATTATATAGTTTCATTTTTTCAAATTTTATTGCAGTTGCATTGGCTAAGAACACTTTATGTTTAGGGGGTACAGTTATTATCTGGCCTACCACCAATGTGCCAATATCCGCCCCTCCACATTCCATTGGATCCTTTTTACCTTTTTAATCCACAACCTTACTTTAGTATCCCCACTCAGTTCAGTGTAGAGTTAGAAGGTTTTTAAAATTCTATTCATGTAGCTTTGTGCATACCTTGGTTGACTACTTTACAAACTGCGCATGAGTGAGGTCGCCCAGAATCTGTCCTCCTCTTTCTGTCTTACAGAATGGCCATGCTCCATCCATGTCGCAGCAAAAGACAAGATTTCATCTTTTCTTATGCTTCAATGTATTATATAATGGTTATTATTATTTTTAATTTTGTTTTTGTTTTTGTTTGGGGCTATACCTGACATTGCTCAGGGCTTACTACAGGAAGTACTTGGAATATCAAGGATAGAGCCCAGGTTGGCTGCAAATGAAGCACCTTGACCACTGCACTGTCTAGTCCCTATAAATCCATTTTATCTGGTTTAGAAAGTTTTTTGTTATTTTGTTTTACATAAGAGAAAAATTCATATCCTAGATAGTTAGGAATTTAATAGAAATACTATTTCTTTTTCAACTTGTATGTTGTCTATCTAAAAAATACATAATGAGACATTTGCTAAGTAGGTTTGCTGCATGAATTTTGCAATATGTGGTCAACTAAAAATGCCAGTAAACATTTTGTCTTGATCACATGCATGAAGATGATAATATATTCATTATCACTGATACATCCTTGTAAAGAAAACAAAGTTTTTATTTGTACATATTTCCTCTTTTGGAAAATATTTAACAAGGGATTTTTTTTTTGCTTTTTTTGTGGGTCACACCTGGTGGTTCTCAGGGGTTACTCCTGGCTGTTTTGCTCAGGAATTACTCCTGGCGCTGTCAGGGGACCATATGGGATGCCGAGGATCGAACCCGGTCGGCCACATGCAAGGCAAATGCCCTACCCGCTGTGCTATCGCTCCGGCCCCAACAAGGGATTTTAAAGTACTTTTATACTCAAGAGTGTAAAGCAATATTTTGTATGTGACAAAAGTTAATTTTGAAATTAGAATTTTCAGCCTGAAGCTATCTCCATATTGTTTTTTGTTTTATTTTAATTTTTTTAATTAACTCATCACGAGATAAGGAGTTTATTTTAGATACCAGTAGTAATTTTCTGAAAGTCATGGATATGAATAGTTCTATTAGGTTTTCGATACATGTACATAAAAGTTTACAACTTCTGCATTAGTAGAGTGCTGTTTTTTGTTTTTAGTGTCAGGAATTGAAACCACGACTTCACACAGGTAAAGCATGAGCTCTACATTGAATTGTTTCCCTGGTCTCTTGTTAGAATTGTTAGAAAAACTGAACGCTACAATCATTTGTCAACAAATTGTTATTGTAAAATTTGAAGTATGATAATAATTTGACCATGGTGTATATATAGCAGATCAATAATCATCAATAAAAGAAGTTATAAAAGAAGTTACCTATTAATATAACAATACAAATTAATCTCAGAGGCATTATACTGAGTAAAAGAGGTCTTAGAGAAAATTTGCAATGATCTGGAAAGCACAGATCATTCAAGGAGTTATAGAAGTCCAGGGGGCCAGGTTTCTTTGCCCAGGACAAAGAAATCCTGTGTTCTAAATTATAGTAAGGGAGAAGAGTTTCTCACAGATGAGCTCTCCAGAATGGGATGTGTTTTCAGCAATGTGACTGCCCAAAGTCATCTTGAAAAGAAAAAGACCAAGTCAGCAAACTGATAGAAACTCTAAAAAACTGGAGGATGATGCTATTTCTAATTGAAGCAGCTTATATCAAAGTCATTTATTGGGAGAATTACTCGTCATCCTGTCTTGACACTCTATGTGTATTGAAGTTATTTGATTTATCTGATGAGAACTTAGAGATATATAGACAGCACAGCTAGGAATAAACCCAGCATACTTATGATTGTGTAGCTTTATTATTGTAGCATAATGTGAATCTTGAAGCAATGTTTTCTAAAAATATTCTGGGTTCAGAAATGAAGGTGGAGTTATCTGAAGGAGCTGTTTGATGATAGAAATACCCCCCATCTGGATAATAGAAGTGGTTTATGTGGTGTCTGTTTTTTAATATTCATTGAACTTGGAGATTCACCTAAAAATTTGTAAGGGCTTTGAAGAAGCCACCTAAATATTTGTGAGGGTCTTCAGACAACCCTAAACAAGGTCTGCATAGTTGGTTACTAAGGCCTGTTGCCAGCAACCAGCAAGGAATTGATACCTTCTGCCAAAAGCCAAATAAGGAGCTGGATATATAGTACAAGGGTTAAGGTGCTTACCTTGTGTTTAACCAGGCTGGTGTTTGATCCCTGGCACCAAGCATCCTGAGATTTCATTCCTTGAGGCTATGAAGCACTGCCAGGCCAGCTGTGGCTGCCTGAGCACTGCTTGGGAGAACTCTCCCCACACAAACTATAACACTATAACAGTTCAAGTGAGTAAGCCACATTAGACCCAGCCCCACTCAAGACTTCACATTACTCTAGGTCCTGGTTGACAACTTAATTACAGCTTCATAAGGGAAGCCAGAAATGCCCAGTTAAGCCACTTCCAGATTATTTTCCCCAAACATTGGTAATAAATCTTTGTTGTCCAGAGCCAAACAAAACAAAAACTCAAAACACACTTTTTAAAATGGGTGTGCTTTGGTTTATTGCATTTTTAAGTGACTCCCCAAAAAAGTCTGCTCTAAACTAGGATCAGTATTTTTCAGAGCCCTACACATTGACAGTATGACCACTAACATCTGCGCGTCTTTCATCAGGAGATGTTTATTCTGAAGTGACATCGGACAAGTATATAGAGAGAGGGCTAATATTAAGAAGTGTTCCCCTCAAGAATGTGCCTAATTAAGTTCCTCAAGTAGAAAAGTGCAAACTTATGAACAGTTTTCTTGGAGGCCTAGGATTTAAATATGCTAAGCTGCTGCTTGACACTTTACAAAATAGCTGTCAGTAGCATGCTGATGTAGCATAAGGAAACCAAGGGTTTAATCTCCACTCAGACACTAATTCACAAACTGTTCAGGGAGAAATTCCTCAAATGTCTTTGCATCTCATATGGTATGAGATACCCAAGGACAGTAGAAACAAGGGCCCAAGAGAACTGGTCCACAAGGATTGCAGTGGGGAGTTAGGATTGAAGATGGACCAGATAGTTGGAAAAGGGATATACATGATAACCTTTCATCGAGGTGTTGGCAGGTGTGGCAGCAGTGCCTGGTTGTGTCAGCAGGTGGCAGACAAGAGATAGGCTTGTGTACACCCAGGGCTCTGCCCTGTGGGCCCTGGGTGGTTGATGACATAGAAAAAAGACTGGGCCCCCATGGGATGAACCCAGAGCCATGGCAGAGCCTGGAAAGCTCTGTGGTGTATTTGATATGCCAAAAAACAGTAACAATAATGGACCTCATTCCCAATGAATGGAGATGTTACTGGTATCTGCTTGAGCAAAGCGATGAACAACGGGAAGACAAGTGATACAAGTGAAGTGATACTGTATTGTAAACCATAATGCCCAAAAGGAAAGTGGGGAAGGAAGAAGGGGAGGTGGGGAGGGAGGGAGGAAGGTAAATTCAGTGCCTGCCATAGAAACAGGCTGAATGGGGAGGTGGTGGGGGTGGGATGGAAACTGGAGACAGTGTAGGACTAAGACCCAATAATGAGTAACTTTGTAACTGTATTTCCTGGTGATTCAATTAAAAAAAGAAAAAGTCTTTGCACTCTAACTTATTTCTGTATAAAAATTATTTTAGACTATGATTTAATTGTTAAACCTGATTCTGTGGACTAGGGGCTGTAAAGGATTATGAAACTAAAGTTGCTTCTAGTTATAATTTATGTGAAACATACCTGTCTGCCTTCCATTATACTTGATTATGTTGTATTTCATGTCATGAGGCTTTGTTCTATAATTTGCTCATATAAGTGTACTTAGTGACCAGTAACACAAACATTACTTTCAAGTTCTCATTGATCTATGCTTTTTCTGTATTGACTTCAACTTTAGCCTAAGCTTAGTGTAGCTTTGGGGTCATTTAGATTAAGAATCTAATTTTTATTTTTTAAAATTTTATTATACCACCATGAAATATACAGTTACAAAGCTGTTCATGATTGAGTTTCAGTCAGACAGTGTTGCAGCACCCATCCCTCCACCAGTGCACATTTCCCACCACTAATGTTCCCAGGTTCCCTCCCTCCATGCCCCAGCCTTTCTCTGACAAACCTCCTCCCTCTTCCTTTTTTCCTTCTCTTCCCCTCCTCCCTTCTCCTCCTCTTTCTCCCTTTCCTCCCTCATTCTTTCTTTCTTTCTTTCTTTCTTTCTTTTTTCTTTCTTTCTTTCTTTCTTTCTTTCTTTCTTTCTTTCTTTTCTTTCTTTCTTTCTTTCTTTCTCTCTCTCTCTTTCTTTTCTCTTTCTCTTTTTCTCTCTCTCTTTCTCTCTCTCTCTTTCTTTCTTTCTCTCTCTTTTTTCTTTCTTTCTTTCTTTCTTCTTTCTTTCTTTCTTTCTTTCTTTCTTTCTTTCTTTCTTTCTTTCTCTTTCTTTCTTTCTTTTTCTTTCTTTCTTTCTTTCTTTCTCTCTCTCTCTCTTTCTTTCTTTCTTTCTTTCTTTCTTTCTTTCTTTCTTTCTTTTCTTTCTTTCTTTCTTTCTTTCTTTCTTCCCTTACACATTGTGGTTTGCAATACATACATTTAGGGGTTATCATGTATATCCCTTGGCCTACATTTAATGCCTCAGTTCTAGTATGGAGTTACAATTTCCAACAATTATTAGCACACTGGTTTTTCTATATCTTACCTAACCTCTGACTCACACAAACTTGTGGTAGATTTCAATCATTGACAAGTCTTCCTAGTCCATATTTTGCCTGGCCTTGGATATTAGCCTCAATCTATTTTTTTAATATCCTGCAAATGAATGCAGTCTTTCTGTATCTGTTCTTTTCCTTCTGACTAATTTTCACTTAGCATGATATGCTCCATGTCCATCCATTTATAGGCAAATTTCACAACTTTTTTTTCTAACAGCTGCATAGCACTTCATTGTGTAGATGTACTACAGCTTTTTTTATCCAGTTATCTGTTCTTGGTCACTCAGGTTGTTTCCAGATTCTGGCTATTGTGAATTAATGCTGCTGTGAACATAGAAGTGCAGATCATGTTTCTGTTGTGTGTTTTTGGCCTCCCAGGGTATATTCTCAGGAGTGGTATGGCTGTGTCAAATGGGAGCTTAATTTCTAGTTTTTGAAGAAAAACTAGAAATGTAAACAATATGGTAAACACAGTCCATATTGTTTTCCAAAAAGGTTGAACTAGTTGGCATTCCCATCAACAATGGATGAAAGTTCCTTTCTACCTGCATCCACTCCAGCACTTATGTGCTATCAATAAAATAAAATGAACCTAGTAAGAGGAGGCTGGAGATTTGGGCTGAGGCTGGATCTCGGAAGGCACACACAGTATACCTATCTGCAGCACCAAGCATTTTATAAAGGCCTCTACGTGGGGAAGCTAGTGATGTATGGCGTCTGAGGCTTACGAAATCAGGTGTATGTTTGTCTTGCTCTTTTGGATGTGTGCCAATCTCTGTGGTATGAGATGATATCTCATTGTTTTGATTTGCATCTCTCTGATGATTAGTGATGATGAACATTTTTTCATATGCCTTTGTCCATAGAATCAGATCTTATCTGTGTTGTTTATTGAAACTTTCTGGATTCCAGTTTATTTTTTACTGGAGTGATCTTAGTAGTATAAGTACCTTGGACTGGGTGCATAACCTCTGAATCTAAATGTTCTAAAAAGGTAAATGGCAATAAAACTAGGTTCTTAGCTTCATAACTGGAATATATTCACTCAAAAATACTAATAATAAACCTTCATCGGTATTATGAAATACCTTAAAGGGATTACATTAACTGATTTGGTGATTTTTTATATTCCTTGGAGTTTTCAAATTTCTTTGATTTTTTTTTCTTTAACTTATGAGAAAAAAAATATGCCCTTCATTACACAGTTGGCCAGGGGTGATGTCAGATTCTTAGACTGCACGTTAGCTTGTAAAATTTTCCAGTTGTCACCTCAGTGGGCCGCAGTACTAGTTCAGTCTAGCTGTGGGCAAGTTGTTAATCCAGTCTAACTTTGGACTAGTTGCTTTGACTCAGCATTATCTTTCCCCCTTACACACTTGTAAGTATAACTGGTATAGCTCTAACCACTCTGTTTAAGTACTAGTCAAGTATTTAATATTATTTACCTATTCTACTTCTGTATAGTTATCAAAAGAATCACTGTATTACTGTCTTCCCATTGTTCATTGATTTGCTCGAGTGGGCACTAGTAACATCTCCATAAGTCCTGTCACAAGCAAGTGTAACCCAAGGGCATCTGCTTGCTCCGCAGGAAGAGCCCCAAACCATTCTTCAGGTCGTGGAATTGAGGTCCATAATTGTTACTAGTTTCTGGCATAACAAGTAAATAAAACATGGGTATCTTGCCAGTCTAATTTGAAAATATATCAGCATTCCCAATGTTCTCTGCAGTATTATTTACTATAGTCAAAACATGAAAATAATCTAAGGTCCACTGACAAATGGAGTGTGTGTTTGTGTACTTGTACTGTTCATTGTAGGGGATTGGGGGTGAAGTGCTCTCTGTGCTTGGAGCACCACGTGGTGCTGAGGGAGGGTGTTGAACCTGAGTCTCCTGCATGAGAAGCGTTTGTATTTGGGGAAATATATCAGGGAAGTGAAATGTAAGTATTGTAGGAATTAACTATTTAATCACCCCCCTCTCTATTGATTGGCATTTAACATTCTTAAACCATTTACCAAAGAGTTAAATAATCAAATTTGGGTCAGAAAAGGTGGTACAAGGGTTAAGGAGCATTGCGTGCATGCTGGAGATCCCACTTGTATCCCCAGCGCTATTTGGTCTCTCAAGTACAGAGTAACTGAATAACTCCAGAGTGTCACTGGGTATTACCAAATCCTTTCATCATTATCATCATTATCATCATCATCATTATTATCATCATCATATCATAATCATCATCATCATCATTATTGTCATCATCACTATTGAATAAAACAATAGTGATAGAATAAAATTTCAAATGATAATAGTATAAAATAAAACTGTTAGAGACCTAGCAAAAATATTTTAAAATACGCAGTCTTGTAGTAAGACTCTCCAGCTCTAACCTTGAAAGTAAACTGAAGACAAAAAGCAGAATAGGTTTTGCTGAATAAAAATGTTACATTTATGACAGGAAAAAAAGTACCATAAATTAGATGTGTCTGTTAAGATAAGTGAGGAGTAGCTTCTGAGCAGCTTCTGGTTTGAAAATAAAGAATAAAAAACAGTAATGGGCTTAGTATAGAAAATTTCTATGCCTGAAGGAGATATAAATGCAAGACCTCTGTTAGTTGCAGAATCCTATAACATTGGACTGTGTTAAGAAATATTTGAAAGATATAGACATGAGCCAGAAATCTGTTATGTCTATACATATATATGTATATATGATATATGTATATATACATCACTGTATCACTGTCTTCCCGTTCGTCATCGATTTGCTCGAGCAGGCACCAGTAGTAACATCTCCATATGACCTGTCCTCTCATGCAAGTAGAGCCCAAGGGCACCTGCTTGCTCCAGGAACATAAAGAGCCTCAAACCATTCCCTTCAGGTCATGGGAATGAGGTCTATAATTGTTACTGGTATTTGGCATATCAAATACGACACGGGTAGCGTGCCAGGCTCTGCCATGCGGGGTAGCATACTCTTGTAGTCATCTCTAAATCCAGCATTTATTGATGAACTGCGCGGCTGCAAGCGGCCGCTTGAGCCAGGCTGTGATAGGCTGGTCTGCTGGGTGGAGTTCTGATGAGGGGGACGTCCGGATGTGGAAAATGGAGGCCCTCATGGAGTGGGGGGTCATCTGGCTTGTTGTGAGGCTCTGCTGGGGTGGCGGGCCAGGGCTAGAAATTGCCATCCCCTCCCAGGTGCCTCATGAGCGGCTGGGCACAGGGAAGAGCCAGTAGCAGCTCTGCCCCATGTCTGTGAATATATACACACACACACACACACACACACACACACACACACACATATATATATATATATATATATATAATAACTTGTCACTTGTATCACTTCTCTTCCTGTTGTTCATCGATTTGCTAGAGTAGGCACCAGTAACATCTCCATACGTCCTGTTGCAAGCAAGTGTAGCCCAAGGGCATCTGTTTGTTTCAGGTACAGGAAGAGCCTCAAACCATTCCTTCAGGACATGGGAATGAGGTCCATAATTGTTACTGGTTTTGGCATATCAAATAAAACACTGGTAGCTTGCCAGGCTCTGCTGGTATATATAAAATTATATATATATGTGTTATGTGTATGTATATATATGCATATATACATATATATGTATATGATATATATATATATATATATATATATATATATATGATTCTCACTTCCTTTCCCCGTTCCACTCATGATCTGAGTTCCTCAAGTTCCTCAGAGGTTGTGTGTTGTCCTGGCAGTGTTGAAGAATTTTCTGATTCTTGTTCCTGCTGAAGAGGTGTTTTAGCCTACCTTGTCTTGGTCATTTGCCTCTTTTATTATCTACTAAAAATATTCACAGTCAGTATAATTCTTGGTGTAATTTCTTCTTCAGATTCCGTTTATGTTACTTTCAATTATAAGAAAATTACTTATCTGCTGTTTGTCACTTTGCTCATCTTTAAAATTGTTGGCAAAATAATCCCTCTTTAATAGGATTTTATAAATTACTTAAGTAGTACTTAGCACATATGGAAGGCTTTATTATAGTGCTCTTGTCAAGGACAGAGTATTGTGACTGCCTGGAGTGCTCAGCTATTGCCTGTTCATTAGGCAACTTCTGTCCTACTTGAGACTGTTCATAATCAGCTCTTTAACTCTCCAGCCTCGTACTTTAATAAATCTCTGCAAAGTACATTGACTTAATTCTCAAATGTGTGCCATTCCACAGGTCTAGGAGTAAAAACAACCCCCACCCCACCATTCTCTCTGTGTCTCTGTCTCTGTCTCTCTCTCATAACTTTTCTTCATCATTTATTTTCTTAACTAGATATCAGAGAAATCAGACATGCTTTGTAGTGTTACCTTAGACTAATGCCATTTTCTTGAGGTTGTTGAACCAAATTTCCTTAGTATTAGTTTTTCCCTCTATCTTTGTAGAGTCAAATTTAATTTAATTTAATTCTGATCTTTACCTCTTTCAATACCCATGTCACATCCATTTCTTTTTTGTCATTTGGTATATGCTCTAAGTTCTTTTGAAATCAAAATCTAAGGTATAGAGGAAAATAAAGTAATAGGTAAACTGAACATCTATTACCTATATTTCACTGTTCCGCAATTTCCCTATGCATTCTTCCAGAGACTAAAATCCAAGGTTAGTAAGTCATTTTACTAAACCTTTAACATTTGCTCGGGTTAAAGGGATGGGTGTTGGAATATTGTATTCCTGAAACCCACATGAACAGCCCTATAATTGTGTTCCTCGTGGTAATTCAACAATCATTTCACTTGTATCACGTCTTCCCGTTGTTCATCAATTTGCTCGAGCAGGCACCAATAACATCTGCATACTTCCTGTTGAGAGCTAATATATCCCAAGGGCTTCTGCTGGCTCCAGGAGCACAAAGAGCCTCAAACAGAAGGGAATGAGGTTCAGGTCATGGGAATGAGGTCTATAATTCAACAATAAAAAACAATTAAGTTAAATTAAGTTCTTTTAAAAATTGATACTCCTGGGGTTGGAGCAATAGTCCAGTGAGTAGGGCTTTTGCCTTGCACACCATCAACCTGAATTCGATCCCTGGCATCCCATATGTTCCCCAAGCACCTCTAGGAAAGATTCCTGAGTGCAGTGCCAGGGGTAATCCCTGAGCATCACTGGGTGTGACCCCAAAAGGAAAAAAACCAAAAATGGTTACAAATTTCTTCCCCTGTCCTTACGTGGGCAGTGATATCCTCAGAGCTTAAATTCTGTGCTTCCAAGCAGGCTCAAATGGAATTGGGGCAAAGCCATTTTTTCCATGGTTGAATACATGGATCTTAAAAATAAAAGCTAAAGTCTGAAGATTCTATTTTGGATTCTGAGTCAAGAATTCTTTTTTGCCTACTCTTCAAGGCTGTATTCTCTCTTGAACATATATCTGTGTCTGCTTACTGTGTTTACTCCAGAGTTATCTTCTTCTTTCTCCTCATATCTTCTAAGGAAAATTTGTTGAATAAAACAACAAGTACTGGCATGGATGCGGGAAAAGGGTACTCTCATACATTGTTGGTGGGAGTGTCGACTTGTACAACCTTTCTGGAAAACAATATGGACATTCCTCCAAAGACTAGAAATTGAGCTCCCTTTTGACCCAGCCATACCACTCCTGGGAATATACCCTGGGAAGCCGAAAACACACAGCGGAAACACCATCCACTTTTATTTTCATAGCAGCACCATCCACACTTTTATTTTCATAGCAGCACTATATATGTTCACAATAGCCAGAACCTGGAAGCAACCAGTATGCCTGAGAACTGATGACTGGATAAAGAAACTTTGGTATACCTACACAATGGAATACTATGCAGCTGTTAGGAAAAATGAAGTTATGAAATTTGCCTATAAATGGATGGACATGGAAAGGATCATGTCGAGTGAAATTAGTCAGAAGGAAAGAGAGAGATATAGAATGACTGCATTTATTTGCATGACATAAATACATATATACATATTATGATACCAAAATCCAATGTCAGGTGAAACGTGGATCAGGAGGTCTTACCAAAAGTGGAAATTACCACAAATGTGTGGGAGTCAGAGGTTAGCTAAGACAGAGAAGGGAACATGTGCGAATAAATGTCGAACGGGCTAATGCCAACCTAGAACTGAGCATTAAATACAGGCAAAAAAATGCACATGATGGCCTCTAAGTGTATGTGTTGCAACCCACAATATGTAAGAGAAGAAAGAGAGAGAGAGAGAGAGAGAGAGAGAGAGAAAAGATGGAGAACCTGCCATGGAAGCAGGCTATGGGAAGGGGGGAGGGAATTGGGGACATTGGTGGTGGGAAATGGGCACTGGTGGAGGGCAGGGTGCTGGGACACTATGTGACCGAAAACCTACAAACATGAACAACTTTGTAGTAATTGTATATCTCACGGTAGCATAATAAAATATTTTTAAAAAACTGTCTTTCTTCAACTAAAAAGAAAGAGAATTTAGTTCCTTTATTTTAGGTTCATTTACTGACTTTTTTTCCTTGGAGACATAATTTGCAAATGAAGCAGAACAAGAAGTTAAGGAGGCTATAGTGATAGAAAGTGGGAAATTTAAGCTAAGGAAAATCCAAACCAAGATGACAATGATGTATTATCTCAGAGCCATGAGAATGGCACATATCAAAGAAACTGGGGGCAATTTGTGTTGGGGGGAGGTGTGGCAAAAGAGAGCTCTCATCCACAGCTGGTGGGAATTTTGTCTGTTCAATCTCTAAGGAGAGCAGTGAGAGGTTTTTTTCAGAGTAGAATAGCTTCCATGTAACCTTGAAATTCGGCTTGTTTTGTACTTATTCCAGGGGCATAAAATATTCATTCAAAGACATTCGTGCACTATTATTTTTTGCTGCACTTGGCGTGATAGCTTTACTATAGAAATTGAGGAGGAATAAGCAGATAGAAGGTAGGAGGGAGAGGACCTCACACATTGGCAGTGTAGAGGTATGGTGTGTGTGTGTGTGTGTGTGTGTGTGTATCACCTGATCACTTGACATCCCGTTATTCATCAATTTGCTCAAACGGGCGCCAGTAATGTTTATATATATATATATATTTTTATATATATAAATTAGAATTAAATAAATAGAAAGCTCTGTCACCAAACTATATAGTTCAATATAATCCATAAATGTAATAAAATACTTTGTATATATATATGTATGTATGTATGATATATACCATACCTATATATGGTATATATGTATCCTATATATGGTGTGTGTGTATATATATGTACACATATATGTGAACTACAGAACCAACAGAACTTAAAAACATGGTTTACATACTGCAAGAACCAACCTTAAAAATGGTCCTGATCAAGGGAGGCAGGCTGGGGGTTGGGAGGAAAACTGATGACATTGGTGGTAGGAAGTTGACACTGTTGATGGGATTGGTGCTGGAACACTGTATGCCTGAAACTCAACTATAAATAATTTTGTGAGTCGTGGTGACTTAATAGAAATTAGAATTAAATAGAAAGCTCTGTTCCCAAACTATATAATTCAATATAATTCATAAATGTAATAAAATACTTTGTGTATAGATAAAATAATAATAATAGTGAACATATGAAAATTCATATGAATCCAAGTACATGTTACACAGTTATAATAATTTTGTGTATATTCATGTATTCATCACAATAACTTATGAGATATTGTTCATCATTTTACTGTTGAAGAAATAAATATAAGAAGTTAAGTGATTTTCTCAAGGTCTGGTGTTTAGTAACTAGCAGAACCAACATACAAACTATTTGACTTCTGAGTCCAACTCTTAACTAATAAGCCCTACCTTTCGCTTTTTGTTTGTGATATTTATGAATGAACCAAATACACAAATGCATTGTTCAAGTGAAAATACTGTAATAAAGTTAGATAAGAGTGCAGGATGATGGTTGGGAAAGGGCAATGTGCGTGCAACCAGAGATAAGTGTCAGGAACACTGTGTTGAACAAAGTCATACAGTAAGTGCTTGTTGTATCTGTTAAGTTAAAATTCACTTGTATCACTTGTTCATATATTTGCTCCAGCAGGCACCAGTAACATCTCCATATGTTCTGTCACAAGCAAGTGTAGCCCAAGGGCATCTGCTTGTACCAGGAACAGGAAGAGCCTCAAACTATTCTCAGGTCATAGGAATGAGGTCCATAATTGTTACTGGTTTTTGGCATATCAAATAAAACATGGATAGCTTCCCAGACTCTGCCATGTAGGTTGTATAATCTCAGTAGAAGGCTCTTACCTCGAGCATTTACTGATGAAACTCAACGGGAAAGATCAACTTTTCACTTGGGTGGAGTTCTGAGGAGCTGTGGAGTCTGGATATTGAGAATGACTGACCTCTCGGTATGGGGTTTCCTCTGGCTTCTTGCTAGGCTCACCGGGATGACGGGCCATGGCTTTCAATTCGTATCAAAAGACAAAAGTTGAAACTATATCTGGGGATGAGTCACTTGTATCACTTGTCTTCCTGTTGTTCATCAATTTGCTTGAGCAGGCACCAGTAACATCTCTATACGTCGTGTCACATGCTAGTGTAGCCCAAGGGCATCTGCTCACTCCAGGAACATAAAGAGCCTCAAACCATTCCAAAAGCCTCAAACCATTCCATCAGGTCATGGGAATGAGGACTAAAATTGTTACTGGTATTTGGCATAACAAATACAACACAGGTAGCTTGCCAGGCTCTGCCATGCGGGTGGGATACTCTTGTAGTCACCTCTCATCTTGTGCATATATTGATGAACCACACGGCGCGAAGCGGTCCTCATGGTGTGGAGGTTCCTCTGGCTTCTTGCGAGGCTCTGCTGGGATGGAGGGCCAGGACTAGAACTCACCTTCCCTCTCGGGCGCCTTGTGATCAGCAGGGCACAGGGAGAGCCGGTAGCAGCTCTGCCCCTTGTATGTGAGTCTCTGGATCAGTCATATGTGGGCTGGCTTGAAAAGTTAAAATTATTTAAAATAATTTGTATTAGAGATAAAAATTTATACAGTGCAGCTCTAGAAGAAAGCAAGAAAGCAAACTGCAAAATTTAGGAAAGGAGTTACCTTGGAGGGACCGTGGGAGGAAGGGAATTTGGGAAGGACATGCAGAACTGCACTGGTGATTTCTGTAAATGCATGCCAGTGTGTCAACATTGGTTTTGGTTTGGGTTTGTGACATACTTTGCAAATATATATTCCTATCAAGATTGAACAGAAATTTTATGGTAATAATTATATAGCATTTTAAGTGAATATATGAATTTAGCTATTTTTGTAATATATTTTGGTAATATAAAACAATGATTATTTTGTAAAATAATGTTTTCCTTTCCTCTGAGATATTGCTTGTATCTCATCTAGTAATAATGCTCTATAGGATGACTTATATAGGCAGCATCATTATACGATTATCTATTTTCATCAGAACCTTATCAAATAATTCAAAATAAATTTCAAATAATTTAGTAAATCAACTTTTTATTGAACATTTAATTCTTTTTTATTGAATTGTTTTTTTTTGGTAAATGATATTGCAAATGTTGCCTAAATAGTAATCAGGAATGTTTTAAATTATTTGAAAAATAATTGTTTCCATTCTTACATACTGATTATTTTCAAAAGTAAGTGTTTTTATTGATACATTATCAAATTTTGCTGAGTAAAGCTCTCTCAGCACACAAACATCTTGGACACCTGCAACTGTTTGTCAGTGGGCTTTGTTTGAGAACACTAGTAGTAATTGTAAACTTAGGAATGTGTGACTAGCTAACAGCCAGCTGTGCAAATCCTGACTTTTCCCAGGTGTTAAAATAAATAAGACCATTTGGTTCTCTTGTAACTCAACAGAAATATTTCATGATTCATTAGTTTAAAAATCCATTTATAATCTTTTTATTGGAGTTGATAGCTATGTTCATCTGAAATGAAAAAACTGCTTACCCAGAAATGTTTGTGATATCAATATTTATTTAATAGTCTCTTCATATAGTTAAAAGAATTTTAAAGTAAATTTTGTAGAGTACCCTTCCACTGCAAATTGGAAAACATTGCCAAGTTATTTTGACACCTGTAGGTGTCAAAAAGATTGAAAAAAGTAATGAAAATGTATTTAATCAGAGTTCAACTTGCTTGAGATGAACAAAGTTCCAAACTGATTTTATGTTAATCTTGTAATCTTGTATCTTGTGTACATACCATATATTTTGTCATTATGTGATCTTTCTAAAAGTTGGAGAGATAGTATAGTGGGTAAGGTGCTTCCTTGATACCCCATACGGAACCTCCTGAGTCTCAACAGAAGTGATACTGGCGCATAGAACCCTGAGCACTACCAAGTATAGTCAAAGAACCAAACAAAGCAAAGTAAAAGGGTAATATGTGGAAGATCCTACAGAAGGCAGAACACTGATACAAAAGACATTGTTCATTTTCTTGACTTTGTGACTATACATTTATATGTACACTGCTTTGAGACTCTCCACTTTTATATGTTCAAGGATTATGTGGAAAGTTGTGAAAGAGGCCTTTAGATGATTTTTTCTAGTCATAGAAATTCAAGCAACTGAATTCTGCCAACAAAATAATGAGATAAGAAGGGAATCTCCCCCTCCCCGAAGCCTCCTGAAGAAAACTCAGTGACAACTCGATGCCAGCCTTATGATAACAGTTTTTGCTTCATTAAAAAAAATAAATTAATATAAAGTATATTCCCCAATCAAAACAAGTATAACACCATAATAAGAAATATCACAAGACTTAAAAAAAGAAATATCACAAGATTTTCTAAATATTTAGAAATTAACACATTTCTATGTCATCAACTTTTTTTAAGTCTCCAAAGAAGAATTAGAAAATATTTTTTTTCATTTTTGCCTTTTTGGGTCACACTGGCAATGTTCAGGGACTACTCCTGACTCTACTCAGGGAACACTTCTCGAAGTGTTCAGGGGACCGTATGAAGCACTATGGCTGGAACTGCTGTTGGCTGCAGGCAAGGCAAGCACCTGAATTTCTGTACTCTCTTAGAAGCTACTTCATTTCTCTTGTATGACTCCCAGAAAATACTTTGAGCAAAGATTTTAGAAAGAAATTTATGGCATTCATTCTTGCAAAATTTCAGAGGAACATTCTGAAATCAATAATCTAGTTTCTACTTTAATTGTCTAGGAAAAAATACAATATGCCTCATTAAAGCAGAAAAATAGGAAATTTAAGAGTGAAAATCAAAACTGAAAACAGGAAGAGATACATCAGTGAAAGCAAAAGATTTTTTTTGGAAAGGCCATGGATTGATAAACCATGAATAATACAGAAAAAAAGTAAAAGAAGTATTACCAGCTATTAAGTATTAGAAATAAAATTGAAGATCTCACTGTAAGACGAACTTCTAAATATTAGGAACAATTATGAAAATAAATTCACTTGATCACTTGACATTCCGTTATTCATGGATTTGCTCGAGCGGGCGCCATTAGCATTTCCATTGGACCCTATCACGTGCCAGTGTAGTCCAATGGTATCTGCTTGCTTCAGGAATACAAAGAGCCTCAAACTGTTCGTTCAGGGTCTTGACGAAGAAGTCTAACCATCTCCTAGGTGGGTGGCCTCGTGATTCTTTTGACATCCTGTGGGATCCAGTCCGTAACGGCTCTAGTCCAGTGGTCGTCTCCAAAGCGCATTACATGTCCAGCCCATCTAATTTTCGATGCCTTGGCAAACGAGACAGCATCCCTGATTCTGGAATAGCGACGGAGGTCTGAACACCGGATTCCTTCTCTCACTTGAGTGAGGCGTGATATTCCAAGCATAGCTCTTTCGATTCCTCTTTTGGGAGACCCGAATAGCATTCTCATCCTGCTTTCGTAGGGCCCAGGTCTCTGAGGCGTATGTTAATGCAGGGAGAACTGTGGAGTCAAAGAGATGTGCCTGGAGCCGGAGGTTCTTTGTCTTTTTAGCTATTTCTTTGATGCCTTTGAAGGCATTCCATGCTGCTCTCTTCCTCCTGCGCAGCTCAGGTTTTAGGTCGTTCATCATGTTGACTTCTCTACCTAGGTACACATAACTGCTGCATTCAGAGATGTCTGTTCCATTGAGAGTGAATGGGGCCTCTGGAACTAGTTCATTTTTCATGAACATAGTTTTGTTGCGATTCAGCTGTAGACCTATCTTTCCACAATCTCTGTCAAAGTCAGCCAGCATTTGTGCCGCTTGGCTAATGTTTGGTGTTATTAGAACGATGTCATCAGCGAGCGGAGGTGGTGTAGTTGCCGACCATCTTTACCGCCCGCCATGTTCGCTGGCGCTCATCAAGGACCACTAGTGGGATGACTGGGGCACAGGCCACGTGTCCTCCGGCCACATGTGACAGCTGAAGGGTATGACCTGCTTGTCAGGGCGGAGAGCAACATCACACTCAGCGATGCTCAAGGGTTACTTCTCACTCTACACTCAGGAATTACTCCTGGAAGTGCTTAGCCCAGCAAGCTACTAAGAGTATACCGCCCGCACAGCAGAGCCTGGCAAGCTGTCTGATGCATACTCAATATGCCAAAACCAGTAACAAAAAAAAATGTTCATGAAAATAAATTCTAAATATTAGGAACAATTATGTATAAAATGAACCTATATTTTTAATAGAAAGTGAAGTAAATTTATTGGAGGGCCTACGATAACATTGGAGAATGTTTTTCTGAATCAATATTACAACTACAAACCACTGTCTACAATCTTTAAGAATAGATAATTTCAATGGGAGATATCCCAGCCCTTCACCCTCCAGTTGTGATACAGCCCTAAAGAGAATGTGCCTACCTGAATACATATTTTATTTTATTTATTTATTTTTTTTTACTTTTTTGGGCCTCTCCTAGCAATGCTCAGGGGTTACTCCTGGCTCTGCACTCAGGAATTCCTCCATGCTGGGAATCAAACACGGGTTGGACACGCGGCAAGGCAAAACCCTACCCACTGTGCTATCTCTCCAGCCTTTGAGTACACATTTTAAAAAGCTTTAACCTTATTCTCAGTTCACTTCTTGTACTTTCCTTGCATCTGGCTGACCCTTGGGGCATGCCACACTGAGTATACCGATTGACAGGGGGTGGGGTGCAGGGAGTGGCTCACCCATCTCTCTATTTGGTGTCACTTCCAATGGTAGCAAGTCTTTAGGGGAAAGGAAGGGCAGGGGTTTGAAGTAGCATTGGTTTATGTTGTAGATTTTAGGTGCAGAAAGTGATAATATAGATAGATTTAGATATAAAATACTATTTATTATCATCTATTTCCCATCCATAGCCTATCATTAGTCACTTTTACCCAATTTGCCCACTGTATTTCTCTGTTTTCTTTTAGTAACCATAATTTTGTTCATGTAGACAGTTTGCTTTTGTTTTGTTTCATCCATTTGTTTCTTTAATGTGTAAGGGAAGTCTTACAATTTTCTACTTCTCTGACATTTCACTTAGCATAATACCTTCTATACATCTATGTTGCTGTGAGTGGCAGAATTATTTATACATAAACACGTATGTACATATATGTTATACTACATATACACATGCATGTATCATTAGATTGTCTTTATCACATCTTTATGTTGGTAAGTATTTAGGTTGTTTCAACTCATAACTATGGCGAATAATGCTGCAGTGAACACAGGAATACATGATTTGTGTATCACCTTGAATTAGTGTTTTGTATACAGATAAATACCCAGCCATATGATCGTTGGATCATATACAGTCATATAAATACTTCACTTGGAATCATATGGGTCGTTAACTGGATTCTATTCTTAGCTTTTGAGGAATCTTTATATTGTTCCTCAAGGTGACTTTAGTTATATTTTATTTTTAGAAATGGAAGAGCTGATTCTAAATTTTTTACAAAAATTCAAAGACCTGACAGTGAACATCATATTCAATGCTGCAAACTGAAAACCTTTCCTCTAATATCTGGCACAAGATGAGTTTTTCCACTTTTGCCAATACTTAGCTAGAAGAAAATATGGAATCATGCAATTTTCTTCCACATGGCTAGATCAGTAGACTACCATGGTAAGTAAAACTAGTCAGAAATAAATGTAATCTCTCATATGTGGAGAGACAAAATAATCTCTCATATGTGGGGTTTAGACATGATAAGGAGATAACAGATGTCCAAAGGCAATAGAACCTGAGAACTGGTCTACTGAACTGAGCTGGGGATGGGGCAGAGAGAACTGGGACAGTAGTAGTGGACGGAAGTGGACACTTTGGTGGAGTGTGTGGTGTTGGAATATTCAAGATAGTATTGGGTGTCTTTGCTAGAGCAGTTAGGCATGAAAGATATTAAGGGCATCTAGATTAGAAAAAATGAGTAAAACAATCACTATTTACTGATGGTGTCATACTATACTTTGAAAACGCTAAAGGATCTACCAAAAAACAGCTCTTAGAAACTATATATAAAAATAAATAAATAAAAATAAAAAGGAAACTATATATTCATACACTAAAGTGGCAAGATATAAAATCAACATGCAGAAATGTCCTTTTTATATGCAAGCAATGAAAAAGAAGAGACAAAAAATAATAAATAACGGGACTCCTAGGGCCGCGCTAGCACACCAAGGGCTAGGTGAGGTGCAGAGGGATTACTAAGGACATTTAACACTCCCTGCTTTCCCATAACAATGGGAGGAAGGTCTGAGTGCAGGGAAAAACAGCCGGTTCACTCCCGGCGCCTTTGGGGTTTGCCGGGAGCGGTCCGCCTGCTTGGAAGTTTTTCTTCTCCTTTCCCAAGCCTTTACACGGGTGGCGCATCTGGCCACACGGGGCGGGGTTCAGCCTGAATCCTAAGATCGGTTTTCCTTTGCTGATTTGTAGCCTGAACCTGTGATAAGTAAAGCCTTAAACTGCATCGGATCCTGAGTGCACCATCCACCGCCGGCCGGGGTAGAAGGAACCGCCCGGCACGTCGGGACCCGGCGAGCGCCCGAAAAACAATCTCATTCACAGTGTGCCTTAAAAAATCAAGTACCTGGGCATAATTTCAAAGATGTAAAAGACTTCTCTGCAAAGAAGACTAGATCACTACTAAGGGAAATCAAAGAAGACAGAAGGAAATGGAAACGCATCCCCCTGTTCATGGGTTGCAAAGATCAATATTGTCAAGACACACAATGACCAATAAGTAAATTTAAAAAAACTTCTGCATCACTTATCAGGAAAATGCAAAACAGAAAAGTGAGATATCATTTCACACCAATGTGGCTGGACTATATTACATAGAACAAAAACAAGCAGTGTTGGTAGAAAACAAGGAATTCTCATCCAGTACTGGTGAAAATGTTGACTGGTTCAACTTTTTTGTAAGATAATATAAAGAAAACTAGGAATTATTGTCCAGAACTACTGAGCATCCACCTCAAGGACCCCAAAACGCTATTTAGAAAAGACGTTGAGTTCCTATGTTCATTAAAGAACCATCCCAATAGCCCCAATCTAGAAACAACCCATGAACAAACACTGTGAAATACTACTCAGCTAGAAGAAAATATGGATCATGCAATTTGCTTCCACGTGGCTAGATCTGTAGTATCATGGTGAGTAAAATTTTTCAGAAATAAATTTACAGAATAATCTCTCATATGTGGGGATTAGACATGATAAGGAGATAACAGATTTCCAAAGGCAACAGAAACTGAGAACTGGTCTACTGAACTGAGCTTTGGATGGGGACATGCATAAAATGAGAGCAGAGGGAACTGGGACAATGGTAGTGGACGGAAGTGGACACTTTGGTGGAGTGTGTGGTGTTGGAACATTGTATCCATGAAACCCTAACATTTCATGCATTTAAAAAAGAAACAAAACACAAAAAAGACATAGAGTAGTACAAATAATTTGAGAAAGGAGTTTTACTTTTTTTCTTTGCAATCTAGATGGCTTTAACATGTTTTTGCCATATTATACTAACAAGTATTTTTACATAATTAGAATGAGATTGTATTAGTGACTAGAAATATTTAAAGGACAAAAACCAAGGTACCTCTGAGCTATTAAAAAGACCATTATACCATCTGTTTTGATATCCCAAAAATCAATGGTCATTTTATTGGACAACTCAGTTATAACTATCTACCTTAAATCTTTATGGGCTATATTTCTGAGGCGAGATTGATTAACTTGGGTCATATAATCAGCTTTATGTGAAAACTCTGTGATTTGTGGTTCTGTTAAGTCCTATGAAGTAAATTAGTTACACAATAAATATCTTGATGTTATCAAACAAGAAGGGTGAGTGGACAGATAACCAAACAAAATATCCTCTAAACTCATTATGTCACCTCATTCTTATGAGTTGACTGGTGACTAGACCAAAGTTGTTGTTTTCACTTGCTTGGAATTGATATGCTTTTATGGTAACACTACACTTATTGGGGGAGCCTCTCTATGTCCAGTTCATGTAAGTGGAGGTGCCTAGACAGGCCAGTTAATATGGAGAAACTTGAATTTTATGATTTCTTACAACTGTGAAGGGGTGGTATTCATTTTCTTTTGGATGTTTACCTTGATTTATCAAGAGCAGTTCTGTTGGATATAAAATTATTGGTGGATGTTTTCTTTTATTACTGTTAATATCTCATCCAATTGTCTTTTGCCCTTTGAACCATTTTGTTATGTTGTCTTTTGTAAGTCATTATTTCTTTGAGACTGAGAGATAGTATTCTCAGGTAAGATAAGATTCTCAGTACCTGAGAATACTATCTCAGGTACTGAGAGTACTATTAGATAGTATTATCTAATAGTACTATAGATTAGTACTATCTAATAGTACTCTCAGTACACGGATTGATATTCCTTTGTTTATGAGCTATTTTCTTACTGATTTGGAATCTTAGTTTTCAACAAATATTTCTATTTTATTAATATAGACAACCTAGTATCCAGCATGAAAATATGATGATGTAATTCAATAACAAATTATGTCCAAAATCCCTTATTTTAATGTACAGAATAAAAGTCAAAATCATCACGACACACCCATAAAGACTTAACATTTTTTATATTTTTATAATTTATAACATTGTTTTTTGTTTTAAGTTTTAACATTTTCCACATCTGGACTCTCCTCTCATCAGAGCTCCACTCAGCAGAAGAGCTGATCACAGCCCAGCTCGTCTAGACCCACCCTGCAGCAGTCATTTTCAAGCCCAGCCCAGGTATGCAGATCCATAGACTCACGTACATGGGGCAGAGCTGCTACTGGCTCTCCCCTGTGCCCAGCTGATCACAAGGCGCCGGGAGGGAAGGCGGGTTCTAGCTCTGGCTCGCCACCCCAGCAGAGCCTCGCAAGAAGCCAGAGGAACCCCCACACCATGAGGGCCGCCGTTTTCCACATCCAGATTCCCTCTTGTCAGAGCTCCACTTAGCAGAAAAGCTGATCACATGCCTGGTTCATCAACAAATGCTCGAGATTAGAGGTGACTACAAGAGTATCCCACCTGCACAGCAGAGTCTGGCAAGCTACCCATGTCATATTTGATATGCCAAATAACAGTAACAATTAAAGACCTCATTCCCATGACCTGATGGAATGGTTTGAGGCTCTTTATGTCCCTGGAGCTAGCTACACTAGCATGTGACAGGACATATGGAGATGTTACTGGTGCCCGCTTGAGCAAATTGATGATCAACGGGAAGACAAGTGATACAAATGAAGTGAAAATTATTTTTTATATTTTGGAGGTGTAAGTAAGAAAATAATGATAGATGTCATAGCCTATTATTTCTTGCTAGGGAGAATTGACAGAAATCTTTTTCAAGCCCAGCCCAGATATGCTGATCCAGAGACTCACGCACATGAGGCAGAGCTGCTACCGGCTCTCCCTGTGCCCAGCTGATCACGAGACGCCCAAGAGGGATGGTGGGTTCTAGAGCCCTGGCCTGCCAGCCTAGCAGAGCCTAGCAAGAAGCCAGAGGGCCCCCCACTGCATGAGGGCCACCATTTTCCACATCCACACTCCCCTCTCGTCAGAACTCCACCCAGCAGAAGAGCTGATCACAAGCCTGGCTTGCGTGGCTGCAAAGCGGCCATGCAGTTCATCAATAAATGCTGGAGATCAGAGGTGACTACAAGAGTATCCCACCCACAAGGCAGAGCCTGGCAAGCTACCTGTGTTGTATTTGATATGCCAAATACCAGTAACAATTATACACCTCATTCCCATGACCTGACGGAATGGTTTGAGGCTCTTTATGTTCCTGGTTAAAGCAAATGCCCTTGGGCTCTACTGGCATGTGACAGGTCATATGGAGATGTTGCTGGTGCCCGCTCGAGCAAATGGATGATGAACGGGAAGACAAGTGAAGTGATACAAGGAAGAATTATTACAGAAGTGTTCTTATCTTTCCCCAGGTACTAATAGTTAATAGTCTCCTTTTGTTGTCAAAAATTTTATTTAACCATATTGCTTTTTATTTATCCTTTCATTTTGAGACCAACACACAACTATTTTATATTTCTTAGCCCCAAGTATCACCTGTTTTGAATTTATATAGTAGAATTATGATCATTTTATTGTGAACTTCAGTAAATCTATACTTCACCCCACATTCTCTTGCAAAAAAAATCCGAATTATCAAAGAAGCAGTATCAGATGTAGGGTTCATGCTGATGGTACTAGGGATCAAATCAAACTGGGTTCAGCTGATTGCAAGATTACCTTCTTATTGCAATCTTAACTCCTATACTGTCTCTCCTGCCTATTGTATTAACTTTTTACAATGTAGCTGAAAATTTTTTATGCTATAAAATTTTTTCAAGACAGATAAAGATGGCCAGCAAGAACTTCAATTAATATTTTTCAGAGATTTAAAAAAAAATATAAACCTAATTTATTGAATGTGATTATTTCAATTACAATTGTCACCTAATTTAATTAAATAATTTTAAAAAATTCTACTGCCTTTAAAAATAGAAGAACCATTCAAAAGAGCAAGAACAACAAGTGCTGGTGTGGATGTGGGGAAAAGGGGACACTCATCCATTGTTGGTGGGAATGCCGGCTGGTACAGCCTTTCTGGAAAACAAAATGGACATTCCTCCAAAGACTAGAAATTGAACTCCCATTTGACCCAGCCATACCACTCCTGGGAATCTACTCTGGGAAACCAAAAATATGCAGCGGAAACACCATCCCTACTTTTATGTTTATAGCAGCATTATTCACAATAGCCAGAATCTGGAAACAACCAGAGTGCCCAAAAATCGATGACTGGATAAAGAAGCTTTGGTACATCTACACAATGGAATACTATGGAGCTGTTAGGAAAAATGAAGTTATAAAATTTGTCTATAAATGGATGGATATGGGGAAGATTATGTTGAGTGAAATTAGCCAGAAGGAGAGAGACAGATACAGAATGACTGCATTTATTTGCATAACATAAATATATATGTACACATTATGATACCAATATCCAAAGTCAAGTGAAACATATATCAGGAGGTCTTGTCAAAGATGGAAATTATCACAAACGTGTGGGAGTCAGAGGCTAGGTAAGACAGAAAATGGAACAGTATGCTAACAATTGTCAAGGGTACTAATACCAACCTAGAACTGAGCATTAAATAGAGGCAAAAAGATACACATGACAACCCTTTAATGTATGTTCTTTAATCCATAGTCTGGAAGGGAAGGAAAAGAGAAAGAGAGAGAAAGGGAAAGAAATAAAGAACCTGCCAGGGAGGAGGGCTGGGGAGGGGGAGGGAACCGGGGACGTTGGTGGTGGGAGATGGACACTGGTGGAGGGATGGGTGCTGGAACACTGTATGACCAAAACCCAAATATGAACTTTTTAATTGTATATCTTTGTAATTGTAAAAAAAAACTTAAAAAAAAAGAACCTGCCATAGAGGCAGATTAAAGGGAGGGGGAGGGAATCGGGGACATTGGTGGTGGGAGATGGGCACTGGTGGAGAGATGGGTGCTGGAGCACTGTATGACCAAAACCCAAACATGAACATCTCTGTAATCATAAAAAAAGTTTACTACTGTTAAGGTACTATAAATTATGAATTCTAGAAACTGGGTCTGTTAGTTGGACTTTTTTAAAATAAAATTAAATCTGTTTTCTGGTAAAATAAATAAATAAAAATAGAAGAACCTATTCCAATTGGTTTAGGTCATTGTATAACATTTTTATCATTAAATGAAGATGAAAAAGTACATTTAACTTGTCTAAGGTACTTTGCCAGTATTTAACTGATCACTGTCTTCCTATTTATTTTTTTGGAATTTTTTTTTTAATCTCACTTTTTTTTTTTTTTTTTATTGTTACGCCCTTTTCCGTAAATTTTAATTGTTTAATAATTATCAGAATCGTCATTTTTTATGTCATTTGGTCAGTTGTATGATAATAATTATTACAGTAATAACAATTATCCCAAGGAAGATTGTTTATATTTAGAACTATATGTCATCAAAATTAAAATAAAATTTTAAATCTCAGCTAGTGTAAAGTTTTGTTGTAAATTTATTCAGGAAGTATTTATTGAGCACCTCCTTTGCACCAGATAGCTTATTAATTTCTTGAGACAACACTATCTCAGGCTTTTCTTCTCCATCTTCACTATGGACTTTTTCTTGGCCATCTGAAATGTAGAAGTCAGCTACTTGAAGTTCATTTGTTTGTTGCTTCACATGTCGCAGAGACAAGCATATCCCTCTACAGCATTTGTTCAAGATCCTCCTTTATTGCTGTCATGAGCCAGAATCCACTATAATATATGTGTCCAGTACTTAGTGAATAGGAATTTACCATATACTCTTCTCTGTATCTGCCCTCTGTAATTAATATTTTGGAGGTGTAAGTAGAAAAATGATGTTAGAAAGTTGTAAGTGCTTTGAAAAATTAGTGAAGCCAATTACTGGAGCCAACTTAGGAGTTAAAAAATTACCAAAGAACTGTATGAAGAATTATACTTTATGGACATAGAGGTAGATTGTATTGATATAATAATATCTGAGCAAAATATAAAGAAGGTAGGAGTTTCCCAAGTGGGAAACTTGGGATTTAAAACAGAACTAGAGAGAGACTCTTAAAATATCTAGTATTTGGGGACCGGAGCAATAGAACAACTGATAGGGCATTTGCCTTGCATACAGATGACCTGGTTTGATCCCTGTCTTTATGATCTCCAGCACCTTCCAGGAATGTTCTCTGAGCACATAACCAGAAGTAAGCCCAGAGAATCACTAACTGTGCACCACGACCCCCCACTCAACCCCCAAAAATAGTATTTTGAAGAATAGTCAGGAGATTTACAGAAACACAGCAAGAGTAGCTATAGAGTCATAGAGGTGTAAGAGCTCCTATAAGATCATATAGGATCTTACAGAGTCCTTTAAAGACTTCATCTTTTGTTTATTTGCTTTTTAATTTTGGTTTAAGGGCCATACCCAGTGGTGCTCAGGGCGCACTCCTGACTGAGCTCAAGGTTCCCTCTTGGCATGGTTCAGGGTACCATGTGTGGTACCCTAAATTGAAACCAGGTTGGCTACATGCAAGGAAATGCCTTACCCACTATAGTACCTCTACCACCCTGGCTTTATCTTTTTATAATAAGCAAAATGGTGATCAGTTAGAGGATAATGATTATAAGCCAGCTTTTACATTCTTGACTTCTTTTTAGAGAGTGAACAATAGGAGAAGGGCACTGTAACACTTGTTAGGGGCTCGTGATAGAGCAGTAACTTGGTCTGGAATTAAATGAGATGATATATAAGAAACGGTTGGACTCAGAATATAATTATATATATGAAAGATGAGAAGTCAAGGATGTTTCCAAGGTTTTGTGGCAAAGCAACAATAAAAATGTGATTACCATCAAGAAATATGAGAAAGATGACAGTTAACAGTTTGGAGGGAAAGATCAGTAGTATAGTTATGGATAGGGAGGGTTAGGTTGAGATATCTATAAATATTCAAGAAGAGATGTCAAATAGATCATCAAGTCTGGAATTTTGGAGAGAAGTAGAGCCTGGAGATTTTAATCTCCTGGGAGCCCTTGTCAAAGTGGTGATATTTAAAGTAATGAAACTGGATAAGATCATTGAAAAAAAAGAGTAGGTAGAAAGAACAGAGAGACCAAGGACTGAGTCATGGTTTCTGTCAACATTAAGGAGTTGAGAAGAAAACAGTGACTCAGCAAAGGGCTCTGAGGATTGTCAGGTCATGGGATAACTAAGAATTAAGTAATCAAATAAATAAAATGTTCCAAAGAGGAAAGAGTAACCTTAAAAAGGTTTTCTTACAAAAAAGAAATAAGGAGGAGAAGTGATAGTAAGATCAACGAAAAGTATTGATGGAGGGAGAAAATACATTTTATACTGATAGGACTGATCCTTCAGAGAACAACTAATGATGAGTAAAATGAAAATAGGACCATGCCAAGAATGTGGCTCGAGTGGCAGAGCAGATGTGTTGCATGATCGAGATCCTGGGTTTGATCAGCAGCTCAGTATGACCCCCAGCACTTCTGAGAATGGCCCTAAGCCCAGCATTGCTGGGTATGTTCATTGCAACAATTTTGCTTTAGAAAAGGGCTGGAGGGATAGTATAGGGAATAAGATGCTAGCTTTGCATGTGGCTGATTGAATTTTGATCCTTAGCACCATATAGGATCTCTCCTGAGCACCTTCCAGGAGTGATCCCTGAGCATAGAGCCAGGAATCAGCCCTGAACACTACCAGGGGTGGCTACCACCCCCACATTTAAAGTATAATAAAAAACAAACATGTATTTCTGGATCTATATTCTTTTTTTGTCAGAGGGCTCCCAAGTGGTGCTTAGATGGCCCTGGAGTCCCACAGAAAATCTTCAGATAACTTTGAACTGTGATTCAATGCAGAAACTGAGGGTCCAGTGCCACTAAGGACCTATGGTGCCAGGAATTACCTGGGCCACCAAGCAACGATGGGGCTTCCAGGTCCACACCTAGGTGATGCTTGTTCTGCACCCAGTGGTGCTTAAAAGGTTATATGGTACCGGAAATTGAACCCAGGGTTGGGTGCCTGCCTAGCATGCACCCTAATTGCTCTGTCTCCTAGCCTCTGGATCTATTTTCTTTTTTGGCTTCTTGAGTCACACCCAACTATGCTTAGAGTTTACTTCAGGCTCTGAACTCAAAAGCAGTGCTTAGGGGACCATATAAGGATGCTGGATATTGAACTCAGGTCAGCTACATGCAAGGCAAACTCCATACCCACTACACTATCACTCCAGCCCCCGGATATATATTCTTGGGTTAAGTATCATCACATAGGATCTAGTACACAAGTAAATGATTTTGCTTTAGATTACAGTTGTTTCATCTGTGCAATTAGGCAGGGAAGGAGTGGTTACAGATATGTTTTTATAGAATTCATTTTCTTTTTCCTTCACTTTTCTTAGAAAATTAAGGAATGGTGTACCCATTTTACATGAAGGTGTATGGAGAAACACAGATTTGAGGGAAATGACATACCAAGTTATCTGGGAGACCAAATAAGGGCATGGGTTCAGGATGTTTGCATGATTGCTGGGCAATATAAATGATAAGATTAGTCTTGGTGAACAAAATGATGGAGAGAAATGAACAATCTTCCTCAAAGAAGACATGTAGATGGCTAATAGGTACATGGAAAAAGTGCACATCATCACCTTTTACTGTGCAAATGAAAATCCAGATGACAATCAGATGTTACCTCACACCACGAAAAATGCACTTTATCAAAAAAGCCTGGAAGCAGCCTGAATTGATAGAGATGTAATAGAAAAGAAGTCATTGTTCACTGGTGGCAGGATGTCCTCTGGTTCCACCTGTATGGAAAACAACAAAATGACTTATCAGAAAATCATGAATAGGACTAGAGTATA
>JAJIBD010002913.1:0-23915 GCA_021461705.1 Cryptotis parvus
TAAATTCCTTTCCATTGTGCAAACCTTCTTTAGCCTGAATTGTTATAGATGCCAATAAAATTTCTTTTGTTTTTTTTTTCTTAAGAAATTCAGAACTTGTTTTGTTGTTATTGTTGTTGTTTTGTTTGGGAGCCACACCCAGCAGTACTCAGGGGTTACTCCCGGCTCTTCACTCAGGAATCACTACTGGTGGGCATAGGGTACTGTACGGGGAATCCAGGGATTGAACCAGGTTGGCTGCATGCAAAGGTAAATTGTGCTACCTCTGTGACCCCAGAAAGTGTTTCATTTTCATGTAGTTTGGGGGGTACAACCTGCAGTGCTGAAGGGTTACTCCAGCTTCTGTACTCAGGAACTACTCCTGTTAGTGCTTAGTAAACCATATGGGATGATGGGAATAAAACCTGGTTACATGCAAGGGAAGTACCCTACACTGTGAACTATCAATCCGGCCCTGTTTGGTTGTTATCCACATGTAATACATAACTGTGTAATTCACTGATCATATAAACTGAAGCTGAATCACTATCAAAAATGCTTTAACATTTGTTTTATTTGTTTAGATTTGTTCACATTTTTGCCCTTTCCTCCATCTTGTTTCTTGCATTTCATTCTGGGAACATTTCTCTGCTGGGGAACTATAAAATTAGGGATCCACTTTTTAAATACTTTTTTGTGTTTACTCACTGTGGTTTATAATATCCTAAATAACAGAATTTCATGTATGCGATCCAACACCACCCTCTCCCCAGAGTGTTCCACCTCAACTCCCTCTCAGTTCCAATACAGTAAGCTAAGTTTTGTAGACCAATTCTCAGACTCTATTATTTTTTGACCATTTGGTATTTCCTTGAGTTTTATAGAAATTAAAAGTAGTATAAATAAAAATAAGTGTGTATCAGGATAGATTGTAATAAAACCATTTATTTAAAAAAGCAAAAAGTACAAATCTTTGTGACACTGAATCTACAAGCACCTTCAAGGACTTGATGACATTGGTCAAGAAAACAAAAGCCAAGATTAGCAAGTGGGACTGCATCAAACTAAGACGCTTCTGCAACCCAAAATAAACACTAGGCAGATGAAAAGATACCATAGAGACTGAGAAAAATTATCAGTCCACAAATAATCTGATAAAGGGTTGATATCCAAGACATGTAATGTTCTTATAAAACTTAACAAGAAAACAACAATCAACCCCATCAAAAATGTCACAAAATTTCCCCTAAGAACCCAATTGTCCAAATACAGATGAATGGGTCAAGATACACACAAACACTCACACTCACACACATACTCACACACACACACACTCAGGAATACTATGCTGCTCTAAGAAAGACAAAAATCATGAAATTTTCAGTAACATGTATGAGTACAAGTAAAGTAAGTATAAAAAGTGATACAAAAATCATCTGTCTTACACATGGCACTAAATTACACAGCAAAAAAAAGGCCAAAGGTAACACAATGAGGTAACTGATGTACAAAGTTGCATTAGTGGGAAGAGTGATTAAAAGGTAAGGAAATTGGGGTGTTTGGAAGACAGAGGTGGGTACACTGGTGATGGGTGCAGTTTTTGAATCAGGTTGCCGAGGAAGAATCATTAACAATATTGTAAATCACAGAATCTTGTTGGGTGACATGGCCTACTGAGGCTCAAGCTTTGGCTATACTTAGCTTATGTGAAGAGCTACTCCCTGCCTTTAGGGAATCCCTGGAGCAGACGCAATAGGAGCTTGGGCAGAATTGGATTGATTTCATAATTCCATATGGCATAAATAGTTTTATCATGAATCTTGCTTGCCCCAGTTCAATACTCTTCCTGCTGCCACAAGTCCCTATGTGGGACATACGTGTAGATATTCCAAGAGTACTTGGCCATGTTGGATCAACCATAATATAATCAATTCTCCTAGTTCAAAGACACATACCAGTGTGCCTCCGGTCAAACTGACGTGTTCTTTGATTCTAAAGGTAATGCCAGAGTGAATTATTCTGATGGATTTTGGACATTAGTGGGATTTAGAATCTGGATAAAAAAGGAGTAATGCCATTTCCTAGAAATTACATTCCGAACTGCTTTTTGGTTCAAAGATGCAGCCCCTCCCAAAGCTGCTAGGGAGATTTTGCCTCAGAGAATCAGCTCTGACTTTGTGAAGCTAGAGCCATAGGGCCCACCCAAAGATCTGCATTTCAAAAGAGTCATTTACCTGGCTTCATCTCTAGATAGCCCAGTCCACAATGGGCTGGGCTAGAAGCCTTTGGTGGGCTTCAATGTATAAAATATGGAGGAAAAAGGAGAAGGCCCTTTTGCCATTTTGGCTTCTCCTTGCCTTCTCCCTTTCCTCTCCACCTCTCAGCTTCTTCCCTGTTAGGCCTTAGCACGTGGAGTGGCCCTCTTGGCCTAGGGTTCTAAATCTACATGTGACCAGGGCACAGCTAGGAAGCTAAGTCTAGGGTTTTTCCTGTTGTTGGATTCTATACCAGAACCTGTGAGAGTAAAGCCTTTTAAAACTGCACTAGATTCCTGAGTATTTATCCATTCCCAGTTGGCTTCAGAGGTAGAAGGAAATTCATTCCCTGGTATGGTTGGGGACCCCAGTGGTTCCTGGCAGAATCTCAATTTAAAATAATTTTAAAAGAAAACATATAGATGGTCAACAGGTACAGAACTCTGCATCATTTATCAAGGAAATACAAATCAAAACAATTGAGATATCTCACACTAGCAAGACCAGTATACATTAAAAGGAAAAGAACAACTAATGTTGGTCTGGATGTGGGGATGATCAACTACTAGTGGGAGTGTCAACTGGTTCACCCTTCTAGGAAAATATGAACATTTCTCAAAATACTAGGAATTGAGCTTCCACAAGACTCAGATGTTTCGCTAATTGCCATCATCCTAATAGCAAACAAATCCCTATTCAGAAAAGTAATTTGCATTCCTACATTCATTGTGGCATTATTCACAATAACCAAAACCTGGAAGCTATCCAAGTATCCAAGAACAAGTGACTGGATAAAGAAACGGTGGTATATATACACAATGGAATGCTACTTGCCTGCAAGAAAAGATTAAATGTAATTTCATGCTAAGTGGATAGATATGGAGAGCATCATGCCTGGGGACTTAGTTAGAAAGAGGGACAGATACACAATGATTGCTTTCATGTGCAGGATATGAAGAAACATAAATGGCTTAATTTTTTTAATTGTCCAATATTAGCTGCCCAAATACTGCTAGGCTTTCCTTTCACTTCCATTTAAAAGACTCATATATTTTCTTTCCTTTCTTTTTTTATATTTTATTTAATCCCCCCTAATTTAAACACTTATTTACAATCACAGTGTTCATGTGTGGTTTGTTATAGGCATTCAGTACTCCAACATCAGAAGAGACTCATATTTAAACTGTTTTGTCCTTTTTGCATTATACTTCTAGAATAGCTTTACTTTTCAAAGACAGAGGATTTTATAGTGGAAGCATGAACTTCTTGTAACGTTGGAGCTGTTTTATATATGGTTTACTTCTGTGAGAGTAACACTTCAGAATTAAAGAAAGTGAGAGGGCTGGAAGAATTAGAGAGCTGTTCTGTTTAGAGTGGAAAGTTAGGGAAGTTAAGCTGTTTGACACTTCACCATAAGTGCCCCATATTTACCTTGCTGTCAAAATGACAGAAATGTTCAGTTCTCTTTTGGCAACCGAAAGCAGTTTTGAGAGTTAAACTTGTCTCTGAACTCTAATTTTCTTTAGTAATTTCTTGCCATCTGATTGGCACTGCTACAAGTAGATAAAAAGTCTTTTCATATTCTTGTTATTAATTCTAAAATTACTTTTAAGGCCCTTTTTACATAAATATGATTAATAAAAACAAAATATTATTTTAACATGAAATACTAATTATTAAAACTAATAAAAATACCAAAGACACAAAGAAAATAAGTCACTTCTGCTGATATAACTGACAGAATGATGGACAGTTAAATAGTACATAGACACATGAATAGAAAGGTAGGCAATTTGGACAACTTCAAATATATTGTCACCTAAGATATTTGGAGGAAAAGAATCTCAAATGAGGTTCTAGATAATCCATACTGCATAAGTTTAGTTGTTGAAAGACTTTTACTATTCATTTAATGCAGAGGATGGTATTGCCTACTCTAGTTATGGCAGAGAAAAATCAATTCTTAGCTTCACTTAAATAATTAGTCATTATTCTCTTTAAAATCAGTTTTTGTACTATTAGTTTAATTCATAAGTAGGTCTGTAATACAGTACTATATAGGGGCTTTATCTATTTTTTCTGTGTTGGAATGTTGTATGCCTGAAGCAACTCTATTATGAACAACTTTGTAAGTCACAGTGTCTCAATAAACATTGCAGAGCAAGACCACCTTCATATTGTCCGTCACATATCCTTCCTTCAAAGGTTACACCAACATAATCTGGATTTTCTATGTAAAAGCACTGATTATTCCAACAAGCTAGAAAAATTTTTAGTGACACCATAAATATCAGAATCCATATGACCAAATATTTTTAACTATAATATGCATTTCTATATGCTGAAATAACTGCTTAAATGTATTTATACATTTTGTTTTGTAAGGAAATTTTACTGATTCAATATATTCCCTCAGCATATGAAGAAAGTCCAACCTTCCCATATTTGATTTGATAAGTCACATGTACCAATGGCTCCAAGGGTTCAATTCCATAACTTATGGTTTGAAACTGTAATAAGATCCTGAGTCCAGCATACATGCTGGGATAGCCATAGATTTTGGGATACCTTCAGTATATCCTTGGTAGTTACAAAGCAACCTCTTTGCACTAGTTTCACTAGGTATTTTTTCCATCAATTTCAATTCTATAGGAGAGGTGTGATTTAATTCCTCCAGGTATCATTGACCGCATTCTCTTTGGTACTGTAGTTTGCACACATATTCTCTTTGTTGCACACACAGTCTTTCAGGCTGATCCTGCCGTCCATCTGGGAATAGGCAAATATTCCAAGAGAGAGCCAAAATTTCTATTTAAAATTTTTTTTGAGGAGACCACATTTATTGTATTTCATCACTAAATGATAAATCCTAGGAGTAAAAACTATCTTGAAAGAGAACTTAGGATCGGCCTGTTTCAAAGAGATAACTTTTGTGAAAATGGAATGCATTTCAGGACAAGTGGAAATAAGCACAGTCCAATTTTATCATGTGATCAATAGTTTCCAGTCTCATGAGGTTTTTTTGGTCTCTAAGCGCTGTCATTTGCTGCAGGGTAGGTGCACTTAGAGTACTGAAAAGTTAAAAGACCCATACTCATAATCTCACTGTACCTTTTAGTTAAAACCAAATGTAAGGATAGAGAGAAAGAGAGCAAGATTGAGTGAGTGAGTGAGCGAGCGAGCGAGAGATAGAGATAGAGAGAGAGAGAGATGCTAAGAGTGTTGCTGCAAGTTTCTTTCCTTTACAAAGCTGACAATAGGTCTTTTCCCAAACAACCCACAAAATCTAATTTTAAAGATCAAGGAAGCAGTAGCTCTGCTTCTCAACTTCTTTACTCCTCTTAAAGTAAAAAAATTCTTAATCACCTTTACTGAGATAAAAATTATTTGCAATATGCATACATTATGAGTTTTGGGAAACGTATATATTATCTGGTTGTTCCACAGCATAAACAAGACACAATATTTCAAGCATTTCAAAAGTATATTTGTGATCCTTTGCAGATAATAATTCCCCTCCCCAGTGCTTCATGCAAACATTGATCTATTTCCTATTACTGTAGACTTCAAATTAGGACATAGTAACTGAAAAAATAAGTAGTTATGAAAAACCAGTTCTGTGAAGGAACCAAACTGACATCCTAAAATCTAACCAACATACACAACTGCATATCAGTCCATACTTAGACATATGCAGGATTTATAAATAGAGATTTCAAAATATTTACAGCAATTGGGTATTGCTATAAATTTGGAATTTGGTCATCCAACTTTATGGTCATTTTGTGTAGAAGTTCACTTTTATAGTATTTTATTAAAAATATCGGTAGATTAGAGGTTGGAAATTTACAAATGAACAATTACTGATGCTTCACTATAGCTGAGAAAACATGTTGTGCATGCTTCCCCTCCTGCCCCAACCACTAAGATCCCCCTTCCCCTCCTGTTCTTTGAGTAAAGACTTAGATGTTCAGTGCTGGAGCAATAGTAGGGAGCAATGGGTAGGGCATTTGCCTTCCACACAGCCAACCCAGGTTGAATCCCTGGAATCCCATATGGTCCCCAGAGTACTGCCAGGAGTAATTCCTTAGTGTAGAGCCAGGAGTAACTCCTGAGCATCACCAGATGTGACCCAAAAATAAAAAAATAAAATAAAAAAGACAGATTTTCTCAAATGCAGAAAATGTTGAGTATTTGTCAAGGACATTTGGAATTATATAAGCAGAGAAATAAAGCCAAAAATAAGAATCCAAGCAGGAAAGTAGAATGAGTCAATACGAAATAAATAATTAATTAAATAAATAAATGGACTGAAGAAAATGTTACTGCCCATTAGTTGATTTGAGGAAATGGTGCAATCTAGCTATTAGTTAAACTAATGTCAATGAACCATCTGATGACTGATTTATAAAAATATCCCAGATGCTTCTAGTCTGCAATAGACTCACAGAGGTTAAAGAAATAGAGTTGGGTGGGGTGGTAGCAATAATTTATTTTTTCTGAATTAGCTGGTAAATAATCCTGGAGGCTAAAGCAATTTACAAAGATGTTATTCATCAATGATACCTAGTTTTTATAATCCCTAATGTGCTGTGGTCTATAACATTACTTATTACTAATAACATTGCAAATACTACATGTCCTATATGCCATACAGTATTCTAACTGTTTGACATATTTGGGTGAGTCTTCCTATCAGCTTTATGAGGTAAACACTCTTATCTCCATTTAATAGATGAAGAAATTAAGAACAAAGAGCTTGATTGACTCGCTCAATGTTACAAAGCTAGTTAATAGTCAAGCTGAGTTTTAAACACTACTAATGTGGTTTCCAAGTCAATAGCCTTAGCTTTCCATGTTTGTAGAATCTCTACTATTGAGAAACATAACGTTAATCATAGAAACCATTAAATGAGGGCACTGAGCAAATATAATAAATCAATGCTGTGTCAAAGATATTTTACAACAAATCTGTGACATTTAATGTGTTAGGCTTTGAGCACTGTCTTCTTTTCCCTTCTGAGCTATTTTCCCAGTTGCTTTGCTACTCATTCTGGAATTATATGATGTAGTAGCAATCATGTAAAAAATTTTTTTAAAAAAGCTAACTGCCATTTAATTGGGTTTTAATGAAGTTCAATGGTTATTTTTTTATCTACTTAAGTAACCATCTCTGAGTACTAGTAAGTGCTGTCATATGTAGATATCCTAGCACCATTTATTTGTTTCCTATCACCTGATAGGATGATCTCCATTCCCTTGTCAACAATCATTTTGATCAGCAATCAATTTGATCATTATTTACAGGCTCTTTATTCATTTTCTCCTTTCACTTACCTGGACAGTGACACAGAGTCTCCTTCTAAGAAGAAAAAAAATCTTATGTGAGATCTGATATTACTTCCTTACTTATGGTGGAAGATCCTTGTTTTACATCTCTCACCACATACCCTTCACACATCAAAGGGGTGTTGCAGGACTCCTCTAAGATTCCTGCATCTGCTCTGAATTGCCTCCTGCAGGTCACCTCATAGATAAGGGGGTAGTCTAAATGTGGCAGTTTATCTGACCATGTATTCTGTACTAGCTGGTATAAATATTCTCTCATGCTACCACAATCATCATGGGACTAGCTAGATCTTACCAGCATTTTTGCCTGGCCATGTTGGATCCCTAAATAATTAGACCAGAGAGAAATGCTGTTTGCCTCCAAGCAAGCAAGCATGGCTCCCTGATAATTCAAAGGCAACTAAAATACAAAACTACCGTGAAGTAGACGAGACTTGTGAAGACTTGAAGAAATATTTAACTGGTACTAGTATTAGACTTTGGTACAGAGACAAGCCATCTCAGAAACCCCCTTCTCTATCCTATAAAGGCTTTTCCAGGCAGATCTTAGCTCAAGACATTAGCATATAAAAGGCCTAGGTGAGGTGCTGGGAGAAATTACCTGAGGGCATTTGACCCTCCCCTGCTTTCCATAATAGTGGGAGGGAGGTCTGAGTTGCAGGGGTATAAAACTAGCCTGCTTCCTCTCTCATGCTCTTTTTTTGGGCTCTCTGTGAGCTCGCACCCTTCTTGGGAGTCTTGTCTTTGTCTCCTCTTTACAGGGCCTTTACACGTGGTGGCCGCCATTTTGGCCTACATGTGGCTGGGGTTCTAGCCAGGAATCCTAAGCACAGGGTTTTTCCTATTGTGGATTTGTATGCCTGAACCTGTGATAAGTAAAGCCTTTTAAAACTGCATTGGATTCCTGAGTCTTCATCCATTCCCCGCTGGCTTCGGAGGTAGAAGGGAACTTGCTTCCCGGCACTGTTGGAGACCCAGCGGCATCCCCGAGAAAGGGGCACTCTTGCTTTTAAGTCACAACATCAACATAAAACACATGGAAAGTTTAGTCATGTTTTGGAAATTTGAACTTGTATTTTTAAGTCTAGAGGACATTGAGGGATAGGGATATCCAGAGAATTCAGGGAATTGTATTGTACTTCCGTAAAAATAGGACTATTTATTATTGTACTGTTACCTCTCAGTGAGAATTAGCTTCTTGACATTTGTCTGTCTATACTAATTAAACACCATCTCAACAAGTTGACTAAAAAATATAATTTAAACATATCAACATTAAAGAAAGTGTTCCCAGATGATTGCATAGAAACAAATGTCTCTCATTCAAATTTATGATTTAAATTCCCAGTAAATTTAAGCTAATTGCTGATAAAAAGAAAAATATGAAACTTTACATTACTCTATCCTGAATCTGACACACAGGAGAATGCGTAGTTTAATATCCATTACTAATATATGGAGCAAATTTTGAAGTAAAATAAGTTTGAAGATTAAAATCTAACATGAGTGTATGGAGATCAGAGGTTGGGCAGTGTTCTAACAATTGCTGGAAATGGTAACCCCGACTAGAACTGAGCATTGAACATAGACAAAGTGATATCCATGGTAACCCCTAAATGTATGTATTGAAAGCCACAATGTGTAAGAGGAGGGAGAAAGTCAACAGAAGAATTTTTGTGCATCACATTACCGACAAAGTAATTCCAAAAATGTGTTAATTAAGAATTTACAACAAATATGGGAAATGGTGGCAGCCATTGGTCTGACTGAGACGAGGAGGCGTCAGTCGCATCATGCTGTATTTGACACCGGAGAAGAATTGTTCCTTGGAACATGTGATGAAAGAGGCGTCGGTGGCATTGGTGTCCTTGTCAACACGAACATGGCTGTCAACATTGATTCATTTGAATGCCTAACAAACCGAATAGGACGATTACACTTGAGGAGATGTGGCCCACTGCCAGCAATTTCTATCTTCATTGTCTATGCACCAACATCCACATACAAAGAAGATGAAATTGAGAAATTCTACATGGAATTGGAGGAGTTCTATAAAAAAAGATCACACCTTCTACAAGATCATAGTTGGTGATTTTAATGCCAAGATAGGACCGAGAAGATCGGCTGAAGAACTCCACATTGGGACCCATGGCCTAGAATGGAATGAACAGGGTGAGAGACTATCTGAGTTCATCATGTCCACCAAGACTATTCATGGGAACTCACAGTTTCAGAAGGCTGAAGCGAAACGTTGGACATGGGAATCTCCTGGTGGACAGTTCCACAATGAAATCGACCACATCATCTTCAATCGACGGTTTTGTCTGACCGATGTTGCTGTCGTCCCCAAATTCCAGACAGGATCGGACCACCGTCTCCTTCGTGCAAAATTCTACTTCCCGCAACGGGGAGAAAAGGCTGCAAAGTTTAAGAAGAGAACTCCCAGAACGACCACCAACTGGGAACTCTTTAGCACCATTGCGGCAACATGGGAAGATACCATCATTGATGACATCGATGAAGAATACAACCGACTGGTTCAGCACCTCCATGATTGTGCGAAGAATGCCGAGAGAGAGAAAAACACAAAAGGACGCTTGTCTTCAGAAACTCTCGAGCTCATTCGCCAACGTGGCAAGGCGCGAGCCTCAGGAGACCAAATGCTAACGTCCAAGCTTGCTAAACAGTGCAGAGAAGCGATAAAAGCAGACCTCAAAGACAGAAGAGCAGAAATACTGGAAGATGCAGCAGAAGCCGGGAAAAGTATTCGCACTGCCCGCCTGTCCTTCGCCAACTATAAGACCAAGATGACTGCCCTCCGACGCCCTGATGGATCTATCACATCTTCCAGAAAGGCAATGGAGAAGATTATCCAGGACTTCTACTCAAATCTTTTTGATAGCCACATCCACCTGCCCACATACCAAATTCCACAGGATGGATACGTCATTCCCAACGTTCTCCCTTCTGAAATAAGACATGCCATCTCATCGGTAAAGAAGGGAACAGCACCAGGCCCAGACAAAGTCAGACCCGAACATCTGAAGAATCTGCCATCGGTGCTCATCAATACACTAGCTCGGCTCTTCACACGCTACCTGTCCGAATGCAAGGTGCCCTCCCAATGGAAAACCAGCAGGACAGTTCTACTGTTCAAGAAGGGAGACATTCATGACATCGGCAACTATCACCCCATCTGCCTGTTGTCTGTCATCTACAAGCTGTTTACACGAGTCATCCTGAACAGGATTAGCAGAACACTAGATGAAGGTCAACCATGCGAGCAAGCAGGTTTCCGGAAAGGATTCAGCACAATCGACCATATCCACACAGTAACCAAGCTCATTGAGGTTTGTAGGGAGTACAAGATGCCGCTCTGTCTCACGTTCATTGATTTACAGAAAGCCTTTGATTCTGTGGAAACTGAAGCAGTCATCGAAGCCCTAGTCAAACAGGGTGTTCAAACCCAATACATCAAGATCCTTCGTGAGCTGTATTATGGATTCACCACCAGGATCTCACCATTCTACAAAGAAGTGATCATTGATGTCAAAAGAGGGGTTCGACAGGGTGATACCATCTCACCAAAACTCTTCAGTGCCACCCTCTAGAACATCATGAGACAATTAGAATGGGAAGGAATGGGAGTGAAGATAGATGGTCGGCAACTACACCACCTCCGCTTCGCTGATGACATCGTTCTAATAACACCAAACATTAGCCAAGCGGCACAAATGCTGGCTGACTTTGACCGAGAATGTGGAAAGGTAGGTCTACAGCTGAATCTGAAGAAAACTATGTTCATGAGAAATGAACTAGTTCCAGAGGCCCCATTCTCTCTCAATGGAACAAACATCTCTGAATGCAGCAGTTATGTGTACCTAGGTCGAGAAGTCAACATGATGAATGACCTAAAACCTGAGCTGCGCAGGAGGAAGAGAGCGGCATGGAATGCCTTCAAAGGCATCGAAGAAATAGCTAAAAGGACAAAGAACCTCCGGCTCCGGGCACATCTCTTCGACTCCACCGTTCTCCCTGCATTAACATACGCCTCAGAGACCTGGGCCCTACGAAAGCAGGATGAGAATGCTATTCGGGTCTCCCAGAGAGGCATCGAAAGAGCTATGCTTGGAATATCACGTCTCACTCAAGTGAGAGAAGGAATCGGAGTTCTGACCTCCGTCGCTATTCCAGAATCAGGGATGCTGTCTCATTTGCCAAGGCATCGAAAATCAGATGGGCTGGACATGTAATGCGATTTGGAGACAACCGCTGGACTAGAGCCGTTACCGACTGGATCCCACGGGATGTCAAAAGATCACGTGGCCGCCCACCTACAAGATGGTCAGACTTCCTTGTTAAGACCCTGAAGGAACGGTTTGAGGCTCTTCATATTCCTGAATCAACCAGATGCCATTGGGCTACATTGGCACGTGATAGGGTCCAATGGAAATGTTACTGGCGCCCGCTCGAGCAAATCGATGAGTAACGGGATTCAAGTGATCAAGTCAAGTGATGGGAAATGGTAATGGCAGATTAAAACTCACCACTGAATATACACAAAGAGACTTAAGTGACAAACTCTAAATATCTGCAGGGCTAGCCATAATGTGTAAAATAAGAGGGAGAGAGATGCAGAGACAGAGAGAGAGATAGAGAGAGAAAGAGAGGAAACTGGGGTACCTGCTATTAAGGCGGGTGGGGGACGGGAGGGTGAGGGGTACATTGGTGGTGGAAATGGGGCACTGGTGGAGGGATGGGTGCTGGAATACTGTATTACCAAGAACCAATTATGAACACCTTTGTAAGTGTACGTTTCACGGTGGTATAATAAAAAAATTTAAAAAAAAAAGAATTAACAACAGATAAGCTAAACAACAAAAATCAAGTCAGGGAGCAATTTTTTTCAAAGATGTACAAAAGCAGCTATTGAAAACAATGGATTCTAAAATATGAGAACTGACATATATGTTAGCAGTGTTTGAAGTATCAGACACTACTGCATATTTTATTATTTTTATTTTTTAAAAAATATTTTACTATACCACCGAGAGATATAAAATTACAAGACGTTCATGTTTGAGATTCAGTCACACAGAGTTCCAGCACCTGTCCCTCCACCCATGCCCATCTTCCACCACCAATGTCGACACTTCCCTCCCCAATGCCCGATCCCACCTCCAAGGCAGGTTCCCTATCTCCTCCTCTCTCTCCCCCCACCCAACTCGCTTCCCTTTCTTACACATTGTGGATTTTAGTAAACACATTCAGAGGTCATCATGTGAATCCCCTTGACTATAGTCAAAGCACAGTTCTCAGATGGCATCATCTTCAATGATTATCAGCAAACAGTTGCCTATCCTGTCCCACCTAGCCTATGACTCACACATTGTGGTATACCAGATTTTGAGATGAAGTCGGTGCGTCATGGGGATAGGGTTGTGTCCAGCTGTGAGTCCAGACTGAAGGATGACTGTGTTTGTGTTGTGCGAGGCTTTCTGACTTCTGGGAGCCAGAAAGGCTCCCAGAAGAGGTCAAGGAGAGGCCAAGGAGCAAAAAGCTGCCCCCACTCCAAGGCGCCTCATCAGTCTACCACGGGGTGGTCAGGTAGACTCCGCCCTGCACCTAAATAGCTGGTGTATGGCCAAAATCCCCTACAGCAGTTCTGGGTGGGGTTGCCAAGCCTTTGTGGAGGGAGCCAAGGTGGGGGAGATGGCCCGACTCCAGGCATCCTAGAAAGATTGGGTTGGGGTAGTCGCTGAGTCCCGCATCCCTGGGCTTGAACTCAGCTTCTCTCTTGGGTTGGGCTGTGTCCAGCTGTGGAGTACAGAGGATGACTGTGGTTGTGTTGTACGAGGTTTTCTGACTTCTGGGACACTGGTGGAGGACAGGCCAAAGAGCAAAAACCTGCACCAAACAAGACGCCCCATCAGTCGACCTCAGGGGAAGGCAGGCAGACTCTGCCCGCACCTGAATAACTCATGTCTGGTCAAGATCCCTAGCAGCAGTTCTGGGCAGGACTGCCAGGCCTTTGTGGATGGAGGCAAGGTGGGGGGTGGTGGCCAGGTCCAGGCTCCATAAAAACATAGTTGGTGTAGTCGTGGAGTCCCGCATGCCTGGGCTTTAACTCCGCTTCAAACCTGGGTCAGGCTGTGTCCAGCTGTGGAGTCCAGATATGAGAATGACTGTGGTTGTGATGTGCGACATTTTCTGATATCTGGGAGCCTGGCGGAGGACAGGCCAAGGAGCAAAATCCTGTCCCCACTCCAGACGCCCTATCAGTCTAGCACAGGACGGGCAGGCAGCGATTCCACCCTGCACCTGAATACCTGGTGTCCGGCCAAGAGTCCCAGCAACAGTTCAGGGTGGGGTCACCAGGCCTTTGCGGGGGAAGCCAAGGTGTGGGGAGGTAGCCCCATTCCAGACTCCCTAAAAAGCCTGCTTGGCTTAGTCACTGAAACCTAGGCTTGAACTTGGTTTCTATCTTGGATCGGCTGAGGAGCCTGAACAAGTGGATGACTGTGGTTGTGATGCACGCCGTTATCAGTGAAGCCGAGTTCAAGCCAAGGTTGGCGGCTATCGGAGGTGGAAGTCACCAGACGTTCTTAGATTTGGAGCTGGGGTCCCCATTCCCCTCTCTGACCTGTCCTTCAGATCTGGTGCCCCTGCCAATGAACTGCCTTAGGGCGATCAGCCATCATGCAGAGACTCAGACGCATGGGGACAGCTACCATCCGGCTCTCCCATAGCTCAGCTGACCATGGAGGCAAGATGGGTTTTGGGCGTTGGCCCATCACCTCTGTAAGGCCTCAGAAGCAGTCGGATGCTGCTACCTGCTAACAGCTACCATCCGGCTCTCCTGTAGCTCAGCTGACCAGGAGGCAAGATGGGTTTTGGGCGCTGGCCCATCACCTCTGTAAGGCCTCAGAAGCAGCCGGATGACACCTGCTCAGCATAATAGCTGCCAATTTTTGCGGTCTGGACCCCACAGCTCTTCAGAATCCACCCAAGAGGCCCTGATCTGAAGACCAGCTTATCAGTGAAGCCGAGTTCAAGCCAAGGTTGGCGGCTATTGGAGGTGGAAGTCACCAGACGTTATTGGTGTTGGAGCTGGGGTCCCTGTTCCCCCTCTGGCCTGTCCCAGAGATCTGGTGACCCTGCCAACGAACTGCCTTAGGACAATCAGCCATCATGCAGAGACTCAGACTCACGGATGGCAATCCGGCTCTCCCCTAGCTCATCTGACCATGAGGCTCCCAGGAGATAAGATGGGTTTTGGGAGTTGGCCCATCACCTGTGTAGGGCCTCTGAACCAGCTGGATGATACTCACCATTATAGCACCTTTTTTTTGTCATCTGGCACTATAGCTCATCACACCCACACAATAGGTGCTAATCACAAGACCAGCTAAGTAGAGTAGTCAAGTTCACCCTAGGTAGGCGGCCTCGGAGGTGAAAGTCATCCGGCATTCTTTGAGGTGAAGCTTGGGTCCCCATCCCATATTTCGCCCATCTAGGATACCTGGTGTCCACGCCCACCAACTATCTCAGGGCAATCAGCAATCATCCAGAGACTCAGATCCACTGGGGAGATCTGACATTCGGTTCTCCCGAGTTGCCTGATGGCAAGTGGCCAAGCGGTACATCAAACTAATGGAACCAGTCTTTTTCTACAGTATATTACAATCCACATTGTATAAGAAATGGAATAGAGAGAGAGAGAGAGAAAATAAGCAGCCTGCTGTGGAGGCAGGCTGCAGGGGTTGAAGGGAGGTGATGGCATTGTTGATGGGAAATGGGCATGGGTGGAGGAATGGGTGTTGAAATATTCTAGAAGCAAAACTCAAACATGAACATTTTGTAATTTTTTATATAACTGTGGTATAAAATATTTTTTAAGAAATAGGCATAGGGATTTGGCAACTACACCTACCAGGCTTTTCAGGGGAGTCTGGACGGGGCTATCTTCCCCACTTTAGCTCCCTCCACAAAGTCCTGTCAGCTCCACTCAGAACTGCTTCTTCGTCTCTCCACTGCACACCACTTATTCAGGTGCAGGGCGGAGTCTCTGCCCACCTGTCCTGTGCTAGACTGATTGGGTGTTGGAGTGGAGGCAAGTTTTTGCTCCTTGGCCTTTCCTCTACTTCATATTTTAGCTTAGATTTTTAAGACAGAAATGACAGCATCTTTGTCTCATTGCAGTGATCACCAAGTGTGAAAGAATCAAGATATTTAGACATCTCATAAATAAACATAATTTTTAAGTGCCCATAAATGGATTCTTCTGTCCTCAAAAATTCTTCTATGAGTTTGACTGATTAGTAAAACATCACCATCCTAGCATATGGTAGAGGGAATGAAGAGCAAAATACAGTCCCTGTCTTCAGCTTTGTCAGGGAGAGGAAGAAAAGACTCATTTGTATGATTCTCATCGTGATGAAATCAATAACATTATTTAATCACACATACCAAGTGTGATTTAAATGTGTCATAAGGACATCAGCACATTGAGTCTGGGGCAAAAAACAAAAATGTCTTTATATATTTTAATTAAATAAACTTCTTTGAAATCAAAGCTCAAAAATTATTTTGAATCTTTGACATATGTGGGAATCTGGAAAAGTCCTATACATACAAACATTTGTGTGCAAGTTAAGGAAAGGACAAGAAAGTCCAGTGTTTCCCCCTCTGGCTGACCACAAGAAAGCAGGAACAAAACCAGGGTCATGTGCAAAGGGGGCCATGTAAAGCATGAATAACTTATCAGGCACAACAAATTTCTTAAGGTAGTCTCCATGGAAACCTGAACTTCATACCCAGTTTTGATACTTGTGTCCTGGAAAATCATCTCTTTTAATACATGCTAATATTTTCCATAATTATGTTCTCTACATTTTGTGGGAAAATGCCAGCAATTTCTGTCTTCGTTGTCTAGGCACCAACATCCACATACAAGGAAGAAGAAATTGAAAAATTCTACATGGAACTGGAGGGGTTCTATAAAAAAACGGTCAGACCTTCTACAAGATCATACTCAGTGATTTTAATGCCTACATAGGAACAAGAAGATCGGCCGAAGAACTCCACATAGGGACCCATGGCTTATAATGGAACAAACAGGGTGAGAAACTATCTGAGTTCATAATATCCACCAAGACCATTCATGGGAACTCACAGATCCAGAAGACTGAAGTGAAGCATTTGACATGGGACTCTCCTGGTGGACAATTCCACAATGAAATTGACCACATCATATTCAATCGAAGGTTTTGTCTGACCAAAATTCCAAACAGGATCGGACCACCGTCTCCTTCCTGCAAAATTCTATTTCATGCAACAGGGAGAAAAGACTGCAAAGTTTAAGAAGAGAACTTCCAGAACGACCATCAACTGGGGACTCTTTGCACCATGGCGGCAACATGGGAAGATATCATGATTGACGACATCTGTGAAGAATACAACTGACTGGTTCAGCACCCTCCATGGTTTTGCGAAGAATGCCAAGAGAGAGAAAGACACAAAAGGATGCCTGTCTTCAAAAAGTCTCAAGTTCATTTGCCAATGTGGCAAGGCATGAGCCTCCGGCGACCAAATTCTAACATCCAAGCTCACAAAGCAGTGCAGAGAAGCAATAAAGGAAGACCTCAAAGAGAGAAGAGCAGAAATACTGGCCAAAGCAGCAGAAGCCAGGAAAAGCATTTGCAATGCCTGCTTGTCCTTCGCCAACTATAAGACCAAGATGACTGCCCAACGATGTCCTGATGGATTGATCACATCTTCCAGAAAGGCAATGGAGAAGACTATTCATGACTTCTACTTAGATCTCTTTGATAGCCATGTCCACCTGCCATATACCAAATTCCGTAGGATGGATGGATATGTAGTTCCCAACATTTGCCCTTCTGAAACATGACATGCCATTTCATCGGTAAAGAAGCGAACAGCACCAAGCCCAGACAAAGTCAGACCCGAACACCTGAAGAATCTGCCATCGGTACTCGTAAATAACTGGCTCAGCTCTTCACATGCTACCTGTCTGAATGCAAGGTGCACTCCCAATAGAAAACCAGCAGGACAGTTCTACTGTTAAAGAAGGGAGACATTCACGACATTGGCAACTATCGCCCCATCTGCCTGTTGTCCATCATCTACAAGCTGTTCACTCGGAGTTATCCTGAACAGGATTTGCAGAACATTAGATGGAGGACAATGATGCAAACAAGCTGGCTTCCGAAAAGATTCAGCACAATTGATCATATCCCACGTTAACCAAGCTCATTGAGTTTTGTAGGGAGTACAAGATGCCCCTCTGTCTCACATTCATTGATTTAAAGAAGCCTCTGATTCTGTTGAGACTGAAGTGGTCATCGAAGACCTAGCCAAACAGGGTGTTCAAACCCAATACATCAAGATCCTTATTGAACTCTATTACGGATTCACCACCAGGATCACACCATTCTATAAGGAAGTGATCATTGATGTCAAAAGAGGGGTTGGTCAGAGTGATACCATTTCACCAAAACTCTTTAGTGCCACCCTCAAGAACATCATGCAACAGTTAGGATGTGGAGGAATGGGAGTGAAGATAGGTGGTTGGCGACTACACCACCTCTGCTTCGCTGATTACTTCGTTCTAATAACACCAAACATTAACAAAGCGGCACAAATGCTGGCTGACTTTGACTGAGAATGTGGAAAGATAGGTCTACAGCTGAATCTCAGCAAAACTATGTTTATAAAAAATGAACTAGTTCCAGAGGCCCCATTCACTCTCAATGGAACAAACATCTCTGAATGCACCAGTTATGTGTACTTAGGTCAAGAAGTCAACATGATGAACGACCTAAAACCTGAGTTGCACAGGAGAAAGAGAGCAGCATGAAATGCCTTCAAGAGCATTGAAGAAATAGCTAAAAAGGACAAAGAACCTCCGGCTCTGGGCACATCTCTTTGACTCCACCATATGCCTCAGAGACCTGGGTTCTACAAAAGCAGGATTAGAACATTATTCTTGTCTCCCAAAGAGTAATTGAAAGAGCTATGCTTGTAATATCACGCCTCACTCAAGTAGAGAGAAGGAATCTGTAGTTCCAACCTCCGTCGATGTTCCAGAGTCAGGGACACTGTCTTATTCACCAAGGCATCGAAAAATCAGATGGCCTGGACATGCAATTCATTTTGGGGATGACTGCTGGAATAGAACCGTTACCGACTGGATCCCACAGGACGTCAAAAGATCACGTGGCTGCCCACCTACAAGATAGTCTCACTTCTTCGTCAAGACCCTGAATGAACGGTTTGAGGCTCTTCGTATTCCAGAAGCAACCAGATGCCATTGGGCTACACTGGCACATGACAGGGTCAAATGGAAATGTTACTGGCTGCCGCTCCAGCAAATGGTAGAATAACAGGATGTCAAGTGATCAGGTAATCACATTTTGTGGGAAAATGCCTGAAACATAAGAAAAATCCTCATTCCAATGAGAAAAACACAAAATGAAAAGGCAGGTTTTTGCAATGAAGAGTCCATTTATTTAGTGATTGGATAACTTTTAGTTTTAATTAAAACTATAAATATAAGTAGTACTTAAATGTCACAGAAATCATGAAATTTGAGATTTAAAGTGAATTTAAGTTGTTAAAGTGAATTTAAGTAAGACCAGAGTGACAGCACAGAGGTTGGGTCCTTGCTTTGTATGTAGCTGACATTGACTCGATCTACGTCACCCACATGGTTCCTTGAGATTACTAGGAGTAAACTCTGAGCAGTTACAGGAGTAAAGTTTTGGCATTGCCAAGTCTGATCTCAAAACTAATAAAATAAAGCAAATTTAGCTGAAGAACTTAAACATTTTTGGCTTCAATTTTCTTGCTTGTAAAAATAAGATATTGGAATTAAAATGTTCTTAGATTCTCATGCTTATATAAACTGTGTTCCAGGAAATTTGTACAATAGCTTGAACTATGAGTATTATGGCAGAAAGCATAGAATTCAAAGATCAGTGAATCACAAAGCTAGAACAAATATTTCTCATCTGCTGTTTCTCCATGTCACAGGGCAGAAAGGCATGGTCCTATGGAGTACACCATACTTCCCCAGAGATTTCTACTACATCGTTGGAATCCAAGGATGCTCTCCTCCTCCCCAATAACAGGATAACAAGTAGATCATGGGTTTCCTCTTTGGCACCTGTACCCATCATCAGAGACCAATAAGGATGCCATTATGAATTTTCACACTCTAATTTTGCCTTTTCCCCATTCTACCAATTAAAACTGAATGCTCTTGACTCACCCTTCACCCATGGTCCAGTCCTGAACCCCTACAAACTGCTCTTTCCCTCTTTCTTTTCTCACCTCTGTCCATCTCTAATCTGGAATTCCTTCCATTGTTCTCTACAAGAACCACTGTCTGTTATCAGTAAAATTCTGTAAGAATACTGAAAAATCAATAAGAATCCTCCATATTCTCTACTTCATCCATAAATATTCTTTTTATCGTTTTCTTTTTCAAATTTCTGGACCTAATTATCTTACTGAATCATTTGAAAAGCAAGTAGTATCCCACCTAAAAAGGTTTCCAAAAGGCACTAAAGAGAAGTACACAAAAATAGAATGTTTCTACAATCAAAATGAGTGGAACAAGAAAATTTATTTCTGTCAAATCAACCTTCCCTGAAGGGAAGATAAAAAATTCTTCTCATGCAGATTGTTTCACTGGGACCTATCAGGACACTACAGTTTGATTCCTGTAAAAGTCCACTTCAGCGGGGCGGCTATTTAGGCTTAACAGCACTTAGGCTATGAAGTATTGAGTCATGGTAGGGTTTGGCATGAGTCCATCTGGGATCTGCTATTTCTTTTACTTCCGTTGTTTTTTTAAAGTATTTTATTATACCACCGTGAGATATACAATTAAAAAGTTCATGTTTGGGTTTTGGTCATACAATGTTCCAGCACCCGTCCCTCCACCAGTGCCCATCTCCCACCACCAACATAACCGGTTCCCTCCCCCTTCCCCAGCCCACCTCCATGGCAAGTTCTTTATTTCTTTCCGTTTCTCTCTCTTTCTCCTTTCCTTCCCTTCCAGACTATGGATTACAGAACATACATTAAAAGGTTGTCATGTGTATTCTTTTGCCTCTATTTCCTCAGTTCTAGGTTGGCATTAGTACCCTCAACAATTATTAACACCCTGTTCCATTTTCTGTCTTACCTAACCTCTGACTCCCACACATTTGTGATAATTCCCACCTTTGACAAGACCTCCTGATATATGTTTCACTTGACCTTGGATATTGGTATCAAAATATGTACATATATATTTATGCCATGCAAATAAATGCAGTCATTCTGTATCTGTCTCTCTCCTGTTGGCTAATTTTGCTCAACATAATCTTCTCCATGTCCATCCATTTATAGGCAAATGTTATAACTTCATTTTTCCTAACAGCTGCATAGTATTCCATTGTGTAGATGTACCAAAGCTTCTGTATCCAGTCATCGATTTTCGGGCACTCTGGTTGCTTCCAGATTCTGACTATTGTGAATAATGCTGCTATGAACATAAAAGTAGGGATGGTGTTTCCACTGCGTAGTTTTGGTTTCCCAGAGTAGATTCCCAGGAGTGGTATGGCTGGGTCAAATGGGAGTTCAATTTCTAGTCTTTGGAGGAAAGTCCTTATTGTTTTCCAGAAAGGCTGTACCAGCCGGCATTCCCACCAACAATGGATGAGTGTCTCCTTTTCCCCACATCCACGCCAGCACTTGTTGTTCTTACTCTTTTGAATATGTGCCAGTCTCTGTGGTGTAAAGTGGTATCTCATTGTTGTTTTGATTTGCATCTCCCTGATGACTAGTGATGATGAGCATTTTTTCATATGTATTTTGGCCATTCGAATTTCTTCCTTGCTGAAGTTTCTGTTCATTTCTTCTCCCCATTTTTTGATGGGGTTGTTTGTTTTCTTCTTGTAAAGTTCTACCAGTGCCTGATATATCCTGGATATTAACCCCTTATCAGATGGGTATTGGGTGAATATTCTTTCCCATTCTGTGGACTGCTTTTGTATCTTAGTCACTGTTTCTTTTGAGGTGCAGAAGCTTTTTAGTTTCATGTAGTCCCATATGTTTATCTTTTCTTCACCTTTGAAGATGCCTTTAACTTCAATGTCATGGAGGGTTTTTCCTATATTTTCTTCAATGTACTTTATGGATTCAAGTCTGATATTGAGATCTTTAATCCATTTTGATCTGATTTTTGTGCATGGTGTTAGACACAGGTCCAAATTCATTTTTTTACATGTCGCTGCCCAGTTTTCCCAACACCACTTGTTGAAGAGGCTTTCCTTACTCCATTTTAGACCCATTGCACCTTTATCAAAGATTAAATGATCATGTGTTTGAGGTTGGGTGTCAGGATACTCAATTCTATTCCATAGGTCCACAGGTCTGTTTTTATTCCAATACCATGCTGTCTTAATTACTACTACCTTGTAGTACAGTTTGAAGTTGGGAAAGGTGATGCCTCCCATCTTCTTTTTCCTGAGGATTGCTTTAGCTATCCTTGGGGGTTTATTGTTCCATACAAATTTCAGGAGCATTTGGTCCAAACACAAAAGCCCAGGTCCTGGCCGGATTCCCTAGTGAACTCTACCAAACCTTTAAGGAGGACCTACTGCCTGTCCTGTTCAAGCTCTTGCAGGAAATAGAAGAAACAGAAACACTCCCAAACAGCTTCTACGAGGCACATATCACCCTGATACCCAAAGCAAGGAGAGACAACACAAAGAAAGAAAACTACAGACCAATATCCCTGATGAACACGGATGCTAAGATCTTCAACAAAATACTAGCAAACAGTATCCAAAGACTCATCAAGAAGATTATACATCATGACCAAGTAGGATTCATCCCGGGTATGCAAGGATGGTTCAACATTCGCAAGTCAATCAACATAATACATCATATCAATAAGAGAAGAAATAAAAACCATATGATCCTTTCAATAGACGCAGAAAAAGCATTTGACAAGATCCGGCACCCGTTCATGATTAAAACCCTCCAGAAAATGGGAATTGAAGGGACTTTCCTCAAGATAGTTACAGCCATCTACCAAAAGCCCACAGCAAGCATCATTCTAAATGGGGAAAAGTTGAAAGTCTTCCCCCTGAGATCAGGGACAAGACAAGGTTGCCCACTCTCACCTCTTTTATTCAATATACTACTAGAAGTACTTGCCATAGTAATCAGAGAAGAAAAGGACATCAAGGGCATCCAGATAGTCAAGGAAGAAGTCAAGCTATCATTATTTGCAGATGACATGATATTATACTTAGAGAACCCTAAACTCTCTACCAAAAACTCCTAGAAACAATAGACGCATATAGTAGAGTGGCAGGATACAAAATCAACACCCAAAAGTCAGTGGTTTTCCTATATACAAATAACGAAAGAGAAGAAAGGGATATTAAGGAAACTATTCCATTCACAATTGTGCCACAGAAAATCAAATACCTAGGGAAGCAACTTACCCAAGTATGTAAAGGACCTGTATAAAGAAAACTACGAGACACTGCTCCAAGAGATAAAAGAGGACACAAGGTTGATTGACTTGCGAATGTTGAACCATCCTTGCATTCCCGGGATGAATCCCACTTGGTCATGGTGCCACAATCTTTTTGATGACTCTTTGGATTCTATTTGCTCGTATTTTGTTGAAGATCTTAGCATCTGTATTCATCAGGAGATTGGTCTGTAGTTTTCCTTTTTTGTGACATCTTTGTCTGCTTTGGGTATCAGGGTGATATGTGCCTCGTAAAAAGCTATTTGGGAGTATTTCTGTTTCTTCAATTTGCCGGAAGAGCTTAAAAAGAATTGAGAGTAGGTCCTCTTTAAAGGTTTTGTAGAATTCACTGGTGAATCCATCTGGGCCTGGGCTTTTGTGTTTGGGGAGACTTTTGATTACCGATTCTATTTCCTCAATGGAGATAGGTTTGTTGAGGTATTCCAAATCTTCTGTAGCAGACTTGGGAAGCTATAGGAATTCAGGAATTTGTCCATTTCTTCTAGGTTCTCTTGTTTCCGTGGCATACAGGCTCTCATAGTAATCTCTGATGATCTTTTGAATTTCTGTGTTTTCAGTTGTGATGTCTCCGTTTTCATTTCTGATTCTATTTATTTGGGTTCTCTCTTTTCCTTTTCTTACAAGTCTTGCAAGTGGTTTGTCAATCTTGTTTATTTTTTCAAAGAACCAGCTTTTTGGTTTCGTTGATCTTCTGGATTGTTTTTTGACATTCCATCTCATTGATTTCTACTCTAAGTTTTATTATTTCT
>JAJIBD010002914.1:0-282343 GCA_021461705.1 Cryptotis parvus
CAAGAAACTGAAGAGGACTTGTGTCATGGATTCTGTTTGTGATCTCCAAATACACATGTGAAAGCTCCAGCATGTGAGAGGATGGTATTCACAGATAGGGCCTTTGTGGGGGAAAAATCGATAAAATGAAATCAAAGAGAACCGGTGTCCTTATACCTCTACGTCCTGTCCTCCTGTTTCCCCTCCCCTCCCTTCTCCTGCTCTCCTTCCCTCACTCCACAGAGAGGAAATGCCTGCCACATGGAGCACACAAAGAAAAGGTAGTTGCCCAGGGTATTTTGTTATGGCATCTCTTAATACCTCATGAAAGGCCTTTCAGACAGGTAGTTCTAAGAAGTCAAAAACAAGAACAGAACATTTGAAGACACATTTGCCTTTGTGCATAAAGATGGGTAGCAAGGTTGAAAGCTAAGAAAACCATAGGAGAATATTACAATTAGCCTGAGAAATCATGATGGCAGGGTTACATATTAGAGACTGTGGAAAGAAATGCTTGAATTTAGGATGTCCTTTGAAAGGAGAACTGTCGGGGAATGCTGCTGGGGTCCTCGACAGTGCCGGGAAGTGAGTTCCCTCCCACCTCCGAAGCTGGTGGGGAATGGATGAAGACTCAGGAATCCGATGCAGTTTTAAAATGTTTACTTATCACAGGCTCGGGCATACAAATCAGCAATAGGAAAACCCTGTGCTTAGGATTCCCGGCTAGAACCCCAGCCACGTGTAGGCCAAGATGGCGGTCACTGCCAAGATGGTGGTCACCACGTAAAGGCCCTGTAAAGAGGAGATAAAAGACAAGACTTCCAAGAAGAGTGTAAGCCCAAAAGAGAGCCCAGAAAATGAGGGAGAGTGGAAATGAAGCAGGCTGGTTTTATACCCCTGCAACTCAGATCTCCCACTATTATGGGAAGCAAGTAGGGTCAAATGCCCTTAGGTAATTTCTCCCAGCACCTCACCTAGGCCCTATTATATGCTAATGTTTTGATCCAAGATATGCCTGGAAATGCCTTTATAGAGTAGAGAAGGGGTTTCTGAGATGGCATGGCTCTGTACCAAAGACTAATACTAATGCCAGTTAAATATTTCTCCAAGCCTTCACGAGTCTCATCTACTTCATGGTAGTTTTGTATTTTAGTTGTCTTTGAGTTATCAGGAAGCCTTGCTTGCTTGCTTGGAGGCAAGCAGCACTTCTCTCTGGTCTAATTACTTAGAGATCCAGTGTGGCCAGGCAAATATGCTGGTAAGATCTAGCTAGTCCCACGATGATTGTGGTAGCATGAGAGAATATTTATACCAGCCAGCACAGAATACATGGTCGGATAAACTGCCACATTTAAACTACCCCCTTATCTACAAAGTGATTTGCAGGAGGCAATCCAGGGCAGATGCAGAGGCTTTTAGGCTTTTAGGTGTCCTGCAACAGAGAACCAGCCACATGTGCTGTAGGCGGAATATGGAATATGAGGGAAAGTGGGAAGGGCAAAGATACCTCCAAGGTTCTGAACTGAGCAGCTGGAAGGCTGGAGTTGCTGCCTGCTGAAACAGGGGATGTATAAGGAGTGGCTTAATGGGTAACCAGAGTCTGGTTCGGATTTTTCAAGTTTGGGTTGCCTAGAAGACATCCAATAATAATGTTTAGAACTGGAGATTCAGTCTTTTAGCTTATCCACAATATGATGGCATTCAAATATGTAATATAGTATGATCTACATCAATGTTCAGAACCTTCCTCCAGCCACCAAGTGATTTCCATCCCTGACCATGACTTTAGAGTACCTCAAGGGGTGTCTACAGGAGCCAATATGACTCCTCTTTGAGAAATATTGATCTACATGATGAAATGTTAACTTATTTACAAGAATGCATCTAAACATAAATGGGGGCCATTGTTTACACTTTAGGTTTTTTTTATTTATTTTTGGGTATGGGGCCATACCCAACAGTATTTGTGGCTGTCTACTAGCTCAGTGCTCAGGGATCACTGCAGGCAGTGCTTAGGGAAACATGGGGTACTAGAGATTGAACCTGGGTTGGCCATGTAAAAGGTTAATGTATAGTACATTAACCCTTGTACTATCTCTCTAGTCACCAATGTTTAGTTTCTTTTTACTTGTTTTTTAGGTTTTAGGGTCATACCCAGTGATACTCAAGGGTTATTCATGGGTGTGAGTTCAGGAATCACTCCTGACAGTGTTCGGGAACCATATCTCATGCCAGGGACCAAACCCAAGTTGGCTACATGTAAGGCAAGCACCCTCACCACTGTGCTATTGCTTCAGCCCAAACTAAGTTTCTTCACAGCAACAGAAATCACATGTTCAGTCTTTCTCCTCTTGCTGCTTTTCTAAGAATATACTGTGCTATTTTCAAGTGAGAGAACAGCATATACTATCTGCTTATCATTGGAAAGCAGAGTTTTTTTTTTTACTTTTACTATACCATATTACAAAACTATACAAGTTTCCAAATCTATTGATAGGTTTGCGTAGCAGCTGTTTCACATTTAGCTATATGTCAAGCACTGTGTTAGCAACTAGCAAAAGAACGCAAAAAAAAATACATCCCCACCTTTGGTGACTCACATACAGAGTGTGATAAGTGTGATGACAGAGGCATGCCCAGGGAATCCTACAATATCTCGGGAAGGGCACTCAAATCCTTTTGTTGGCACTAGCAAAGGCTTCCCAAAGGAATTAGCATCTGGTTTGTCTCTGTGACAAAGAGCTGGTATGTACATGGTGCATGTGGGGTGGGTAAAAGGGATAAATCCCCCACTGGGCATGGCACCAATCTGCAAGGGCAGCTTAGCAGATGCAAAGGTAGTCCAATAGCAGCGCACTGGGGTAAAATGAGGAATAAGGGGGGACAATAATGTGAGGTGGGTTTCAGAATACATGATGCTGGGACTCAGGGACACTGCCATATCTTTGCCTTCTTTGTATAGAGTTTCACACAGGAGGAAGAGAGCAACGTGGAATGCCTTCAAGAGCATCAAAAAACAGCTACACCTCAGTGACCTGGGCCCTACAAAAGCAGAATAAGAATGCTATTTTGGGTGTCCCAAAGAGGAATCGAAAAGAGCTATGCTTGGAATTTCACGCCTCACTCAAGTGAGAGAAGGAATCGGAGTTCCAACCTCCGTCAACATCGAGAGTCAGGGACACTGTCTCATTTGCCAAGGCATCAAAAATCAGATGGGCTGGACGTGTAATGTGATTTGGAGATGACCGCTGGTCTAGAGCCATTACCAACTGGATCCCACGGGATATCAAAAGATCACGTGGACTGCCCACCTACAAGATGAGCTCTTCATCAGACTTCTTTTGTCAAGACCCTGAACGAAAGGATTGAGGCTCTTTGTATTCCTGGAGCAAGCAGATGCCATTGAGCTACACTGGCACATGACATGGACAAATGGAAACGTTACTGGCACCCCTCAAGCAAACTGACGAATAACGGGCTGTCAAGTGATCAAGTATAAAGTCCTAACTTCTACTGCACAGGGAGGTCCGATGTGAGGGGACACTGAAGCCCTGCTGATAAGATGTTTAATATTAGCAGTGTCAGAATCATTTTAAGAAAAATAACCCCAAAGAATAGAACATCTTTATGTATGAAGGTATCACTTGTATCACGTGTCTTCCTGTTGTTCATCAATTTGCTCTAGCGGGCACCAGTAACGTCTCCATTCATTGTGAATAAGGTCCATTATTGTTACTATTTTTGGCATATCGAATACACCATGGGTAGCTTTCCAGGCTCTGCCGTGGCTCTGGGTTCATCCCAGAGGGCCCAGTCTTTTTTATGTCAGACTTGACGTAGGTGGGCCTCAAGGCTGGCTCATGTGAGGCCGGAAGGGGAGAGAGATGGTCACTTTTTCCCCAGCCGCCTCTGCCACCTGGGACCCTCTGGGCAGGCTAGGGATTGATAACCAGACAACATTTTAATATGAAAGATGCAGAAAACATACATGACGGGACATTATACACTATATGTGTGAAGGTAACTTCATATATCACTTACAAAATAAAATATTGCCCCCCAAACAAACCCAACAATGAAAACATTAACACTGCCATAGAGAAATAGGTAAATTAGTTATAGTGAATTTGCCCAATAAAAGTCCATTTACTCACTGGGATATTACCGAAGTCATTTAAAGTGATGGATATTCATAGTATCCTGTACCATAGAAAATACATATGCTACAGGTAAAATGAGCCTGACTTTATATGTGTAATTTGATAAACCATTAAAAAGCTGTCTGTTCAAAGACTGCAGGACATATACCCAATTGATTGTGGGGTTTTTTTTTTGTCTTTTTTTCTATTTTTTCTGAACTCTGTGTCATATATTTAGATTAGTTTTAAAATTAAAATTCACAAATACATAAACAATCAAAAAAGTTGCTTAGGAAAGAATGACATTTTTGTTACTTTTCATTAATAAAAACAATAAATCACCAGCGATAACTTTATGAGAGTTAAATGAGGAGATGAAAATCAGTTTTTATATTGTTTTCTTTTTATGAAGAAGGCAGTTACAGCAGCTCTGGTGACTGTTGGATCATACAGCTGGGACATGTTGAGAAAGCACATCCTGTGATACGGTTGGACAAGCCAAGCTTGTCCGTGGACCCGGTTCTTACCATCCTTCTCTCAGTGCTCTTGGTTTGGATTTAATGCAGTTGTTCTCATCATTATAACAGTTTCATTTTAGCCTCATCTCAATTATCCTTATTGTCCAAGGGGGGGGAGCAAGAGGCCAGGATTATCTTCCACGCCCTAATCCATAGGGACAAAAGGGTCTTGCTCTGAAGAAGTCTGTCTTATAATTGAGGAAGACATCAAAGTAGATAGGGGAGGTATTTGAAGGAGCTGGGAGAACAGTCGTAAATGAAGGAAAAGGACATCCTAGATAGAAGGCATGGTGTTCAAAAGAGTGATCCATTTGGGAAATAGCACTCGGTAATCCAGTGCAGCCAGAAATAAATATCTGTATGTGTGTGTATGTGTGTGTTTGTGTGTGAGTATGTGTGTATGTTTGTGTTTGTGTGTGTGTGCCTGTATAAAAAGGACTCTACAGATAAGGCTGAGAAGTTAGTCCCAGGCCACAATTTAAAGATGTTACTGGTTCAACTCCTGTGGAAACTGTGTGAAGGTTTTGGAAATTAGTAAAAAATCTACAGCTGACAAAGAAATTACCCTCCAAATAACCCGACACTATTTTGAATGATAGCTGCACACTTTTTTCCACAGCAGTATTATTTACAATGGTCAAGACATTAGAACAAGCCAAGTGTGCAATGAGAGATAAGTGGGTAAAGGAGATGTAGTATCTGTATACAGTGGAATACTACTCAACCACCAGGAAAAGAAAAACATTTTGCATTTTGTTACAACTTGGGGATAACTGGAGTGGGCCACGCTAACTGGAGGAGGTTGGAAGGAGAAAAACAAATATAGATTGATTCATAGGTAGGATATGGAGATGAAAAGGAGAGAAACACAAAACCAAATGAAAAGTAACCCAGGAACTCGGAAGGAAACAGACAAAAGTGGGTGGGGTCCCAGAGCATGTGGCAGAGTTATTACAACATAGGTGAAGGTGGCATGATAACATGAACTTAAAGAGGTGAAATTATTTATACCACTAGGGTATGCAGTTGTGTAAACTAATATGCTTATAAATAAAGATGACTGTAATTAAAGTCTACAGTCCAAGGTGTGTTTCTGATTCCATTGGGCAAAGAGGACGATCCTAAAGTCTAAGAGTCTTTTTATCGTTGAAATAGAAGACACCAACGACAGTGTGGAGGAGGGTTGGAAAGAGCAAAACTTTAAAATCAATTATTATACCACCATGAGATATATAATTACAAAGCTGTTCATGACTGGGTTTCAGTCATACAGTGTGACAGCACCCATCCCTCCATAGTGCACATTTTCCACCACCAGTGTCTCCAGATCCCTCCCTGCTCCCCAGATGCATCTATAGAAGGCACTTTTCCTCCTCCTCTCTTTCTCTCTCTCAGAAAGAATGAAACTTGAGGTAGAGTACCCAAGAAGCTCTTGCAGACTTGACCTTGTGCCACATCCAGAGCAATAGTGATGGGAAATCCACTCCCTGCAAGAACTAAGCCTCTACTAAGAGACAAGCATGATAGCAAGCACCAAAAAGAAAGTGCAAAACAGAAGATAGCTGGGATTTTAGCTGTCTCATTCAGACTCTGTAGTATAAGGTGTTAGGTAGGGAAGGCAATGCACAAGTAGAATCAACCAGGCACTTTAGACAGTTCCTTCAGTGCTCAAAGGACAAGTTCTGCCCCTGCCAAGCAAGCATTACCTGGTAGCAACATGTTTCCCAAGCCAGCAACACCCATCCTCCCTAGTGCAACTGAAAGCCCATCCTCATAAGGACAGAGGAAAAGTTTACCAAATTTGCTCTTTTCCATGGTAGATGACCTCAGGAAACCCTAGTCTGAATTTTTCTAGGACTACAACATAGTGTGAAAGCATGATACCGGTGAGGAGAGAGGTATGTAAGCTGTGGAGCTGAGGAAAGCAGTGAGTCTTAGATGTTGAATGCTCAGGTCTATGTACAACTTTCTCTATGATTTAATGCAAGTTACTGCCTTGCACAGACTCAGTTATCCTGTCTGTCAGAAAGGAAAACTGAAGAGAGGAATCATAGAGATTGTTTAAAGTTCTCAAATACTCAGATTCTATCCCCCCCCCATATTTCTATATGACTGGATCTGCTGGCCATGACATAACACACTCCTCTTCGTGTGTTTATATATTGGAATCATTTACATTCCAGAACTATCAGTGTTTTATCAAGTCTTTTACCTAGGTGTTCTCATTGACTCTTTACCATCACCTCTGATTTATAACATCACCTCTGATTTCCATTTTCAGGGTGAAAACTATAAATGAACTGGATGAGGGAGAGACAAAGAACTAAGTGAAAAAAAATCAAGCATAGCAAAGGAGCCTAAGTCAGGTTTTTAGTTCAAAATTGCCCTTCCAGATGCTTCAAAAAGCTGACTGCACTCCCCCCAGAGCCTATTCCCCTGTTCTAATCAATCCATGTTCAGGATTTAACAACTCAAATAGGATATTAAGTAAGTTAAATGAGTTCACTGCCACAGACACACAGGGAGAGAAGAATGACTATATTTTATTGAACCTAATTTGTGAGCCATCTGGGAGCATTACCTTCCATGGGACACCCAGAACTAGTGTCCCTGGCTAAGAGACACTGATAAAGAAGGACACCAGCATTAGAGAAACATTAGAGCCTCATGTTAAGCCAGAAAGGTGAGAAATATAGGAACACACAGCTCAGAAAAGACTTTTAACTCCCCCTGCTAATGCTCAGAGAAGAGCTGGATTAGTTCACAAAACTTGGCTTCCAGACCAAATTTCTATAGGAAGGTCGAAGAATTATCTCACAACAAAAAGGACACTTGTACATGGGGGAAACTTGCACCATCTTGTCCCCCACAAAACAAGTCCACTCCTGGCATTCATGCATGATTTCTACAAAGCTCCACATTTAAGTATTGTTTTCTCCTCCCCAAAATCTGATCACAAGGGCAAGAGAGAGAGCTCAATGGACTGAGAGCGTACTTACATATGGGTAGCCCAGCTTCACTCCCGACAATGCACAGTTTAAGTACCAACAGGTGATCCCTTAGCACAGAGAAGGTAGTGACCCCTGAGAACTGCAATAATGCCCTCCCCAGAAGCCTCCCCTGCAAATTTCTAAATCTATAATAACCAAAACGTGATCATGACCACTTTCTCTAAGGTTGGCATATGGGCAATATTGGCCAACTGAAACCTGGGAATGAAGGTGAAATGTTCAGGGTGCGATTAGCTCATTGCAGATCAGTCCATTAACATAGTTTTCTGCTTTACCCCAATTCTTGCTTCATCTCTCACCCTATATCTTCTCACACTTGATTATGGCTAAATTATTACTGAATTCTCCTAAGGAGAAATGCATAGTTCCTTGGATAACTCAGTTCCCTTTCTGGGCTTCTGTCTCCCCAAATAGCCTAATCTCTAATCTCTGAATAATACCTGTGTCAGGTATCTCTGTCTATCTATTCAGAGCAGATATTCTGAAATCTGGCTCCTTGCATTCAAATCTTATCTCTCATCTTCCTATTGTTCATTATGTCACACTCTCCTTCTAGCCAAGAACTCTTTAAGATTTTACTCAAACTACCTCAATAATGGTAAAAATAAGAAGAGGTTTTCTAAGTCCAAATTCTCCCCCCCTGCGTCCTAATAATTATATAGTTGTACTTTCTGAAAGTCTGAATTATATTATTGTCTTCAGAAAGCAAGGGGAGATGAAGAAGGGATAGGTCTAAAGACAAAGAATAGTTAGAAGGGACTCGTGTGATCATGTTTTTGTGGTACTGATTTAATTATAAGTCTGGCTTTGTTACTCAATCAGTGAGGCACTAGCAAGAAAGAATCACTGGGTAAGACTATAGTAGCTAGAAATTTCAACAAAGATTTAGGGTTGAGAGAGTCAGAGGATAAAAATTAGCCCCCGAACCCCCCCATTTTTGAAGGGCCAGAGAGATAACAGGGGGTAAGGCTCTTATCTGGCATGTGATCAATCCTGGTTCGACACTCAACACCTCATTAGGTTCCTTCCCATCACTACCAGGAACTATTCCAGTTCTCAAAACTAAGTGTAGCTGTGATCACCACTGACCAGTACCAACCACAACCTGCCCCACAAATAGCCCTTTCATTCCATTAATAGTTAAATTTATTTCATATATCAAAGGAAAGAAAAATAGTGGGAAGGCTGAAAAAGAACAGACTTCTTGAAAAATAGAGTTCATTATAAAAATATATTATTATCTGTAAGCCAGAGTGGGTAATTTCAGAAGGCAGAGGGACATAAAATGTCCAGAGAGGGTAGGAAAAAATCATAACATAGTATCAGCTGGAACACTTCCTGTACAACAAAACAAGAGGAGGAGGGACAGCTGCAGTAAGTAGTGTTTCTGGGTTCTCAATATCATATTTGGGGCCATGGGGACTGCATCAAAGAAGGGAACACATAACTGGATACAAAATGTAAGGGTCTTTCTTCCAGAAACTAACAGTACTGTGGAAAGAGATATGAGAAATGTCTAGCGGAACACATAAAACCATGCTATAAATTTCCGAGGGTATGCCACATGACTCTAGAAGATTTAGGGTTGAGAAGACCAGCCAAGGTATCAGGGTCCCAGGGTAGAACACACCTAAGAACCGCCTTTGAAGTCCTTATCACTAGCAGCAAGCCACTACCCAAGGTCCTGATCAACAGCTTGAGTCAACAAAACAGGCAGTTGCTGAGGAAATGTAAGAAGGCAGGTGTGACACTGGCAAGACACCATCTTCCTTTTACTTGAGCATGTAGTTCAGGGCTCCTGAGAGCAGTATACCTTAAGAAAGCCTGCCTCAGCCCCCACCCCACACAGAGATGCCTCATTATTTGACATTCAGCTCTATGGCACCAGCCTTCCCAGCCCCACCCCTAGTCCCCAGTATTACTTCCTGAATCTGGATGCTCTCTGTGATAATTATTGTTGGCCTATTAGACTCCTGGAACAGAGAGGCTGTATACTACCATTTTCCTCACTCCCATGAATAATTACCCAGGAACCGCACACAGCTAAGTCTCTGCTCTCCCCACTTTCCTGAGTATACACCACTCCGGTATTTCTACCTTTAATGCCTTTAATTCCCTTATTTATGAGACATCCAAAGTTCTTTCTTTTCCATTTCTACCCATCTTGTGGATTCCTTTCTAAAAACTGATGAATAGTTTTCAAACATCCTGATGACTTTTAATGCATGATTTCTCTCTTTTTCTCTTTCCAAATTGGAATCCTTAGGATGATCCCAACCCCTGCACCCCCGACTCCACCAGGTGAGCATCTAGGTTTCCAACTCCCTCCAGAGTTGAACTTCACAATTTTTTAACAATGTGAAGAGATTGTCAGTCATGAGTTGCTTAAAGACTTAGGATACATTCTGAGAAGCGCATCTATAGGCAATTCATCGCTGAACAAACATAAAAAGTAAACACACACACACAGATGGTAGCTTACTACACACCTAGGCCAGAGGATAGAGTCCATAAACCATCATCATAGGTGAGGTCCATCACTGATGGAAACGTCATTAGACTACATCTACTACACAGCAAAATTCTGACCCAGCTAAAAACAATAGCCACAATATTTAAAAACCAAAATAATGAAAACATCATGAGACAAGATAAAAATGCCACATATCTCTATAATATTTCTACCCTTAAAACTTTCTCTTTGAGGGATATTGTCACAGCAGAGAAAATAGATATTATTGTTACCACTTTATAGAAAATACAACAAAGACTTGAGTACTGTGTGAACCTCCCAATCGGTTGGTGGCAGAGTTCAAAATAAAACCTTCAATTACCAGCTGGAGGAAAGGCACACACCTGAGAAAGCCTTGACTCATTATTCTGGGTGCTCACTCACTGGTGTTAAACTTTGTAGTCATTGCATATCTATATATTTTCAACCTCTGTCTATAGGTAGAATGCATTAGAGAGATTTATTCGACAGGCAATCTAGAAAAGATGACTGTTTGCAGAAGCTACTGCTCCCTAGTTCTCCTTAGGTAGAAAACCTTAATTTGTCTTCCCAAATTCACTCCACCTTTGAGAATAGCTTTGTGGATGGAAAAGCAATAATAAAAGACCAAACTCAGTCTGGCTGCAAATGATCAGCCTCTGTTTTCCATTGTGGTAAATTACATGGTCCCCCTAGGTGGGGCAGTTACTTACATGCCATGCCGGTGAGCCCTCACTTCTGAATAACCAGGTCAGCCTACTGGGGATCTCTTCTTTACACCCCAACCCTATTTCTCATTTAACTCTTCTCATTAGAGGGGGGATGGAGTGCAAGCCAGAAGAACATGCCAATAAGTCACCAAGCAAATGCAAAAATTGACAACAAAGAAGCCCAGCCCCCAGCTTGGCTGCTGTAGAAAACCTTGGAAATTGGGTTTCCCTCAGCCTCCTCCCTGGGTCACTTAAATGAATAGTGACACTTGAGTCCCTTGGAGTAATTAATTTCCTCTCTCTCCAATAGTGCCTCATATTTTTAATGAATTTTTACAAGTCTCAGATCCTACAACCTCCCAGCTCCCTCTCCAGTCCCTTTGCTCCCCAAGGCCCCATAACAAATAGCTCCCTCTTGTATTTGCCTTGCAAACTCACATAAACTGAAAATGATAAATACATTATCTGGGCTTTTTAACGGACCATTGTTTAATTTTCTATGCTTGTCTGGCTGGGGAAGAGATGAATATTACCTTGTGGAGAATAAGATTTCTATTCCATTTAAGGCGGGTGGGGGTAATCTATGGCAGGAAAGCCACCCTCTGTTCATCCTAATAGGCAGTGCTGCTAATTAAAAGTGGTGGAAAGGACATCCATCCACCACTCTGTGATTCATTCAGCATTATCCCTGGTAAACAAGAAATAGATATTGGAATGAATGTTTCTAATTTGTCAAAAGAAGAGGCATCTTCAATTGTGTCTCCCTGGCTCCTCGAATGAAGTACATAATTCAGCATTGCCATCATTTAAAAGTTTAGGACCTCAAAAGAATAGTACCTGCCTCATAGGCTCATAAATCTCCAAGTCTTTTTACCACACAAAAACATTTATCTTACACCTGACTTTTGTTTCCACCACAGAGAAAGGTCCCTTCTGTTCTTAAAAATGTCAAAACAAGGAGCTTGAAAAAAGAGAGTTGACATAACTGTGTTTCAAATCAAACCAATCAGAGACAACCTATTAGGAGAGGATAAAATCTGGGCAGGGAAACTTAAAGCCTTTAATGACATTTACTAGGTGTTTAAAGAAAAGGAGAAAGGGAATCAATATTCTCTTTCTCTAAACAGAAACATGGTCTAGAGCAGAGAAAAGCCACCCTTAGCCTTAATTCCCAAAGGCCCCATGGAATCTCCAGGGTATTTTAAGGAAGTTCACAAAGCCAAAGCACAAAAGCCATCATTTCAAAATGATGCAGAACCATCTGTGTGCAAATTTTCCATAGAAGAAATTGTACTTACACCAGCAAGGCAGGCAGTTTCAGATGTGATTTAGCACAATCAGGGTGGTACAGCCATATACTAGGCAACCAGCTTCAAATATTTACCTTTGAATGTACAAAAGTCTCTCAATCATGAAGACTCAGAGCCAAGATTCGCCACTATGTCTTGCAGAATGCTGAAAACAAACAAAATAGGATATTAAGGAAAGGTAAACAATTGTTTGATGATTTGTGTTTTTCTTGTCTCTCTCACATAGGGCATTTACCTAGTCCCTACCATGCAGCAGTCACCAAAAACATACTGATGAACAAAACAAAAATAATCACTTGATCACTTGATCACTTGAATCCCGTTATTCATCAATTTGCTCGAGCGGGCGCCAGTAACATTTCCATTGGACCTTATCACGTGCCAGTGTAGCCCAATGGCATCTGGTTGATTCAGGAATATGAAGAGCCTCAAACCGTTCCTTCAGGGTCTTGACAAGGAAGTCTGACCATCTTGTAGGTGGGCGCCCACATGATCTTTTGATATCCTGTGGGATCCAGTCGGTAATGGCTCTAGTCCAGCGGTTGTCTCCAAATCGCATTACATGTCCAGCCCACCTGATTTTCAATGCCTTGGCAAATGAGACAGCGTCCCTGATTCTGAAATAGCAACGGAGATCAGAACTCCGGAGTCCTTCTCTCACTTGGAGTGAGGTGTGATATTCCAAGCATAGCTCTTTCGATAGTATACCCCAAAATCAGACAGTAACTTACTCACATTTGTATTTTGTCTGCTTCCTTTAAAAGCTTGATCTCTTGCCTTGAGATCAGTAAAAAGAGGATACTGAAGAAAATGTTAAGAATTCTTAAAAGTAATCAGAGCTTTTCATATGCAATTCACATTGAGGATTTTTTTTTATCAGTGAAACAATAACATCTGCAGGGCCTAGCCTGGCAAGCTACCCATGTCATATTTGACATGTCAAAACCCAGTAAAAATTATAGACCTCATTACTATGACCCAAAGGAATGGTCTGAGGCTCTTCCTGTTCCTGGTGTGAGCAGATACCCTTGGGCTACACTAACATGAGACAGGACATATGGAGATGTTACTGGTGCCCGCTTCAGCAAATCGATGAACAATGGGAAGACAAGTGATACAAGTGCAACAATAAGAGATACGGATTGATAGTGTAGATGGTACAGCATTTGCCTTGCACATAGCTAAACCAGGTGTGATCCTCAACAGCCATAATATGGACCCCTGAGCACTACCAGGAATATCTGAGTGCAGAGCCAGGAGTAAGCCCTGAGCATTACCAGGTATGACCCAAACAGCAAAAAAAAAAAAAAAAATAGAAAGAGAGAAAGAAAGGAAAGAAAAAAAGGAAAGAAAGAAAGAAAGAAAGAAAGAAAGAAAGAAAGAACATTACTTTCTTTCAACATTTAAAGAAACATTAAAGAAAGAAACATTACTTTCTTTCAACATTTTTTGAAAGTAACGTTCTTTCAAAAAAAAGAACATTACTTTCTTTCTAGTCAACATTCATTTATATATGTTTTAAAATATTTTGGGGGGCCACACCTGTGGTACTCAGGAACATTCCCAGCTTGCATTAGGGGAAAGCTCCTAGCAATGTTTGGAGGACCAAATTTTGCCAGGGATCAAACCTGGGCCTCCTGTGCTTAGTCCATTGAGTTGTATCTCCAGTCCATTAGTCCAATGTATACAAAGATAGTCATCATAGTGTTCTTTAGTAGTGGGAATGACCAATAGAGGACTGATTATGTAAATATTAAGATGTCTATATAGACTAATACCATGTACCATATCATAGAAAAACTTGAATCACTTGAATCCTGTTATTCATCGATTTGCTCGAGCGGGCGCCAGTAACATTTCCATTGGACCCTATCACGTGCCAATGTAGCCCAATGGCATCTAGTTGATTCAGGAATATGAAGAGCCTCAAACCGTTCCTTCAGGGTCTTGACAAGGAAGTCTGACCATCTTGTAGGTGGGCGCCCACATGATCTTTTGATATCCTGTGGGATCCAGTCGGTAACAGCTCTAGTCCAGCAGTTGTCTCCAAATCGCTTTTACATGTTCATCCCATCTGATTTTCGTGCCTTGGCAAACGAGACAGCATCCCTGATTCTGGAATAGCGACAGAGGTCAGAACTCCGGATACCTTCTCTCACTTGAGTCAGGCGTGATATTCCAAGCATAGCTCTTTTGATTCCTCTCTGGGAGACCCAAATAGCATTCTCATCCTGCTTTCGTAGAGCCCAGGTTTCTGAGGCGTATGTTAATGCAGGGAGAACGGTGGAGTCAAAGAGATATGCCCGGAGCCGGAGGTTCTTTGTCCTTTTAGCTATTTCTTCGATGCCTTTGAAGGCATTCCATGCCGCTCTTTTCCTCCTGCGCAGCTCAGGTTTTAGGTCGTTCATCATGTTGATTTCTCGACCTAGGTACACATAACTGCTGCATTCAGAGATTTTTTTTTCCATTGAGAGTGAATCGGGCCTCAGGAACTAGTTCATTCTTCATGAACATTGTTTTTTTTAGATTCAGCTGTAGACCTATCTTTCCACATTCTCATTCGAAGTCAGCCAGCATTTGTGCCGCTTGGTGAATGTTTGGTGTTATTAGAACAATGTCATCAGCGAAGCGGAGGTGGTGTAGTTGCCGACCATCTATCTTCACTCCCATTCCTTCCCATTCTAATTGTTGCATGATGTTCTCGAGGGTGGCACTGAAGAGTTTTGGTGAAATGGTATCACCCTGTTGAACCCCACTTTTCACATTAATGATCACTTCTTTGTAGAATGGTGAGATCCTGGTGGTGAATCCATAATACAGCTCACGAAGGATCTTGATGTATTGGGTTTGAACACCCTGTTTGGCTAGGGCTTCGATGACTGCTTCAGTCTCCACAGAATCAAAGGCTTTCTGTAAATCAATGAACGTGAGACAGAGCGGCATCTTGTACTCCCTACAAACCTCGATGAGCTTGGCTACTGTGTGGATATGGTCAATTGTGCTGAATCCTTTCCGGAAGCCTGCTTGCTCACATGGTTGTCCTTCATCTAGTGTTCTGCTAATCCTGTTTAGGATGACTCGTGTAAACAGCTTGTAGATGACGGACAATAGGCAGATGGGGTGATAGTTGCCGATGTCGTGAATGTCTCCCTTCTTGAACAGTAGAACTGTCCTGCTGGTTTTCCATTGGGAGGGCACCTTGCATTCGGACAGGTAGCGTGTGAAGAGCCGAGCTAGTGTATTGATGAGTACCAATGGCAGATTCTTCAGGTGTTCGGGTCTGACTTTGTCTGGGCCTGGTGCTGTTCCCTTCTTTACCGATGAGATGGCATGTCGGATTTCAGAAGGGAGAACGTTGGGAATGACATATCCATCCTGTGGAATTTGGTATGTGGGAAAAACTACTTAACACATTTGAGCTTACCCACACAGCAATCAGTCTTTAAGCCTATGTTACGGGGGTCAGAGAGATAGTACAAGTATTAAGTGCTCTCTTGTATGCAGCCAATTCCAATCTCCAGTATCACATATGATCCCCTGAGTACACAGGAGTGAACCCTACCAGGAGTGAACCCTGTGCACAAAGTCATAAGTAATCTCTGAGAACTGCTAGCTACAGCCCACAAACCGAAATTAATTTTTAAAAATCTATACCACTTGTTGAGAGTGTTTATCTCTCTGTAGCATGTGATTTCACTTTCGTCTTTCCACATTTCCTACAAAATTTATGCAACATAGTTTTATAAGTGAATTTATGGGCGGAGAGATAGTATAATTGTTAGGTTATTTGTCTTGCATGCAACCAACCCAGATTGCATTCGTAGTACTTCATACGATTCCCAGAGCCTGCTAGAAGTGATCCCTGAGAATAAGCATGTGAGAAAGAAAGAAAAAGAGAAAGACAGAGAAGAGAAATGGGTGATAGCTAGGAGAGATGGAAAGAGGGAGAAAGGTGGGAAGGATGATGTACAGGAGGGAGGGAGGGAAGGAAGAAAGGAAATAAATGAAAGAATAGAAATCTCAGTCACAACATCACTATTTCTGTTCCTCTTCTCAGACACCCTCCTCTTCCATGCTCACCCATCAACAACTGTATTCTAAGAGTAACACTGCACTGGAATTGCTCATTTTCCTGTCCACTTTCAGTATCTTACTACTATCAGATAGAATCATGCCTTATTAACCTTTATTTCTCAAAGAGGAGCTCATAGACATTACTTAATATTTGCTGCAAAGAAGAAGAAATGAGTGAGCAAATGAATAAGACTCAATAAAACTGACTTGACAACATTAAGAAAATTATTCATTCAAAATAATCAGAGACAATGAACGTTAAGTTCCATTTGAATTCACAGAAGATAGGAGAAGATGGAAAGCAAAAAGGTAGCGATTTTTCAGAGAAGACAGTGAAAATGAGACGAAGTCTATGGTGAAAAAAAAAAACTCTGCATAATGGAATATCACAGACTAATGATATTCCAATGAATTTAATGACCAAGGATTTATTTAAGGCAGGGTTATTTATCTAGTGACAATATCCTATTAGAACAACTCACTTATACTACATGTTTGGAATTATATATACATAAACTATGTATATGCTTGCTATTAGTTTTAATCAGCAATGGCTGGTTGACTTCTTACTCAAGATATATTTAGGATATATCACAGTGGAGTTTTATACAAGTTTAGTTTATTTTATAAAGTTTGTTTTATACAAATTTAGTTTATTCACAAAAGTATCACTGTATCACTGTCTTCCCGCTCATCATCAATTCACTCGAGAGGGCACCAGTAACATCTCCTCCATATGTCCTGTCTCATGCAAGCATAGCCCAAGGGCACCTGCTTGCTCCAGGAACATAAAGAGCCTCAAACCATTCCATCAGGTCATGGGAGTGAGGTCTATAATACTGGTATTTGGCATATCAAATACGACACGGGTAGCTTGCCAGGCTCTGCTGTGCAGGTAGCATATTCTTGTAGTCATCTCTAAATCCAGCATTTATTGATGAACCACACGGCCGTGCAAGCCAGGCTGTGATAGGCTGGTCTGCTGGGTGGAGTTCTGATGAGGGGGAAGTCTGGATGTGGAAAATGGAGGCCCTCATGGAGTGGGGGTCGTCTGGCTTGCTGCGAGGCTCTGCTGGGGTTGTGGGCCAGGGCTAGAACCCGCCATCCCTCCCGGATGCCTCATGAGCAGCTGGGCACAGGGTGAGCCAGTAGCAGCTCTGCCCCATGTCTGTGAGTCACAAAAGCATTGAAATATAAATAGGTTATTGATTTACAATTGTATTTCTCCATAGTTAGGCTATTTTGGATTTCATCTTTGTTTTAAAATCACAGGTAATCTTGGGCATGATCTAAGACTTCGTTTTATTTCCTATAAAATGGGATAATAACAGCACTAGCAATCTGATGGCATTATTATAAAAATAACATGAGAAAAGCATGGCATTCAAAATGTTTTCTTCAACCTAGATAAAATTTGTGAATTTTACAAATTTATAATTTAGAAGAACTAACTCTGTGTTTGTTGATTTTTGTTTCAGTTGCTGTTGTTGGTTTGGGGAGGTATATCTATTATTATTTTTCTACATAAAAGAAGAAAAAACTGAAGCAGAAATTAAAGCCAATAGTAAACATTGCACGGCAGAGCCTGGCAAGCTACCCATGTTGTATTTGATATATATGCCAAATACCAGTAACAATTATAGACCTCATTCTGGAATGGATTGAGGCTCTTTATGTTCCTGGAGCAAGCAGATGCCCTTGGGCTCTACTAGCATGAGACAGGACGTATGGAGATGTTACTGGGGCCCGCTCGAGCAAATTGATGATGAACGGGAAGACAGATAGTAAACATCTAAGAGAAATTTCAGACCCAAAATGTCTCATCCCAAAGTCTAATCTCATTCACTGTTATGGGAAAGAAAACACTTAATCTTGGATTTACATTCAGGCTTTGAGTCACAATAAAGTGTCTTTCACAATTTTGTTATGTCACACTGTATTATTTGGTATGCTAGGGCTTGAAATTTATTCCCTTGTAATCACACTTAAGTACCCTCCTATTTCTTTCCATATTAACTATTCAAAGCATGAAGTTGAGTATAGACATAATTATAAAAAAAACCTATGCCCCCCACTAAGCTTGATTCAATGTTATCATTCCATCATGCTAACATTAGGTCTTGTCTTTGAAAATAAAACAATCTATATATCAGCACTGTCTACCACAAATTCCCTTCTGATTTCACAAAGATAACCATTTTTCTGTATTTTCCACATGCTTTTCAGATTTTAATATATATATATGTATATATATGTGAATCTATAACAATACACAGAAATGTAATTGCTATATATTTTAAAACTTTGTATTAAATGATTTCACTGTCAACAACCATCTAAAGTTCACTTATTTTAAGTGATATGGTTTTTATTTTCCTTTTTGGGTCACACCCAGAAATGCTCAGAGTTTACTCCTGGCTCTGCACTCAGGAATTACTACTGGCCATGCTCAGGGAAACATATGGGATGCTGGAGATTGAACCCAGGTTTTCTGCGTGCAAGGCAACCTCCCTACCTATTACTGTAATATTGTTCCGGCCCCTTAAGTGATATGTTATAAAGAAAATTTTCCAGTTTGATTTAGCTTTAAATCTTCGATACATTTGATCTTATGCTGATATTGGATTTAGTCACCATTTTGATATACATTTATCCTATTTCAAAATTTTGCTACACACACAAAACTGTTTCAAGGGGAATCATTTATTAGGCATATAAATGTGAGTCTTTTTGTAGACATGCTGAACAATAGGGTATATTCCTCTTTAATGTTAGTAGATGTTACAAACTGTTCTACAAAGAGGTAGTAGCACCCATATTAACCCAACATCAGTTCATTACAAGCATTCAGGATTGTTGCATTTTTAATGCTTCCAATCTGATGGCTCTAAAGAGTCTTCTATTTTAATATGAATTTATTTACTGAAAAGAATAAACATTACTTCATTGTTTTGTACTTTTATTATATTAATTTAGGTTTCTGCTTCTATGACTGAATTTTTTGAAATGAGATAACAAGAGTGCAACACAAAATAAACTAAGAAAATAAACCATTTTGGATATTAAATAGTTCCATGTGCTATGAAATAAATCCAGAAGCCACACAGGGCTGTATTAAGAACATAGTGGTGGAAACGCAGCTTTAAGTTGTGCAATTATAGGAAAGGGACATGGAGCAAGGTCCTGCAATCATTGCGGACTGAGTCATGGGAAGACACAGCAAAATGATAACAAATAAATATTTAATCAGATAGGTGGGGGGCACATCAGGATTTTCTATAATTATGATTTATATCAAATGATGAAGTTGGGATACAAATCTTTTGCAATTATGGGTGGGTGTGACAATATTACTCTAAGCTCAAAGTATTTGTTTTTTAGGGGGCTGGGAAGCGGTATGTTTCATACCTCATTATTTTCAAGTCTTTCTCCTGACTCTGTTTTCAGTAATAACACCTGGTGGTGCCAGGGATTGAACCTACTACGTTGGCTGCATGCAAGGCAAGTGCCTTTCACCTTGTATTTTCCCTCCATACCAGTATCTACTTTTTATAATGACATTTAAAATAAATTTTTGTAATAAAATGGTTTAATTTTTTAATAAGTGCCTTTCTGCTCAATTCAATAATTATGTTTCACCCTGAGTAAGAGAAAGAAATTGAGTAAGAGAAAGACATTCTTCTCTCATTTCTTCTTATGTTTTAAATTATGCCACTTGCATTCATACATGAGGAATTCATATTCTTTATATGAAGTAAGGTAGGTGAGAGTTAAACAAATTTTCTTTTTTTCTTTTATCTTAGTTTATGGGCCCCCCCACGGGCAGTGCTCAGGGGTTACTATTGGCTCTGCATTAAGAACTTATTCCTGGCAGTGCTCTGTGGGACATATGGTATACCAGATATCAACAAACCCGGATTAGCTGCATGTGAACCAAACTCCCAACCCACTGTACAATCGCCCCAGCCCTTCAACAAATTTTCTGTAGCATTATTTTGAGTCAATTACATATTAGCCATTGAGATTTTATTAATTTATGTATGCTACCCGCATACGGCAGAGCCTGGCAAGCTACCCGTGTCGTATTTGATATGCCAGATACCAGTAACAATTATAGACCTCATTCCCATGACCTGATGGAAGAGTTTGAGGCTCTTTATGTTCCTGGAGCAAGCAGGTGCCCTTGGGCTCTACTTGCATGAGACAGGTCATATGGAGATGTTACTGGTGCCCGCTCGAGCAAATCGACAATGAACGGGAAGACAGACAGTGACAGAATAATTATTAATATTCTAGTAGTGATATTTCTACCATTTATAAAATTTCCAATCATTAGAATTCATTTAGGAGATGCTAAATTTTACCCATTGGTTTAATTTTTTTTCCTGGGTAAATAGCCAGACTACTTTAGGATAACTTTATCCTAAAATTTTATAATTGGGCCGAGTGATAGCACAGCGGGTAGGGCATTTACCTTGCATGCGGCTGACCTGGGTTCAATCCTTGGCATCCCATATGGTCCCCCAAGCACTGCCAAGAGTAATTCTTGAGCAAAGAGCCAGGAGTAACCCCTGAGCATCGCCGGGTGTGACCCAGAAAAAAAATTTTAATTGATGGTAGTATTCTGTCCATTTCTCCATCCATCTACCCATCCAGCCATTCATCCCTATGCACATTTTCTATTCACTCATAAATCCATCCATAATGATTAATTCATGCTAATGTATTAATGTGTACAACAGTGTCAAACACTAGTTTGGTCTCTCAGGATTTATTAACAAACTCATAAAATATTCATGCCCTCATGGAGCTTACATTCCAGGGGAGAGAGACAGACAATATATAACAAGAGATTAACTGAAGAGTAAGTCAGATAGTGACTAGTGCTCTGAGAAATGTAAAGCAGAAAAGGAGATTCAGAACATTAAGGGTTCGAAGTGGAGCAGGGGGCTGGGGAGCTACTCTTCAAGTATGAAGCTGTGAGTTTAATGATGTCCACATGTGCCAAGAGCCATATCTGATAACTCTTCTGTTTTGGGTCAGCATTGCCTCAAAACGAAAAAGAGATTGATCTTTAAAGATGAATAAGCACTGTAATTAGAATATCAGATCCCAGCAGGCATGTGTGGAACCACCACAGAGACCCCTGTTAAAAACAAGAATGTGTGCAAACACCATGGAAGGAAGGAGTGCAATCATTTCCAAAGACCACATGCGCCAACACCACAACTGAAAATGGAGATTACTGGTGAGGGCCACAAACAAGAGTATGACCACTGCTTCACAACAAGAATGAAGGGAAGGAAGGAAACATTCACTATCTAAGACATTATGTAAATGGAAACAATCTAATGAGATAAAACAGAACTTCTTGTAAATCTATAAACAATTTTAAATGTTGTCGAAAATTTAAAATGCTCATTTCTAGCCCGGTTTACAACCCAGTGGAAAAAACTCACCCCAGAGGGATGGTAAATAAAAACACAAGCTGTCCATGTCCAGCTCTGACTATATCGAAAGAATCTATTAACTTGCCCAGAAGGAGACATCTGGGCTTAGAGGCATTTGTGTGCCCTGGGTCTAATTCATGACACAAGTCTTGACCCAGAAAGAAACTACTGTGTTTTTTGCATAATATGTTAATCTGAGGTTTCTGTCTTCCTTAACCGAGGAATAAGCCTAAACTTCTCAAACACAACCCACTGAAAATGGCAGCGTTTCACCAGACGTCTGCAGATGTGGCATAGCTTGCAACAAATAAGCACTATTAAAAAGTTTGATTGACATTCTTTCTATGGTTTACAATACAGCTAATAACGGTGTCTCATGCACACACACCTATCACCAGCACACCCACATTTGTCTCCCAAAGATCCATACCCCTGCCTCACAACTCTCTGAAATCAATTGCATGGATCAGTTTTCCCATACAACTTAAAGGCTTCAGTTGCCTTTAAGGCTTTGTTTCTAACTTATTTTTTATTTTTAAGTCCCATTCATGAGAAAGATCATTCTGTGTTTAACTTTTTCCTTCTCATTCCACTCAACCTGATAGTTATCTGTTGCACTTATGTTGCTGCAAATCACATGATCTTGTTCTTCATTAGTGCCAAATATTATTCCACTGTGAATATATATCACAACTTCTTGACCCAATTATCCATATTTGGATATTTGGGCTATGTCCATATATTGGTTATTGTAAAAGATATAAGCATTATCCTTGTTACTGTCTCAATTTATGGAGCAATTATAGTCCAGACATAGTGTCAAATGGGGATGGACAAGCTCAACAGAGATCAGACAAAGATAAGAACTGATTGTTATAGGAACAGAGATATAGGCTATCTCCAGGACAATCTGTGTACTTCCCTTCAAAACCACTGTAAGAAACAATTGATTCAATTGTCCTGATTGTTCCATGTATACAGGATCTTCAACCAACACTCCCATCTAAGGATCTTTATCTTGCCATCTTCCCAGGTCTGGTGTCTTGGCATGATCTTTGTTCTGTTCTGAGCAATAGCTTCCTTGGCTGTGATTTCCAATGAGAATTTCCAGAAATTTCTCATTCTGGTCTACTCTTCAGGTAACATACTTCTGGCCCAGGGCTGCTCTCAAGGAGCCTCTCTCCCACCTCTGTAAGCCAGGAAAGCAGACTATCTCTGGAATGAGTTCCATAGAGACTCCTAGTGAAAGTTTTCTTCCCTGTGAATGAATGTCTTCCAATGTCCCAGAGGCCCAGCTGCTCAATAGAGGGCTGATCGCCATGTGTGTCTGATGGCTGGAATTAAGGGCAGCGTGGCAGAAAGCAAAGCTGCTGACAACACAGTTAGACAAGCTCACACCGAGGTTGTAAAACACCCTTGGCAGAGCACACTAGTAAATTGTCCCACTAATTAGTTTATTATTTCATTTGAGAGATCAAATACATAAATAAAATTAACAAACCCTGCAAAATAAGTGCACTACTGGATATAAAAGTATTTTTCAGGTCATTGCCTTAAACACAGACATTACATACTAAAATAATGTTTACACAAGAAAGGGAAACTGCTGCCTCTTTAAATGGACCATCCCAGTGACCACTGGAGATTAAGGAATGGGTGAGTATGAGTTCTTGGGGTAAAGTTGAAAGGAGAGTGCTACTCTACTCTGCCATTACTTTTAATGAGGCCTTGCAAAAGTTCATTTCTTCCATCCTCCCACCAAAGTGCTCCTCCACTTAAGATTAAAATGAAGGGCTTGGATTCATTTTAAGGTTTGTCCCACTATGAAATTTCATGTGTGAGAATCAAATAAAAACCAAACCTGGATTATTACAAACTTAGTCAATAAATAATGCATAATGAAAATGAAATGAAATCTGAGATTCCATTATAATATGCAGTTATGGGTTTAAGAACTTGGAGAGATCTTAGCTAATATCTAACCCAACATTCACATTATAAATGAATGGAAAGAAGACACAGCTTGCATTCATTGAAGTTCTATTATATACCAAAAATTATGCTAAGTACATTCATAAATCAACCCCAAGAAATGTAAGCTCAGAGAACAAATTAAACGTGACCAAATCTGCAAAACGAAGAGAAAAACTAGCCTTCCTGTTCCTTAGACAAAGGGTTTCCCACCAAACTCTGCTTGATTTCCGAGTGTAGATGGAGTCCCTAGGTCATTTTTCTTACTTAACAACTCACCAATTTCTTAATAGATACAATGGTATCTATTGTATCATAGAATCATCTGAATGCCCCATTGGTGCATCATGCAAGCAAACAGATGCAAAAGGAAAAACACAGTAGAAAGGTAGCTCCATCCTGAGTTTGCTCCCAGTAAATTACAGGAAGTGTGTGTGTGTGTGTGTGTGTGTGTGTGTGTGTGTGTGTTTGTATTCCCAATTTAGACATGAAGAGCTCATTCACCAAGACTGGGAGAAATGTTGAGCTTTGAAAACTTGTAGCTGAGTACCTCTCACCCTTGACAGAAGATCAAGAAGCCCAGAAGCACTGGTCTGCACCCAATATTTGACAGGTAGGAAGCTGGCTACAGGAGCCTGGATTGTACCTTAACTTGGTCCAACTTTGGCAGTCCATCCGGCTTCAGACCATGTCATGAAAGTTCTTGTATAAACTTTCATGAGGCTATCTAACGACAATGCTATAAAATTTTTCAAAAGCAAAAACCAACTCAATAGATTTAAGTAGAGAAAGAGTAAGAAATGATGTGAATTTGTACAAAAATAAGAATTGGGGGTGGAGCCATAGTACAGTGTGGAGGGCATTTGCCTTTCAGATGGCCAACCTGGGTTCTATGCCCGGCAGCCCATATGGTCCCTCGAACACCATCAGGAGTAATTCCTTGGTGCAGAGCCAGGAATAACCCCTGAGCATGGTGTATGTGACCCAAAAAGCAAGAGAGAGAGAGAGAGAGAGAGAGAGAGAGAAGAGATAAAGAACTCTCCACAGAGGCAGCTAGGGGAGAGGGAGGGAATCGGGGACATTGGTGGTGGGAAATGGGCACTGGTGGAGAGATTGGTGCTAAAACAATGTATGACCAAAACCTGGACATGAACATATTTGTAATTGTATATCTCACAGTGACATAATAAAATATTAAAAAAGAACACAGTAATTTCAACTTTACAAGACATTTTTGCCCTCTATTATATAAAAATTTGACACTGTATAGAGCAAGCCACACTAGAAATATTTTCATAGTGAAAATACTACAATTATACTAGATAATGATTTTACCTAAGAGGTCTTAAAATCTATAGCCTTTGTACAGTCCTTGACTTCCTCAATCTCACTAGGAACATGGATGTGGTTCTTGGGGGCTCCAGTAATGAAAAGAAAGGATCATAATATGTGTTTTTCTCAATAGTGTAGGGAATTTGGGTACATATGGGTAACTGTAAAGATAAAATACCCAGAACTTTGAAGAACATCCAATCTCTCAAAACGAGGGAGCCAGGGAGTTACAGGTTTTAGTTCTGTTTTGTGTTAGCACTCTATCCTTCCCTGTTTTTATTGAGTTAAATTGAAAGTGTTCAGGGTAAAAACACTCTAAGATTCTTTCATTTCTCATTAGTGCTTATCATAGAGCAAGGAGTCAACCACTATTTTTAATCACACACAAGTATTACAGAAAAATAAAAGAAGAAATATTTCATATAAGCTGGTAGGACTGGGAAGAGCCCATGAGATAACAGGGAATCTTGAAAACTGAATTTGGATGTTACATAGCAAATAGACTATAGCAATTCAGAAGAGAAGGGTCATAGATCAGTCAATATGAAGAAGCGAGTTCAAGGGATTGTATTCCCTGATCAAACATAATCTGTGTACAAATAATCTATTGTAAATTGAAGGATAGATAAAATATATGCTCATAATTTTGCTTTTGGGGCCACACCTGATGGTACTCACTCTTAGCTCTGTACTCAGAGATCATTCCAGGTAATAGTCTGGGAACCATATGGGATGCCAAGGATCAAACTGGGTCAGTAGCGTGCAAGGCAAGCACCCTATCTGCTTTACTGTTTCTGTGTCCATGCTAATAATTATTTTCTAAATTTTGTTTTGGTTTGGGTCAAAACAAATGTGCTATGCTCAGGGATTATTCCTGACTCTGAACTCAGTAATTTCAGTGCTTGGAGGACCATATGGGATAACAAGGATCAAACCGCATGTTTGATAGTTTGATAATTTCAGGTAGCCACATGAAAGAGAAGCTATCCACTGTTCTATCTCTCTGGCTCCTAATTTTTAATCATTAAAACATTGGTATTCTGTTTTTCCTTTGTCACTATTTTAACATCATATTGCAGTTGTTAAAAATATTGCTTTGTCTAAAACTAACCAAAATTAAATTAAATTGAATTAAATTTAATATTACTTTGGAATCTCTGATCCAGAGACTCACAGACATGGGGAAGAGCTGCTACTGGCTCTCTCTGTGCCCAGTCGCTCACGAGGTGCCCGGGAGGGATGGCGGGTTCTAACCCTGGCCCACCACCCCAGCAGAGCCTCACAACAAGCCAGACGACCCCCCCACTCCATGATGGCCTCCATTTTCCACATCCAGACTTCCCCACAAGTGGCCGCACAGTTCATCAATAAATGGATTTAGAGATGGATTTAGAGATGGATTTAGAGATGACTACAAGAGTATGCTACCTGCACAGCAGAGCCTGGCAAGCTACCTGTGTCGTATTTGATATGCCAAATACCAGTAACAATTATAGACCTCATTCCTATGACCTGATGGAGTGGTTTGAGGTTCTTTATGTTCCTGAAGCAAGCAGGTGCCTTTGGGCTCTACTTGCATGACACAGGACATATGGAGATGTTACTGGTGCCGCCTTGAGCTAATCAATGATGAACAGGAAGACAGTGATACAGTGATTGCTTTGGAAATACAATTATTAAAAAAAGTTTATATGTTTGATGCTGATTCAAGCCTCCTAGGCCTATGAATAAAGTATTCTCATTACATCTTATATGTCTATAAAGAAAACTAAGGTATAGAGATTTTGGTCCCAAATAACTTCCTAGTAAGTGATCAAAATGGAAATCAAAGGACCTGTCACCTCACATCATAAGCTCTTTCTACCAAATACCAGCAGCTGAACATTTATGACTCCTTTTTGTCTCATCCTGCCATATTTTATTAATTACATGGCTTAAATTATCTATGTAATGAGAACTGAACATTTTCCCTCCCAATAATTTCTACCACATGATTTTTAAAAACAACCCATTATTCAATGTTGAATAAAAAAGCATATCTAGATACTTTCAGGCTATATAAACACCCCCTATTAAGGATAATTTATACATTTAATAGTATGCCTGTAATTAATCCTCATTAAAATGAAATTCTTGGGACCAGAGCAATAGCACAATGGGTAGGGCGTTTTCCTTGTATGCGCCAACCTGGGTTTGATCCCTAACATCCCATGGTCCCCTAAGCACTGCCAGGAGTAATTTCTGAATGCAGAGCCAAGAGAACCCCTGATATTGCTGGGTGTGACCCACAAAGCAAAAAACATAGAATTCTTGTATGTTGAATAGAATAGAAATAGAATTTTTGTATGTTATAATTGTTACATATATATAATATACTCAATTAATTCTAAGATTTATATACAAATTGTGAGCTATGTGCTACGGAAATATGGGCTCCTGTCACAGTGTAGATATATTGATACTTCCTTTCCAACACATTCACAGCTAGGTAAATTTCTCCTTTGAAATTATTTCAAGTACATGTAAACATTTACAACTTCATGATAAAATAAATCCAATCCCATAAACGTAATATGAATATTTAAAGGGCAATTTGGACATATGTAACCAAAGTCTTAAAATTTGGTTATATGCATTTAGACATCCATACTAAATAAATAATTATGATATATCCAAAGATTCAGTCATAAAGATGTCTATTCATCATTATAGTAGTAAAATCTTACGAATAAAGAGATTCAACAACAATGCTGGGAAAAACAAATTTTATATATCTATATTATTAAGTCATTAAAATTATAGTGAAGAATATTTAATACCATTAAAATAAATTGTTAGCATTTTAAATGGGAAAAAGGACAGAAAAGAGAATGAGGTGGCAGTACTTTTGTAAAAAGTATTTAAGTGTATAAGGAAAAATCCTATTTATAATACATCTCATAATATATAATATATAAAAATTTTACTTCCATCTTGCTTATTTTTCCTTTCTTAAATTTCTACCATAAATGTTTATTTTTATTTTAGAAGGTACTGACCTCAAATTTATATAAAATCCTTGATATAAATAATTTGAAAATATGAAGAGCATCTTGCAGAAAGATACTTACAGATGTGATTGCTCATTCAATAAAAAGTTATGAGAATTGTCAATAATTTGATACTCTAATATATAAATGAAGACAAGACACAAAGTATTTGAGAAAACAAGAAATAGGTATGTGTAACTTTTCAAGATTAAAAGCTAACTGATACAAGTTAATAAATTTGATAGCTGTGGATAGAGGTTAGGTAAGATAGAAAAAGGGTCCAGTATGCCATTAAGGTTAGGTAAGATAGAAAAAGGGTCCAGTATGCCCTGCTAGAGCGGCCAGCGGTTCATCAATAAATGCTTTATTTAGAGGTGACTACAGGAGTATGCCACTGGCACGGCAAGCCTGGCAAGCTGCTTGTGTCGTATTTGATATGCCAAATACCAGTAACATTTATATTAGGTCATTCCCGTGACCTAATATAATGGTTTGAGGCTCTCTATGTTCCTGGAGCGGGCGGATGCCTTTGGGTTCTACTAGCATGAGACAGGACATATGGAGATATTACTGGTGCCCGTTCTAGCAAATAGATGATGAACGGGAAGATAGTGATAGTGATAGTGATGCCATTATATGTTGGAAATGATAAAACCATTGAACATAGGTAGAGTGACATACATGATAACCCCAAATGTATGTACTGCAAGCCACAATGCGTAGAGGAAGGGAGAAAGAGAGAGAGAAAGCAAGAGAGAGAGAAGAAAAGTGCCTGATATAGAGGCAAGCGGGAGGGGGTGGTTAGGGAATCTGGGAACATTGGTGTTGAGAAGGGTGCGCTAGTGGAGGGATGGGTGCTGGAACATTGCGTGACTGAAACCCAGTCATGAACAGCTTTGTAACTCTATATCTCATGGTGATATAATAAAAATTTTAAAATTAATAATAAGAGAGAAGAATAAAAGTGACTGCTATAGAGGCAGGCTGGGGGAGAGGGGAGGGAATCTGGGGACACTGTTGTTGGGAAATGTGCACTGATGGAGGGGTGGGTGCTGGAACATTGCATGACTGAAACCCAATCATGAACAGCTTTGTAAATGTCTACCTCCCGGTGTTATAATAAAATTTAAAAGAAAGAAAGAAAGAAAGAAAGAAAGAAAGAAAGAAAGAAAGAAAGAAAGAAAGAAAGAAAAGAAAGAAAGAAAGAAGGAAGGAAGGAAGGAAGGAAGGAAGGAAGGAAGGAAGGAAGGAAGGAAGGAAGGAAGGAAGGAAGGAAGGAAGGAAAGAAAGAAAGAAAGAAAGAAAGAAAGAAAGAAAGAAAGAAAGAAAGAAAGAAAGAAAGAAAGAAAGAAAGAAAGAAAGAAAGAAAGCTCCACATGAAATAAAGAAGTCCTTAAAAATATTAAAATTAAAATATATAATTTGGCAGTTTTTAAAATTTATTAAACTTATAAATACAAGACAACTGTTAATCAGTATTATTAAGGCAGAAATAAAATGCTTGTATATTTTAAAGATGGAAGTTTTAAAAGACAATATTTTTTAAAATTATGTATATATTGGACATGGCAGAGCCTGGCAAGCTTCCCGTGTCGTATTTGATATGCCAAATACCAGTAACAATTATAGACCTCATTTTCATGATCTGATGGAATGGTTTGAGGCTCTTTATGTTCCTGGAGCAAATAGATGCCCTTGGGCTCTACTAGAATGTGACAGGATATATGGAGATATTACTGGTGCCCGCTCGAGCAAATCAATAATAAATGGGAATACAAGTGATACAAGTGATATGAGTGATGTATATATTGGATATCAACTATCTGAAATATATGTAGTATTTGAATGAACAGCTATCTTACTTTTGGAAATTCAGAAATGATTCTACTTAAGGAGCACTCTAGAAATACTGAATCTATACTCTGAACAAAACTGTTCAACATAGCATAATTTATGACAAAGTAATTGGAGATAAATTCATATTTATGGGACAGAGAGCAACACATTCACTGTAGAATATATATATATATGTTTATATATATATTCACATTTATACACTGTTTACAGTTCTAGGCAAGTTCTACCTCTGGCCCATCATCCTAGTGAGACTCACAAGAAGCCAGAGGAACCCCACACCTTGAGGTCAGTCATTCTCAACATCCAGACTCCGCTGCTCCATTAAAGAAATATTTAATATTGCTCCATATTAAATAAAAATGTTTTATTTTGTCTGGGAGTACATCTAGCTGTGCTCAGGGTTTACTCCGGGTCAGTGACTAGGCTCACACCTGGCAGTGCTTGGGAGGCAACATATCGTGCCTGAGATTGAAGCCAGGTCACATGTAAAGCAAGAATCTTACCAGTAGTACTATCTCTCTGGCCTCAAAATTATTTTGGTATTTTCTATTTGTTTGTTTCTCTTTGTTTCTTGGGCCATACCTGGCTGTGTTCAGGGCTTATTCCTGGCTCTGCACTCATGAATGTCTCCTGGGAGGCTCTGATAATATATGGGACACTAGGGTTTGAAACGAGGTTGGTTTGCTGCATGTCAGCCAAGAGCATAACCCCACTGTGCCGCTCTCCAGCATCCAAATGAGTATTGAACAGTTAAAACCCATTATCCAGGGGCCGGAGCGATAGCACAGCTGGTAGGGTATTTGCCTTGCACACAGCTGACCCGGTTTGATCCCGGCATCCCATATAGTCCCCCAGCACCGCCAAGAGTAATTCCTGAACAAAGATTCAGTAGTAACCCCTGAGCATCACAAGACGTGACCCAAAAAAGAAAAAAAAAGAAAGAAAAGAAAACATAATCCACAACACATATGTAGCATAACATCATGTACACCCATATTACATCTATATGTGTAAAATACAGAATGTGAGAAAATAAACCAGGACTATAAAGAGCATTAACTTTGGGACTAGAGCAATAGAACATGGGTTAGGGCAATTGCTTGCATGCATCTGACCCAGGTTTGATCCCCAGTACCACATTGGTCACCTGGCCACACTAGAAGTGGTCTCTCTGAGTGCAGAGTCAGGAGTAAGCACAGAGCACTACTGGATATGTGCCAGCCCCTTGAAAAAAATAACTTTAAAAAGATTCTGAAGTTAAAATCTTAACTTTAGGCTGTAGAAGTTCATCCATATAATTTTCCCCCATATGTGTGCCTGCACACACGCATGCACATGCAGGCACACACCATTACACAAATATACAACTGTGTATGTCTGCCTGTCTCTATTTCCTATCTATCTGTGCCTCTGTGTGTTTAAATTTTTCTTTAGTGAGTGTGGGTCCATTGTATAGGTATAAAAATATCTTCTATAAAATAACATTTTTCAAAACTTTGATCTTCTCAAAATGGATTAAAGATCTCAATATCAGACTTGAATCCATAAAGTACATTGAGAAAAGATAGGAAAACCCCTCCACGACATTGAAGCTAAAGGCATCTTCAAAGGTGAAACATCACTAACAAAGCAACTAGAAGAAAAGATAAACATATGGGACTACATGAAACTGAAAAGCTTCTGCACCTCAAAAGAAACAGTGACTAAGATACAAAAGCAGTCCACAGAATGGGAAAGAATATTCACCCAATACACATCTGATAAGGGGTTAATATCCAGGATATATCAGGCACTGGTAGAACTTTACAAGAAGAAAACAAACAACCCCATCAGAAAATGGGGAGAAGAAATGAACAGAAACTTCAGCAAGGAAGAAATTCGAATGGCCAAAAAACATATGAAAAAATGCTCATCATCACTAATCATCAGAGAGATGCAAATCAAAACAACAATGAGATACCACTTTACACCACAGAGACTGGCACATATTCAAAAGAGCAAGAACAACAAGTGCTGGCGTGGATGTGGGGAAAAGAGGACACTCATCCATTGTTGGTGGGAATGCCGGCTGGTACAGCCTTTCTGGAAAACAATATGGACTTTCCTCCAAAGACTAGAAATTGAACTCCCATTTGACCCAGCCATACCACTCCAGGGAATCTACTCTGGGAAACCAAAAATATGCAGCAGAAACACCATCCCTACTTTTATGTTCATAGCAGCATTATTCACAATAGCCAGAATCTGGAAGCAACCAGAGTGCCCGAAAATCGATGACTGGATAAAGAAGCTTTGGTACATCTACACAATGGAATACTATGCAGCTGTTAGGAAAAACGAAGTTATAAAATTTGCCTATAAATGGATGGACATGGAGAAGATTATGTTGAGTGAAATTAGCCAGAAGGAGAGAGACAGATACAGAATGACTGCATTTATTTGCATGTCATAAATATATATGTACATATTATAATACCAATATCCAAGGTCAAGTGAAACATATATCAGGAGGTCTTGTCAAAGGTGTTATCACAAACGTGTGGGAGTCAGAGGTTAGGTAAGACAGAAAATGGAACAGTGTGCTAACAATTGCCGAGGGTACTAATGCCAACCTAGAACTGAGCATTAAATAGAGGCAAAAGGATACCCATGACAACCTTTTTAATGTATGTTCTGTAATGCATAGTCTGGAAGGGAAGGAAAAGAGAAAGAGAGAGAAAGGGAAAGAAATAAAGAACCTGCCATGGAGGTGGGCTGGGGAAGGGGAGGGAACCGGGGATGTTGGTGGTGGGAGATGGGCACTGGTGGCGGGATGGGTGCTGGAACACTGTATGACCAAAACCCAAATATAAACTTTTTAATTGTATATCTTTGTAACTGTAAAAATAAAAAAAAATTTTTTTTTAAAGTAAAAAAAAAACTTTGATCTTCTGTGCCCTTGGGAATATCTAGAGGAGCTAGGCTTGAGCTAGAGGAGTGTTTGCCTATTTAACTATCTAAGTTGAAAAAGTTGCTAGAGGAAAAACAAAGCAATAGAAGTTAAAGGTAGTTTGCAATCAATTTAAAGTCTGGTAGGTATATTAAATCAATTTTATGGGGAGCATATTCAGCTGCAAAAAACCTTGCAAGAGAAAAGGAAGATAAATTATATTTCTTTATCTTTAAAATGTGTGCTTAGGGGAAAAAAAGGAGGAGGCTGGCCATAATGAACAGGAAAAGGCATTGAAAGAGAATATCAAAGCAGGCAGGCTTAATACAATTCATCATTGTTCTTCCCTCACTACTTTAGATTTGTAAAACAAATCAGGACCTTGGGCCTGAGACTAACAATGTTGGAACTGGCCTCGGAGCTCCCTAAGAAATAGGCCTTGGCTTGAATGTTAGGTTGCTGGTCAATACAATCTGGGAGGAACACACAGTCTGCTTCAGTGCTACTCAGGAATTATTTGTGTAACCAGTACATCTGAGTTGCGGTTCCACTTATAACTAATTTATGGTCAACTGCCCTTAGGACTTAGTTTTCCAATTTATAAAATAACTGTTTATTCAATCAATATGCATGAGTCTGGGCTAGCAGGACATAACTAAGAACAATATAGACAAGGTATTTTTTCAGTCTTAGATTCTAGTCAGATGATCATGCAGTGTGGGTACAGGAATGGTCTTGCATGAAGATCCCATTTCTACCTCTAAAGTTGCTCCTTCAAAGACTTTCAGCATATTGACAGCACTTCTCATGTCTGTCCTGTTACTCCTTCAGGTTTCTTTTGCTAACCCATCTTTGTGATCTATACTTTCGAGATGAGTGTTTGGAGACTCCATTTTCTGATGCTTATCTCTACACTCATCTTCAGATGATTTCTATCATGCTCTATATATGCACATAATGTCTGTGTTTAGATCTTCAACCTTGAATGATCACTTTAATTCAAGCTCAGTGCTCCACTTTTCCATTGAACTGTTATTTCCAGGTTTAAATACCCAAGTAATAAGTCTTAATTTGGACTCACTCCCAATATGAAACTTGTTTACTGAAATCTTTTCATAGACCATAAATGCCTACTCCAGTCTAAATGACTCAGGCGAAAATAATGGGGATAATCTTTTATTCCATTTTCTTTTTCCCCCCCAAAAATACACATAAAATTCATTGGCATTTCCTACTAGTATTATGTTCAAACTCTTAAGATTCCAATGCTCACTGGCTCTCCTGCTGTGACCTTACTCTGAATACTGCCATCTTTCACCTTGACCAGTGTGATAGTGGGGACCCCGAGTTCCTCCAACTTATCATCTGCCTTCAGTTTAATCTTAACAAAGCTGAAAAGCAACTAGGTGAAGCTTTTTATAATAAATGAAGAGGAGAGGAAAGAGGAGGTGGGATCGACTGTGATACTACTGCTTCTTTGCTAACACAGTATCAAAGCTACAGGACTCATACGGTAGCCAAGCCACTCCTTTGTCCAGAGCCTGCTCACTGTGCTGCTTTTATCTCCCACTATGTACACCCTGGCTCAATCCACTCTTCCTATGTGTTCTTCCCACATGCTGGACACTTCACCTAGGTCAGGCCCTTGACAATAACCAGTCTGATCGGAGAGTGCATCTTTTGGGTACTGCATGTCTTGCCACTTTACTTCCTTCCTTTCGATAAAAAATGCCTTTCCATTACTGGACAACCTTCCTTGATTAGCCCCCATCAGATTTTAACCCATATCCCCAGGACTGCTGTTATGTCCAACTCACCTCCTAACCAATATAAGTTGTACCCACATGTAAGCAGGCAGAGCAGTCTGAGGAGTTCTAGGTGTATTCTTCTCCCCACTTCCTGCATTCTTCTTCATAATGTTTTAAATAAGCTTACGTCAGATTTTGCTCACTCCTTACTTTCTCTCTCATTCCCTACCAGAATAACAGCTTTACCAAATACTGCTTTTTTTCCTATGTCTATGGGCTGAGAAGATAAACCAGCACCTGCCTTACAATAAATAGCTGATATTTACTGAGTGGGTTGCAGGAATCACCTAAGGTAAGTTACTTGGTTTCTAAACTTGCACTATCCACTATGATAGTCACTAAGGAAATGAAACTATGGAGCCTGAAACATGATTAGTTAACAGAGAAAAAGCATTACTGCGACCCAGCTGTGCTCGGGGGCTGACTCTGGGCTCTGTGCTCAGGGACTGTTTCTGGTAGTGTCCATGGAACTATACGCAGTCCCAGGGATAAAACCTGGGTTACTCACATGCAACCTAAATGTCTTTCTTGTACTATTTCTCTAAAAACAGCATTTTAAAATTTGCATTTTAAATTTGCTTTGGGGGAAAGGGAATCTGGGGACATTGGTGGTGGGAAATGTGCACTGGTGGAAGGATAGGCTCTGCAACATTGTATGACAGCTATCAAGACACCTATCATGAACAGCTTTGTAAATGTCTATCTCATAGTGTTCACTTGATCACTTGATCACTTGAATCCCGTTATTCATCGATTTGCTCGAGCGGGCGCCAGTAACATTTCCATTGGACCCTATCATGTGCCAATGTAGCCCAATGGCATCTGGTTGATTCAGGAATATGAAGAGCCTCAAACCGTTCCTTCAGGGTCTTAACAAGGAAGTCTGACCATCTTGTAGGTGGGCGGCCACGTGATCTTTTGACATCCCGTGGGATCCAGTCGGTAACGGCTCTAGTCCAGCGGTTGTCTCCAAATCGCATTACATGTCCAGCCCATCTGATTTTCGATGCCTTGGCAAACGAGACAGCGTCCCTGATTCTGGAATAGCGACGGAGGTCAGAACTCCGGATTCCTTCTCTCACTTGAGTGAGGCGTGATATTCCAAGCATAGCTCTTTCGATTCCTCTCTGGGAGACCCAAATAGCATTCTCATCCTGCTTTCGTAGGGCCCAGGTCTCTGAGGCGTATGTTAATGCAGGGAGAACGGTGGAGTCGAAGAGATGTGCCCGGAGCCAGAGGTTCTTTGTCCTTTTAGCTATTTCTTCGATGCCTTTGAAGGCATTCCATGCCGCTCTCTTCCTCCCTGCGCAGCTCAGGTTTTAGGTCGTTCATCATGTTGACTTCTCGACCTAGGTACACATAACTGCTGCATTCAGAGATGTTTGTTCTATTGAGAGTGAATGGGGCCTCTGGAACTAGTTCATTTCTCATGAACATAGTTTTCTTCAGATTCAGCTGTAGACCTACCCTTTCCACATTCTCGGTCAAAGTCAGCCAGCATTTGTGCCGCTTGGCTAATGTTTGGTGTTATTAGAACGATGTCATCAGCGAAGCGGAGGTGGTGTAGTTGCCGACCATCTATCTTCACTCCCATTCCTTCCCATTCTAATTGTCTCATGATGTTCTCGAGGGTGGCACTGAAGAGCTTTGGTGAGATGGTATCACCCTGTTGAACCCCTCTTTTTGACATCAATGATCACTTCTTTGTAGAATGGTGAGATCCTGGTGGTGAATCCGTCATACAGCTCACGAAGGATCTTGATGTATTGGGTTTGAACACCCTGTTTGACTAGGGCTTCGATGACTGCTTCCGTCTCCACAGAATCAAAGGCTTTCTGTAAATCAATGAACGTGAGACAGAGTGGCATCTTGTACTCCCTACAAACCTCAATGAGCTTGGTTACTGTGTGGATATGGTCGATTGTGCTGAATCCTTTCCGGAAGCCTGCTTGCTCGCATGGTTGACCTTCATCTAGTGTTCTGCTAACCCTGTTCAGGATGACTCGTGTAAACAGCTTGTAGATGACAGACAACAGGCAGATGGGGCGATAGTTGCCGATGTCGTGAATGTCTCCCCTTCTTGAACAGTAGAACTGTCCTGCTGGTTTTCCATTGGGAGGGCACTTTGCATTCGGACAGGTAGCGTGTGAAGAGCCGAGCTAGTGTATTGATGAGTACCGACGGCAGATTCTTCAGATGTTTGGGTCTGACTTTGTCTGGGCCTGGTGCTGTTCCCTTCTTTACCGACTCGAGATGGCATGTCGGATTTCAGAAGGGAGAACGTTGGGAATGACATATCCATCCTGTGGAATTTGGTATGTGGGCAGGTGGATGTGGCTATCAAAGAGATTTGAGTAGAAGTCCTGGATAATCTTCTCCATTGCCTTTCTGGAAGATGTGATAGATCCATCAGGCGTCGGAGGGCAGTCATCTTGGTCTTATAGTTGGTGAAGGACAGGCGGGCAGTGCGAATACTTTTCCCGGCTTCTGCTGCTACTTCCAGTATTTCTGCTCTTCTGTCTTTGAGGTCTGCTTTTATCGCTTCTCTGCACTGTTTAGCAAGCTTGGACGTTAGCATTTGGTCTCCTGAGGCTCGCGCCTTGCCACGTTGGCGAATGAGCTCAAGAGTTTCTGAAGACGAGCGTCCTTTTGTGTCTTTCTCTCTCGGCATTCTTCGCACAATCATGGAGGTGCTGAACCAGTCAGTTGTATTCTTCATCGATGTCATCAGTGATGGTATCTTCCCATGTTGCCGCAATGGTGCCAAAGAGTTCCCAGTTGGTGGTCGTTCTGGGAGTTCTCTTCTTAAACTTTGCAGCCTTTTCTCCCCATTGTGGGAAGTAGAATTTTGCACGAAGGGAGACGGTGGTCCGATCCTGTCTGGAATTTGGGGATGACAGCAACATCGGTCAGACAAAACCGTCGATTGAAGATGATGTGGTCAATTTCATTGTGGAACTGTCCGCCAGGAGATTCCCATGTCCAACGTTTCACTTCAGCCTTCTGAAACTGTGAGTTCCCATGAATAGTCTTGGTGGACATGATGAACTCAGATAGTCTCTCACCCTGTTCGTTCCATTCTAGGCCATGGGTCCCGATGTGGAGTTCTTCAGCCGATCTTCTCGGTCCTATCTTGGCATTAAAATCACCGACTATGATCTTGTAGAAGGTGTTATCTTTTTATAGAACTCCTCCAATTCCATGTAGAATTTCTCAATTTCATCTTCTTTGTATGTGGATGTTGGTGCATAGACGATGAAGATAGAAATTGCTGGCAGTGGGCCACATCTCCTCAAGTGTAATCGTCCTATTCGGTTTGTTAGGCATTCAAATGAATCAATGTTGACAGCCATGTTCGTGTTGACAAGGACACCAACGCCACCGACACCTCTTTCATCACATGTTCCAAGGAACAATTCTTCTCCGGTGTCAAATACAGCATGATGCGACTGACGCCTCCTCGTCTCAGTCAGACCAATGATGTTGTACTTGATCTTTCTTGCTTGCAGCATCAGATCCTCAATATATGCTTCCGATGCCAGTGTACGTGCATTGAAAGTACAGACAGTCATTTTAGTCCTTCGTTTTGGCAGCCTAGGACAGCCTTGAAATTTTATCAGGCACTGCTTGTTTGCCTTTCTTACTGCTGCCGTATTAAGGGCTCTTTCGGGGTCAGGAAAATAAACATTTTTGTTACTGGATTTGGCATATCGAACACGCATCGGACAGCTTTCCAGGCTCTGCCATGCGGGCACTATATTCTCATTGCTTTGTGGGGCTCTCTCAGAGGGGTGGGTAGAATATTTGTGGTAGTTTGGAGGTAAATCGCGCAGCCACGCAGCGGCCGCGCAGCAACGGGGAAAGCTGGTTTCTGCTCTGCCGGGTGTACCTGTGTCTTAGGCTCAAGCATTCCTGGGTTTGAAATACTCTCCTCTGAAGGGCGGGTCTTTGCAGAGCGGGTCCTTGTAGGCTGGGTTTCTGACAAGCCAGGCTGGAGACTGGATTAATCTGTGGGCTGGAGACTGGATTAATATGCTGGGTGGAGATCTTACCTGCTGCAGAGTGTGGATTGCGAAGATCGCTGCCAGCAAGGTGTGGGGGTTTCTCTGGGCTCCTCCGAGGCTCCATCGGGATGGTGGACTCGGGTCGGAAGTTGCTCTCGTGGTCCACGGAGTGCAGGGGGTTCAACGGGGAAAGCTGGTTTCTGCTCTGCCGGGTGTACAAATAGCAGGGGCCAGGGTCCTGGTTCAGTGATAGATTACTGGCCTTGCATGTGTGAGATCCTAGGTTCAATTCCAAGCATTGCAAAATTTTTTTTTTGGGGGTCACACCCAGTGATGATCAGGGGTTCCTCCTGGCTCTGCATTCAGGAATTACTGGCTTCTCGGCCTTTTGGCTAAGATCAAGTGTAGTATCTCATAGTGTTATAATTAAAAAACAATTATAATTTTTTTTAAAATATCAAAAAAAAATTTGCTTTCACTTAGATGTTAAAATGGAAGTAACATAAAATGCTTTCCATTAAACTCAAGATGTTAGGTTTTATAGCAATGCATTCCACTTTAACCAGTGCTTTGTGTAAAATATTACTTAAGTTAAATTCTTTTACTTTTTTTATCATGGAGAGCAAAAAACACAGAAATACATGTACAGTTTGTGCTGCATGTCTACTAAAAAAAGCACTGTGGTCTTTTGCTCATTTCTTAAGGGATAAAAATGGTACCTACTTCAAAAGAGTGTTGAGGTTGAAATGAAGTAACACAGATGAAATACATGTCATTGTACCCCCTCATAATTACTGCTCAGTGATACTATTTATTTTTCTTTGTTATTACTGTGCCATTGAGCTACCCTTATTGTTATTGCTTTTCTTCATTTATTTGTGAGTTCATAAATAAATAAATACATAAAATTGTGATAATTTCTTATCTGTGAGTTGAGGAAAGTTTATGATATGTGCTTGGTTAAGTTATAAAGAAGAATAAAAAGTCAATTTTAGGAGGAAAACTTGGAATGAAGCTGGGAACAAAAAGTCAATTTTAGGAGGAAAACTTGGAATGAAACTTGGGGTAGCTTCTTCAAGGCTACCCCCCATAGTCAGAACTCAACTTGACATTCTGACCCTGAGGCCTGTGCTTTACACACACTACCCTCTCACACTGCCTATCCAATAAAACCTATACCAACCGATATGAAAATTAAAGACAACTTAAGAAATCCTTAGGAGGGTATATTCGTCCTCAAAGTCAAGATAAACAACACACATCCGAGACATCTGATATATCAGTGCTTATCCAACTTCAGGATTCTGGGAAGAATTTTTTTGGGTCACACCCGGCAATGCTCAGGGGTTTCTCCTGGCTCTGCACTCAGGAATTACTCCTGGTGGTGCTCGGGGGACCATATGGGATGCTGGGGATCGAACCCAGGCTGGCATGGGCCGGCCGCGTGCAAGGCAAACACCCTACCTGCTGGGCTATCTCTCCGGCCCCACTGGGGAGAACTTTTGACTATTATTTGGTGTCAGACTTCTGGCAAGTTTTTCAGAATTATTTCTGGATGTGTGAGAATGCTATATGATGATTAATTTTTCTGTTTTATTATACTCCTAAACATTGGCATATGGACATTATAGCTCAAATAAAAAGGCACTTTATAAATGGAAGAGCTATGAGGTTCCCATGCCAATTTGTGTGACTATGTTTATGAGAGTACTGGTTCTGATACCAACCTCAAAGATGAATCACACTGAGTCTGCTATTCACTGCTCTTTACACCCGAACCAAGGGTCACAGAGAGCACATCCAAAGTTAACAGAATTTTATTCTACAGTTTTACTTATAAAGCAGTGAGTGGACAGGACAGTCAACTCGAACCTTTCTCAGTATTAGTACTAAGGGAGAAAGATTGCCATTTTTTATGAACAGAATTCAGTTTTTGCCAAATGCTTTGAATCTGCCCAGAAAACACACAACTCTACAAACTGATATAGACCTAAGTAATATTATGTTTTCCCTTCAACTATTTAAACATGTGTGTGTTCAAACTGTCATAAACATACTTTTCATAAAAACTTGCCATATTTGAAAAATATTGCATACAGAATGTTTAGCATCATCCATTCATCTGAATTACTACCCCTATCTCACTTCCCATAAGAAAGTGCTCTTAACTCACCACCACACCTGGAGGGGCTGTTCTAATTGGCCTCACAGTATACCCAAGGGTTAAATTAATTTATATGAAATTCACAGCTGGACAGCTGCCCGGCACTATATTCTAGCAGCTGTTTGACACAATAAACCAAGAATCAGATTTTCTTGCAGCAAAAATAAATTTTTAACAATGTCGCCCATTTCCACAGAGGCAAAATACAAGATAGGATTCTGTAGGAGATGATCATGATAGAAGGCTCTGTGGAGGAAAGTGTCACTTTCTGAGCCAAGGTCTGTCCTGCCACATTATTTAAGCACAACATGACATAGAAATATATTTAATAGGATTTGGCTACAGGCAAAAAAAAAAGACTGACAAAAAGTGCAGGGATTCAAAGAAGTTGCTGTTGCCTTGTGCATAGAATTCAGAATTTATTAGAATGGAAATCCTTAAGACAATCTTTGACTCATAATAAAAGAGAGCAAAAATAAAAATTCCTTTCAAGCGTAACTATACTGTTGTGCTCATTATGTCAATAGCCATCATATTCTCAATCAGGTACAGAAGATGAGAAATGCATATTTATATTTATCTAGCACAATGTGCACACACATGCATGCCTGCACACATACACATGAGCACACACACCAGAAGATAAGCCACACCCCTGGTCTCCATGTTTTGGGGAGTAAAGATAACCACCCAAGGTAATGTGTGCTACTAAATTATGGTTTAAGGTACCTAGGTAGCAGAGTGTTAGACAGGTTCTGAAGGGGACCAATAAGTCCATTCTAAGAAATGAGTCTAAAACTCACCATTGAATATACACAAAGAGACTTAAGTGATAAACTCTAAATATCTGCAGGGCTAGCCACAATGTGAAAAGAAGAGGGAGAGAGAGATGCAGAGACACAGAGAGAAAAAGAGAGGAAATGGGGCTACCTGCTATTGAGGCAGCCTGGGGGTGGGCGGGAGGGGTGGGGTACATTGGTGGTGGAAATGGGGCACTGGTGAAGGGATGGGTGCTGGACTACTGTATTACCAAGAACCAATTATGAACACCTATGTAACTGTATGTCTCACGGTGGTATAATAAACTTTTTTTTAAAAAAATGAGTCTGACATCAGAAAAAGAAACCTGGTACAAAAGCTTAAAAATAAATATAAATTGATAGTAAATCAACTTGACTGGTTCCTAGTATACAAATACTACATATTCTCTGTGTGACTTTTTTCTTTTAATTTTTAAATATTAAAGCACCATGATTGACAAATTTCCTCAGAGTACAGTTGTCACAAGTATCCATTGTTCAATACCAGTTCTACCACCATTGTGCCCCTATAACCACCAAAGGTCACAGCCCACCACCTACTCCCCCTTCCGGCACCAGCCCCCCAGTTTGTTGCAACAACATTGATCATTACAATGCATACAAGGGCAAGGTCCTGAGAAAGACCTGGCCCTAAACGTGGTTGTTATCTAAGCCTGGTGTGCACAGCTGTGCATCTGGGCCTTCTCTTCTCCGGCATTACTGATATCTCTGGATGACGTTTAACTAGATTATAAGATTACAAACTGCTTTGTTGATCTCACCTATTCCAGTATCTCTCTCTCTCTTTTCTCATACACACACACACACACACGCACACACACACACACACACACACTTCTCTCTAGGCTCAAGCTTTCTTCCTTGCCTTGCCTGCTTAGATAATTTACTCATAGAGTAAGTCCAAGTGAATTATAGCCTCTGTAAAGCCTTCTCTAGACCTTACTTAGACTGATGTTCTGAACCAGCATTACTCCTTCTGTGTTCTGGCATTTCTTCAGGCCTCCACTCTATAACTTTGTGTTAATACGTGATAATTTATCTGTTTCTCTTCCAGATAATAAGAAGTGGCAGGTGCTGGAGAGAAGTACAGCAGGTAGGTGGTTTGCCTATGCGGGCAACAGACCCAGCTTCAACTCATGGCATCTCATATGGTTCCCTGATCCTGCCAGGTGTGATCTCTCACCACAGAGCCATGAGTAAGTCCTGAGCACAGCCACATGTGGCCAAAAAATAAAACAAAATGAAAGGGTGAAGCTGTTCCTCAGTTCCATGTACACTCTGCACCCCTTACACACACTCATTAAAAATGTTTATGGAGCCCTTCAGTGCTAGGTCTATGACAAGATCCTACATTCAGTTCTTGTTTAATTTTTTACAACCAGCATACAAGATAAACTTTTATTTCCTTATTTTATGGATAAACATACATCCAAAAGTTAGATTGCTAAATATTTCAAAGCCAGCAAAGTCACAAAACTTGGAGTCTAACCAATTCTGACTCACCGCACATACCACATACCAAGACTATTCTACGGTCAAACAAGGCCAGTTAAACCTGCAATTTGAACCAGGTTAAGAGCATTCTGCTGCAGCGTTTTTTGGAATTGTTTTAATTTTTTGTCAGTTTTGAGAGCACACCTGGAAGTATTCAGGGCTTACTACAGGTTCTGTGTTTAGGGATAACTCCTAGAAATGCTTGAGGAACAATGCATAATTCTGGAGATTAACCATGGTTAGTCACATGCAAGGCAAAAGTGTACTATCTCTCCATTCTTTATTTGTATTTAAGTGAGAATGGTTTATTAACCAATATCATAAGTCTTCAGAGGAGGGGATAATGTAAGAGATAACAGAGAAGCTCTCTTGTTTTCAGAACTAAGAATAGCTATAACAAAGCATTTATTTTAAACCAAGACCATAAAACTTAATCTCTAATATCCTAGGCCAACTCTTGACAACTCTTCGTGAGGCTTTGCCCAACTGCCAACTTCATTCCACATCGTCCATTTAGGAGACTCAATGATTTGGAAGACATTTAGTCTATATATATTGAAAATGAGTATAATAAGATTAATTTGATTCTTCTCATGTATAAAAATTCATAGAATAAACAAAAATATCTTCCTTGGGTTTCACTTTGGAGGGCCTTAGATTGGATTTGTTAGTCCTCTAAAGACCCCTCTAATTCTCTAGATGTATCCTCAACACAGCATAACACATTGCCTTTGTGTGTTTGTTTCTCTCACCAGATTCTCAGCTCTCCAAAAACTCGGCCCATAATTTCAATGCTAACCAGTTTTATTACAGATTTGGTAAAGGTCTATGAAGATTTTTGAGGTACTGAGTTAAGGCTGTTGGACTTCAAAGAAATAACCAAGAGAGATCAGGGGGGTAGCTTATTTTCTGATGTGTATTCATGTGCATGTATGTGCAGAAGTCTATATCCATGTGTCCACATATTTGCAACTGTGTGCATGAATGTAGATCTGAGTGCATGTATGATGGAGAGAGATTTGTAACTTACATTATTCATCATCAAGTCATAGTTTCCTGTTCCACAAAGCAACTGCCTCGAAAACTTGCCTCTAAAAAATGTCTATGAGCGAGACTAGGCAGTTTTCTCTTAAACCTGAAAATATTAGGAGAATCCAGGTGGTCAAATTCAGTGTAATCAGAATTTCTCAAGGAACATTGTGACTGGATGAATGCTGACTGATTATACAGTAAATATTTAATTTTGGATTCTGATTATTTCATATTGACATTTCAAAGCAGTAAATATTTTTATGCTGGATTCAGTCTATACCACAAAAATAACTCCCTCAATGACAGAGTCTTTACATGTAATTGTATAATTTAATACATTCATTTAAGATATTTCTACTGCAAAAATATCTTGAAGACTTAAAAAAAGCAATTTCTTGTTGGAGAAGTTTCAACCTTAGATTCTATGGGTCATAAACTTGTCTTTCACTGGAACAATTGCAGCCCTACTTTTCTGAATGATGACTACTTTTGATTGGGGTATATTACATTTTCTGGTTTCAATTAAAATTCACATGGAGGGGCCGGAGCGATAGCCCAGGGGTAGGGCATTTGCCTTGCACGCAGCCGGCCTATTCCGGCCCGGGTTCGATTTCCGGCATCCCATATGATCGCCCGAGCACGGCCAGGAGTAATTCCTGAGTGCAGAGCCAGGAGAAATCCCTGAGCATTGCTGGGTGTGACCCAAAAAGCAATAAATAAATCACTGTATCACTGTATCACTGTCTTCCCGTTTATCATCGATTTGCTCGAGGGGGCCCCAGTAACATCTCCATATGTTCTGTCTCATGCTAGCAGAGCCCAAGGGCATCTGCTTGCTCCAGGAACATAAAGAGCCTCAATCCATTCCCGAATGAGGTCTATAATTGTTACTGGTATTTGGCATATATCAAATACAACACGGGTAGCTTGCCAGGCTCTGCTGTGCAGGTAGCATACTCTTGTAGGCATCTCTAAGTCCAGCATTTATTGATGAACCGCGTCCACAAGCGGAAGTGCGAGCCGGGCGCTGATAGGCTGGTCTGCTGGGTGGAGTTCTGACGAGAGAGAAGTCCGGATGTGGAAAATGGAGGCCCTCATAGAGTGGGGGGGTCTTCTGGCTTGTTGCGAGGCTCTGCTGGGATGGTGGGCCAGGGCTAGAACCCACCATCCCTCCCGGGTGCCTCGTGAGCGGCTGATCACAGGGAGAGCCAGTAGCAGCTCTGCCCCATGTCTGAATAAATAAATAAATAAATAAATAAATAAATAAATAAATAAATAAATGAAATTCACATGGAAAGAGTTCATGGAAAAGTTAAACTATTCATGTAAAGGCACTGAGAGCTGCCTCTATACCTTCCTTGCTGTTATTTTGGGCTCCTAGAGATTGTAACAACCTGTAAATATTACAGTAAACTTGTGTCACTTTGGGGAAGTATCAGTTAAAAGCTAAGGTGCCTTTCTAGGGGTTATAGGGTGAGATATAGAGAAGCCATATTATTTCTATAAAAATATAAAATCAAAACCCTTTGGGATCTCAAGTGCTTTATAAAGGCAGTCTGTATTTCCAAACCCACTGGATTTCATGTGAGTAAGAACAAATTATCAAATAAGGACCTTTTAAAAGCCAGTCTTTCCACCCAGAAACTAGAGAGACATTCTGTTTCACCAAATCAGTATAGTTAATCTCTCAAAATTAAGAGACCTTAACATGAAGAAGTTAAAGAAATTAAAACCAACATGAGTTCCATATGTGAACAAGGTGAGCAAAAGGCTGACACAGAAATAGTACAACAAATAAAAAAGCTCTGAAGAGTAGTGATAAAACAATAGAGCCAGTCTACTCCTCCCTTTAAAGGGCTTTCCAAAGCATAGTTCATTACCAGACTTACTTCTCCACTAAATTCTAACCTCTTTGAAGACAAGATGCTAACCTAACCATCCAAATGTCATCATTGGCCAGCACAATTCCTGAGGCATGTCAAATTGTCAATATATGGTTGTTAAGAAGAAGCAAAATGAAGCATTGGTAATGAATTACCAGAGCTGCAGTGGCGTTATTATGCCTTTGTATTATTCAGAATTATCATTAGCATAAATTATACATCTATTCAGCATAAATATATACATATAGTTATGTTTAAGTTAACTATTTAGTAAACTGAATATAGTTCATTATATAATAATCAGCCTTTTATTTTAAACAGGCATTTGTGTTTCAGAGGTCAGAATCATCAAGGCAATTAATTCAGATTGCCCCATGGAAGAAGAAAATGAAAAGCGTTATGTTTTGAAGATTATTATAAAAAAAAATCCCAATGCTCAAGAGGAGATAGAGTGAAATTTGGAGCCAGAAGGGAAAGAACAACGTAGCCAGGAGCAGAGCAGCACCTAGAGGTAGAGAATGCAACATCAGAGAACAATAATTCTGTCTACTTCTTAGTAGCCAAGATGAGGGACTGGAGCCAGTGTTGCCGCTGAGAGAATTCTGGGTAGAAATGAGCATTTAAAGAGTAAAGTGGAGCTTTCTAGGCTGAAAGATAGGCAATAATCAACAGAGTTGGCCTGGGAGACTCTATAAATCATGGAAAGGAGTATGTGCAAATGCTTAGGGGAGACAGAGCATACCCCAAACTGATGAGAGCCCACAGGCAAACCAGCTATAGGGAACAAATACTGGAGCCCTCCCTAGGGAAGGAAAGAAGATCTTCCATTTGTAATATAGAAAGCCAGAGCTCTTGAAAGTCTGGAAACAGAGAGGGGAGAGCAGGTGGAGTCTCAAGAGAGAAATTCTGGCTTTTGTGCTGCCTGATTGATGGGTGGCTCCCAAACGACTTTGACAGAAATTGAACAAATACAAAAGAGAGGAGAGTTTTGTCATAAAAGTATTACAGAGAAAGTCATTTGTGACACATTTCTAAGGAAAAGTCCCTACGTTAAATGTTGGATTGCAAAAAAGAGACGCAAGTTGGATTGCAGAGACGCAAGTCCCTCAAGAATCCAGTCCTTTAGCTTGGAAGGAGGTGGGCGGCAGGAGGGGAAGGAGTTATCTAGAAAAAGAAAGTCACTGAAACTATAATCTTTTATCTAAAGGGAAAATTTCAAAGTTCACAGCTTGGTAACCTTGAAGTCTAGTGAAGTTAAAGCTAACTTTCCAAATTATATCCATTATATTATATCATGGGCTTTCCTCTTGCTCACTCACCTTTTCACCAGAAAATGGACATTTAGGTGGATTAAAAAAATGTGGCACATAGGTAGTATGACTGCTGATTTTTTGCTAGGATTGTCTTTTTTGTTTAAGACATCCCCATTCAACCGACAATATCTACCTATGATGGAGATGAAGAGAAAAATAAATCAATGTTAGCGAACTCATGTGCTTATCATTTCTGTAGTCTGAATTGTTTCTCCTTCCCAAATTCATCTGTTGAGACCTTATTCTCCAGTGGACTACACTTGGAAATAGGAACTACAGGCAGCCAAAAAAAGACTAAATGAGGTCATTAGGGTGGGGTCCTGGCATGATGGTGGGTTAGGAGCCTTCCAGAAAGAGACACTGGTCAGCTGGATACTGCTCTGCCTACCACATGAAGACATAGCAAGAAGACGACCACCTGCAAGTCAGACAGTGGTTTTTCACTGGACCCCATCCATGTTGGTAACCTGATATTAAGCTTCCAGACCACATAACTGTCAGGACAAGAACTGCTTCTTAAACTAGACTTCAGTAAACTTCAAGTAGCAAGAGCTGACACAATAACTGTGTCTCCCTTCCTTTGTGTTCTCTCTCAGTGAACCTCACACCCATGACCTATTCTTGTGTGTGTCTATGTGTGTGTCTGTCAGAGAGAGAGAGAGCAAGACAGTGAGACAGAGACAGAGAGAAAGGCAAAGAGAGACAGAAAGAGAGAGAAAGGGGGGGCAGGTAGACAGACAGACAGAGAGATCAGAGCTCTGTGTGGGGAAAGCATGTGCCTGAAGACCCCTGGTGGCAAAGATGCAAACTTGGGTCTTGTGGAAATACCTATTCTGGGCTTTGCTCTGGTCTATCAAAGCCATAACTGGCCCTCCACTTTCTTCCCGCAGGACTCAACTCACTTGCCAGAATCCCTCCCCGGATAAACAGTGTGATAAAATTGCACTAATATGATAAAGCTTTAGTTTGGTTTTTTGCCCATACCTGGCTACCGATGATTATGTGCTTGGAAACCATGTGATGTCAGGATCAACCTGGTTACTCCTGCAGACAAAAGTATACACTCAACCTGTTGAGTTCTCTGGTCCATTTTAAAAGACATATGTACAACCAAACTGGCAAACAATCAGAATTGATAAAAGAAATTAAACTGTTATAGAAATGAGAGGTACAGGGAAACCTTCTGGGCTATGCAGGACTTAATTTTAGCTCTGAAAAGAAGTAAATATTGAGTGCTCACTTTTTGACAGTTTCTATTATCTGTAGGAGCAAAGAATAATAAATGTACAAGAATTTAAAGAACTTGGCATTTAAATAAGAGATAAATATGACATGTTAATTTTCTCTGTGTCATAGGTTTGGATGGAGTCTGATTGGATTGTAGAAGTCAGTCTTGGCTGCACATAAGAATTATCTAGCAAACTTCAGAAAACATATAATACTATGATTCCACTTACAGCAATGCTTTATTTTTTTTTATTTAAGTAGTGTGGGGTGGGGGATGCCTATTAAGAGTATTTAAAAAGCTCCCACACAATCCTAATGTAAAAATCGGTGGAGCAATGCCAGAGAGATAGTACTTTCATTAGGGTGCTTGCCTTGTACAGGATCAATCCAGTTCTGATCACCAGCACCCATATGCTCCCTCTGAGCACCCCCAGGAGTGATCCCTGAGCACAGATTCAGGAGTAAACCTTGATCACTCTTGGGTTTCCTACTCCCCTCAAAAAGAATCAGTGGAGCAAGAATCTAGAAGGAGGAAGGGGATTACGGTGAGAGAGAAGAGATAAGAAAGTAAAGGCTGAGCAGAGGCACCTAGAAGCACCATTAAACACCGTTCTGCATTGAGCAGTATTTAACAAGGGCCCATATTGTGAGGAAACATTTCAGAGGACCTATTAATACAATCCAGAGAACGTGCATTAAGAACCAAAACAAACAACACAAAAATCAAACAGCACTGTTTAGTTAGCAAATGTCTTTCAAGGGGCTGTAAGTACTAGAAAGACATTATCTTAATAAGCTCCCATCATCTCTGCCAGGTAGGGGGCAGGTTAGGCTTTTATTAAATGCTACCAGAGTGAAGTACATTCTTGGCTTGAATCAGAGGCTAATGTAATATAAATGATGGTGACCTGTGCTAAGTTTACCATGAAGAGGGTTATCATTCCACAAAGCAGAGAAATGCCCCTAGAGATAGGGCCCTAGGAGACAGGATGGGTAAAGAGACCTGAATGTGGAGCTGGAGAGGAAACCAAGCAATATAGTAGTCAGTCTATATTGTCACTATTTTTCTTACAGAGACTTACAATGGCAGACATCTTGTTCAGAGTTTTCCAGGTTCATCTCTAAGATTCATCCTATAAAGTATCACCATGTAATCAAGAGGAACATTCTACCTAGTGATTGCAAGCAAATTGCTCAGAGGCAAACTGTTCCCAAGGGGCCAGATTTTGATTTAAATCCAGTTCCATAAACTGTTCTCTTCATCTTAAGAGTTCATTTAAGAGAGAGGATGAGCTGGGAAGACAAGATGATGGAAATAAGTTAAAGAAATAAAGATTGCCCTGCACATCTTCGGGTTGGTGGTCAGTTGAGAATTGGTTTAAGAATAGGAAGAAAACAGTGGCAAAGAATGACTTCAGGGGCTGTGGAGTATAGCTCAAGGGGCATGCCTTCAGTAGAAGTTTCAGGAGAAGCTCTTCATCATTCTTCATATCAAGGGTAAGGAGGCGAGGTGGAGAGAAGAGTGAGTCCCAAAGACTAGTCACTGAATGGTAAAGTGAAATCTTTAATTATAAGCTTCTTCTAGTGTATCCAAGATGTGTTAAATTCAGTAGTCCCCTGAGAAATAACACACACACACACACACACACACACACACACACACCTATCTGCTAATATTGCAGGATACATTCCGTATTGTCTTAGAAACAAAATGGGAGATAATTTTCACTCTAAGCTTTGTAAATAGCATGGAACAGAAAGAGTAGCTTAGAAGGTACACGTTAGGAAGGTCGCCAGAGGAGACAGACATGGGGCAGAGCTGCTTCTGGCTCTCAAGATGATTTTGAAGCTATGCATTGTAACTTCATCTAGGAATACTTAGAATGCAAGTTCCACACATAGCCTTATTTATTTATTTGAGCGGTTGGGGCCATACAAGCTGGTGCTCAGTGGTCAATCTTGGCAGTATTCAGGGAACCATATGCAGGGCTAGAAACAGAAAAGGAGTTAGGGGCATGCAAGACAAGTAAATGGCTCAAGTGCTGTAACATATCCATCTCTCTAGCCTCTTACATACATTCTTCTTCTTCTTATTATTATTATTATTATGTTTGTTTTTCTTTGGGGTCACACCTGGCAGTGCTCAGGGGTTACTCCTGGCTCTGCACTCAGGAATTACTCCTGGCGGTGCTCGGGGGACCATATGGGATGCCGGGGATCGAACCCGGGCATGCATGGGCCGGCCGTGAAAGGCAAACACCCTACCTACTGGGCTATCGCTCCGGCCCCATTCTTTTTTATTATTAAACCATTACTGTACTTAAAAAAAATAATGCCTACAAATATTCCAAAATGTGAATCACTGAACAAACTAATATGATCTTTAAAATGTAATTCATTGATTTTTTTTAAAACACTGGGTATGAAGAGCAATAATAAAAATGAAAGAAATTCTTAGAGTCTTTCATTTGTTAGTTTTTAGGAGGGATTGGAACACACTCAGAACTGCTCAGGTGCTATTCCTGGCTCACTGCAAAGGGTACATTCCTCCTGTGCTGGAGGAACCACATACAGTGTTAGGGATTGAATCAGGATTGGTCACATGTAAAGTAAGTGCCTTAACCCCTATACAATCTTTCTGGCTCTAAACTCCCTATCTGGAAGTCCTCCATTCAGGATCTCTTCTCAGTGAAATTGACTATATTCTCCCAAGCAAAGCTAATGCCTGCTAACTTTAGCATTTACATGCTAACTGCAAATATCCTCTAACGGACATGTTTTCTTCACTATGTTGCAAATTCCTCTAGTCATGGCTCTTTAATTGGCTTATACTGAGTCTAGCACTGTTCCTGGCACAACCTAGTGATTCAATAAAGACTCTGTCGAATGAGAGAATAAGTAATGTATCAATCAAACAAAACATGAAATCTTTCTTTCTTATGGCCCAAATTCAGATATTTTACTGTTTCCCTGACATTTCATAATTGTTGCTAATGTGATTCACAAGCAGAAGTGGAAAGTAAACATTGGGATAATAAGTCTGCCTTGTGTAGTTCACCAAATCAGCACAATAAGCTCATGTTTTAAACAAAAAAAAATAAAGGGTGGGGGGGTTGTGTGTACAATTGCTGCTAAAGCTCTAGCACAATCAATTTTAATTAGCATTGCTCATTGTAAGAAATGATAAGGTATCAGTCACTGTAATTGCCAGTGTTGACAATTAGTTAAAGTATTAACATCTCAAGACCTGATAATACAGGCTTACTGAATTTTAAAGATTTGAAAAAAAAAGTTAAGGAGGACTTATAAGGAAATGCCGTTAGATGTGTAGAAGCTCAACAGACACACCTGTGATATATCACTTTACACTTTTCTTTGGAAGCTGAAGAGAAATAACAGAAAGAACCAACACTAATCTCTCCTCCTTTACCCACAATGCCACTAGGGACAGTCTGCTACATATGCAAGTTGTCACTTCTGGCTCAAAATCCAATCAGTTCCCCAACAGCCCACAGGGGAGTCCAATCTCTCAGGATTGGATTCAAACTCCACTGGGTTCCTAACTCTATCTTTCATGAACTCCGCCATTTTTCTATGCTTCCTTCTCAACTGCCCACATTCAGGCCATTCCTCTCAATCACTGGGGTTTTTGCCAGGTCTATCACTGTCTACACAGATCTGTTTATCTTAAATACATTAACATCTTCTATTTATGTATTTAGATCGCTCTGGGAAACTATCCTTTTTTTTTTTTTTGCTTTTTTTTTTGGGTCACACCCGGCGATGCTCAGGGGCTACTCCTGGCTCTGCTCTCAGGAATTACTCCTGGCGGTGCTCGGGAGACCATATGGGATGCCGGGATCGAACCTGTGCCGGCGGCGTGCAAGGCAAACGCCCTACCCGCTGGGCTATCGCTCCGCCAGAAACTATCCTTTTTAAGACCCAACTCAAGTGACTTCTGACCTCTGGAAAAGCAATATACTTCTTTGTGTCCTGTATAAATTTGTTTGTATGGAGGGAGGGCAAAGAGAATTGAAAAGGGCTATCTTACAGTCATTTGTTTATGCTTCCAATAATTTTATATCTTTTGGGATTCTTAATATATGCTTGACAAGTAATGAACCTGAAACAATAGTCAGCCGAATGGGCGAATCAATGGGCAGTGGTGAGATACGTGATTGAATACAAGAACAAGGCAAAAGAACTTGAATGAATGAACACATTCACCAGAACATGGTCTCCTGAGGAAAGTTACTGATATAGTGTGATTGTGAACCATACTTTTGGCACTTGGAGCTTCTATATCTCCTTCCTATATTCAGAAGGGAAGAGAGGGCATGTGATATTTTTAAAAAAAATCTAATTTAGTAACTATATCACTTTATGATCTAAATTAGGTACACTCAATGTAACAACATCAACAACAATTGGCATTCACCCAATGTGTAAAATGTTTGTAAGTAGTTTTTTCCATAAGCTATTACGAGTTAACACATCTTTTAAAAATAAGGCTCTATTATCGTTTTTCCTTTACTAGTAAAGAACTGACACAAAAAGATACTTTAGACACTTGATCTAGGCTAGCTAATTATAAAGTGGTCTTGTCTACAGGATTACTTTTACAGATCCCAGTAATGACAAGACTAGTCAGGGATCTGGTGAACACCATATGGGTAACACTAATTCCCCCAACTAGGATACAACATAGACTCCAAAAGTTTTGCAGCTGTATGCTAGGATAATGAGGATGCCAAATAGAATGGATATTTTATTTTGTGAAAGTAATCCTAATTTAAAATTTTTAAATGAAAGGATCTTAAGTAGAAGCTTTATAGAAAAGTTCTAGTGTATAATTCAGGCATGACATTTGTACTGTATAAATGTTCCTTCTCCACCATTTTTCTGCTCTCTTCCCCTTCTAAGTTTCTCATATTTCCTTTTATGATACATTGGGAGTATCACCATCATTCAGTTACCCACTGGATTTGACTATTCCCACTCATTTTCTCTTAGGTACAGTAAGTCATTAAAATCCATCTTTTTTATTCTACTTATTTCCACAGATGTTATCTGAGTTCAAATCTTCTTCTCTCCGAATTGACCTCCCAATACCAGATTCTAATTCTTATTTCCAGCAATCTCCTGAAATAAAATACTACTAATATCAATATTTGTATATTAATATATAATAGTATTTTATTCCATTATCCTAAATACTAATCTTAGATTCAATCATTGTACATGTTCCTTTCTCTTAGGACAGAGAACAAAGTCTGTCCTTCCCATTGAATATAAGTCATAAGTCTACCCCAGCTCTCCTAATGTTCAGATTACTTTCTTTATCTCCAGCTACCCCATCATGCCTCTATGCTTTATTTTTCAAGGAAACTTATAACTCTACTCCTTTGCTCATACAAACCAAAGCCTTCTTTTAAGACGCAACAAAGTATGTTGTTTTTCCTAGAATTCAATTTCAAGAGAAAGCCCTCTCTTTTCCACACTTAGAACTGTCACTCTAAGTTTAATGTTTTCCTCAAAATTTTACATATATCTCTATGTTAGCACTCACAAAAGTTTTGCTTTATTTCATGACATATCTTATTCAAGACAATCAAAGTTCCTTGAGGAGCTGGGCTGTTTTTAGTCATTTCTGGAACATCAGTATCTAGAAAAAAAATGCTTGGACTATGAAGGCAATTTTTTAAAAATTAAATATTGAATTATCTTTAACAAGGAACGATTCATGTGACCCTTCTTATGACAATCTTTGTGTCAATTTCTCTTGCTACCTGTGATTATCTAAGGTCCTTCTCTTTGTGGATAGAAATTATAGCATTAATTAGAGTACCAAATTGAACTTGATTTTCTTATGGTTTATAATCTTGAACATAATACAATTCTCAGTGGTATTTTCAAACAAAAATCAACCCCAATCAGCCAAAGAACCTGACAACTGCAATTGTGAATTCTACTCTAAACCAGTAAAATTCAGGATGTTATTATCTATTTGGCCTTTTGAAAATGTCAGTTAAAATGCAGGTTTATGAAAACTCATTGTGGTGAAACAGTTGACTCAATAAAATAAGTCAACTCAAGAAAGTAATGCAGATTCTGTCCCTGTGTTGATCAATATGCAATATTGTAGTATTTGGAAAAGGAAGTAGAATTTGATAAGCAAGACAATTCTAATTGTCTGTAATTGCATTATGCAAATGTTTCCAATAGATCTATTACTATTTTACCAGTTGGCTTGACTCTGAAATGCTCTGGTTCTTTAGAAAATTGCCTTTTCTTTTGTTTTTATTGTAAACATTATTCTGGAGACAGATTAAGGAACTTGGAACTAGGACTGATTTGTTCAAAGTTCTAATATAAACAATGAGGGTTGAATTTGGCATTTGGTTACTATAGGCAACCGGGCTGAACTATTTAAGCAATTTATCTTCCCACTAAGTTCAGCAGCAAAATTGTAGATGTGACTGGTCTAAGTAATCTTTCTTCCTCACTCATCTCTCCATAATAAAATACCTGCTAAGGAGGTTTACACATTCAACACAAGATTCCTATTTACCCACAAATGCAGGTCATTTGGGAAAAGAAACATGAGCTCCTTAGTATTGTTATATGAAAATGACACTCAATTCTAAGAGAAAAGTGGTCATAAATAGTGATCTGTCACCTATATATCATCCATTGTCCTCTGCACACCATTTTGCACATAGCTGTGCTTCATGAATCTACAAAAGACATGCTTGTTCCAAGAGTCAGATAAATTAGTCTTCCATCCCCCACTACTAAGAGACTTGCCTTCTGGCCATGTGTCAGATTCTTTGATAGAAAACCATATCACTGACGATCTGTTTCAAAACCAAATAATATTAGGGGAAGCAAGTTGCGATCAACACAGATAAAGAATGTGGATTCACAGAGGCTTTCTAGCATCCTCAAAATGCTGTCTCCTGCTTCCTATACTCTTGAGCCATGGGGTTGCATTCCTCTTAGAATGTTTCTCTGCCCTTCTCCTTGTCCTTGATATTATTTATAAACACATGTATTTGACCAAACCCGTTTTGATTAAAGAACATGTTTGATTAAGTACCCTGGTGCCTAGTGTTAGTTTTTTTCCCCACACAGTGGAGATCCTGAGAAGGCCCAATAATTTACTGAAATTTTCTCACACAATGGAGGCCAGTAGAAGCCCAATAATTTAATAAAATTGTTTTCATCTAGGTGCTATAGAAATAAAACTTAATGATGCAAAAAGTATTGCCTGTGTTCTTTTCTAATCTGACAACCTTTCCATATTCAAGGAGTTAAGAACCAGGTTTTGGATGATAACAGGTAAATGTACCTTTTGAAAAAAGAAACAATTCTAAGTCCTTTAATTTCTATTTTATACTCTTGTGAAAAAATATTTTTCAGACAGTCCCCTCTTGTGCAAAACAATTTTAAAATAGTTAAATTTTTAGAATTTTATTGAAAAGACATTTATATGATTTGTTTTGCATATGTCTAGTAGATCAAGCTTAGTCTGGTTTTCCTTATTCATTTATCTTTCTTTTTGTGCTGTCTCTCAGGGCTTACTCCTGGCTCTGCATTTAGAGACCATGTCTGGCTGGTGTCAGGGGACCATTTATGATGCTGGGGATCAAACCTCAGTCAGCAGATGCAAGACAGCTGCCTATCCTCTGTACTATGGCTCCAGCCCTTTTCTGTTCTAGTTATATTTTGTGCAGCTGATTAAATCCAGTCAAGAAGTGTCATGAAAGAACTGGTTGAGTAAAACCTAGCTGCTTGAACTGCTTAAATTGTTTAAGCCTCAATCACTGTCACTGTCTTCCCATTGTTCATCGATTTGCTCAAGTGGGTGCAAGTAACATCCCCATTCATTGGGAATGAGGTCCATTATTGTTACTGTTTTGGGCATATCAAATACACCACGGGTAGCTTGCCAGGCTCTGGCATGGCTCTGGGTTCATTCCAGTCTTTTGCTATGTCAGACCATCAACCATCCAGGGCCCACAGGGCAGAGCCCTGGGGGGTGTAGACAAGCCTGTCTCCTGTCTACCACCTGCTGTAACAACTGGGCACCACAGCCACACCTGCAACACCTTGAGGGACAGACTTAAACCCCAATACGGGGTTATATTACTGCATGTTGGGGTCAGAAAACATTTACTAAGAGTAAACAGTTCTGACCTGGTGACAACCAAAAATAAACTAGAAATCAGCCATGTGAAATCCTAGGTGTTTCTGGTAGTGATCTTGCATTTTTTGGGCAAAAAGGATTGATAAGTAATAAACCCTGAGATGAGTAATGAATGAAGATAAATATAAAAAGAATCTGTGATGAACAAGAGTAGAAAGTCACCTGGATAACACCTTCTGCAGAGGATATAGTTCAAGCAGGGCCCAAGAAGGCAGGCCTATTTAATGGGAGCTAAAAGCAGCGGAGAATTTCAGTGGGAATAAAAACCACGAAGAGTTTTTATGTGTCCTGTCTGGCTTTCAACCAAAAAAGCAGACACTGTGCTACCAACATGGGGAAGACAGGCTTTTTTTTTTTAAAAAAAAATCCTCTATATCTTATATTTTCTGTTAGCGCTTCCCTGGAAACCATTAGGCAAAGTAATCTGGGAAAGAAAATACAGTTTCCCCTCAAAATAGAGCAGAGCAATGCCAAACAAAATCAGAAATATGCAAGGAATCACTCTGAAAATAAAGAGGCAGATTGCCCACCTCCAGTTTTTCCTGTAGTTACTGAGAGGCATACGATATTCTCCTACCACAATTTTAGACTTCTTTCTTGTGATGTTCCTGATGTCAATAATGCTTTATTCTATTGGCAATTGGGTGGTGGGAATTGGCACTGGTGGAGGGATGGATTCTGGAACACTGTATTGTAGAGACCAAATTATGAACATTCTTGTAATTCTATATAGCACATGGTATAATAAGGATTGGGGATGATGAAGGAGAGACGGAGAGAGACAGAGAAAGGGAGTGAAGGAAGAAATACCTGATCTGGAGCTGGGAGAGGGGGAATGTGGGGACATTGGTGGTGGGAATGGGGCACTGGTGAAGGGATGGGAGCTGGAACATTATAAGACTGAGACCCAATTATGAACATCTTTGTAATGTTGTTCTCATGTTGGTAAAATAAAAAATTTAAAAAAATATTTATCCTCTATTGGCTCTAGTTTATAAATATAATTAATGATCTATGAGTTTCCTCTAATACTATTATTTCAGTATCAGTGAGAAAATTACAGGAAAAAGAAGCTAAAAAAGTCAGTCAGTGCATTCATTAATAGGATATAAATAGATACCAGTGTTTAACTAAGTGTGGGAAATGGTAATGGCAGACTAAAACTCACCATTGAATATACACAAAGAGACTTAAGTGATAAACTCTAAATATCTGCAGGGCTAGCCACAATGTGTAAAAGAAGAGGGAGAGAGATGCAGAGACAGAGAGAGAGAAACAGAGAGAAAAAGAGAGGAAACGGGGGCACCTCTATTGAGGCAGCCTGGGGGTAGGCGGGGGGTGGGGTACATTGGTGGTGGAAATGGGGCACTGGTGAAGGGATGGGTGCTGGAATACTGTATTACCAAGAACCAATTATGAACACCTTTGTAATTGTATGTCTCACGGTGGTATAATAAAAAATTTTTAAAAAGTCAGTCAGTATCTAATATAATCATCATTTGTACTGAAGACAATGAGTTTCCAGAGTCCATGTGTTAAATACTAAACTATATTGCCTTTCAATCAATTATTTCTTTATTGACCTTAAAGATATAATAATAAGTGCAAGTAGATAAATAGCTGTTATACTTTACTGGAAATTGCTTCTTGTGTAATTATGTAATTACTGTTGCTATAACTACTTTATTCCTGCTGTTTTTACAGTTAAATTACTTGATATTATTTAGATCCAGAAAATTAAATATATATACATACATATAAATATACACATATGTGTATGTTATATATGTTATATACATATGTGTATATCACTATCTTCCCGTTCATCATCTATTTGCTAGACTGGGTACCAGTAATATCTCCATATGTCCTGTATCATGCTAGTAGAACCCAAAGGCATTTGCTTGCTCCAGGAACATAAAGAGCCTCAAACCATTATATTAGGTCATGGAAATGACCTAATATAAATGTTACTGGTATTTGTACACATATATACATATATACATATATGTATACATATTACATATATGTGCATATGTATAATACACACATGCATATATATCCAGGAATATACTTCTCATTTTTGAGCTAGTACACTTTCAGTGAACTCATGGTTTGAAAAAATTTCTTTAAGAAGATACAGTTAGGTGCATATGTTGCCTGAGCACATGTGCTGCTGTACCCATATGACTAAGCACATGTATCACCCGCATCTCCCCTCTTGAGATGTGTACTCTCTCTCGCTCTTTCTCTCTCTCTTTCTCCCCTCCCTCACCTTCCTAAAAGCCTCCAAATGAAATCTGTGTTCACTTAAAAAATACAGTTATGTTTTATAATCCAGGATAATCTGTGAAAACTGATAACTAAAGATTTGTTACATAGACTTTGCTTTCTATTTTTCTGCAGTAAAAGGGTGTTTCTCTTTCATTTCTCCTTCCTATTAGGTTAAATTTTCTGTAATTTCACCCTTTCTTAGCTGCTTGGAAAAATAAACACTTATTGTTAGTCTTTTAGGCAGTATATTTGACTTGACTTGATACTAAGGTTATTTTTTAAAACGCTATTGTAAGACAGAGAAAGGAAAAGGAAAAGGGAGTTTAACCTGCTTCAATATTGAACACCATCCTTTGTATCTTTTCTTAATTTTCTGGTCAAGTGCTATAAATCTATTTTGTTTTAATCCACAAATGAGTGATTAGATGTATATAATATCTTCTACCAGTAAAACAATAATGCTGAAGCCCCTTTCACTTTTATAACAGTTCTTACAATATAATTTTTCCTTATTTGATGACTGAAGAAATACAATTTTTATTTCATCTATTTTCTCTCATGGTTAATATATGTTTTCAGAAATATACATTAAATTGGACTTCTTAGTTTGTCATTATGAACATTCTCATGCTTGCTCCTGTTTGAACTAAATTTTTTATTTTCTCTAGGGATGAATGCCTAGGATTTGACTTATGATATACATGGGAAATCTATGTTTAGTCTTAAAGAAACTGCCCCTCTATTCTCCAGAGTTGATATACCATTTCATATTCTCATTACCACTACAAAGTATGGATTTTTATGTTTATAAATTTATACAAATTCAATCTCTAAAGATTAATTCCATTTCATCAATTCTCTTGTGTCATTTACTCAGCATATTGTTTGTTCCTCATTGTTTCTATATCATCATCATGGAAATTTCATTAAATTGTAAGTTAAGATGTTCTGTTCTAGTCTCCATGCCTATTATTTTCTATTTTTTTAATATTTTAATCCGTTCATTTATCGTAGTATACTGTAGTCATTTCTGTATTCTAGTAACTATATTTTCAAATATGTTACCACAACATACAATATACTTATTGACTTCATTTTAGTAACTCGTTTCTTTGGTATAAATTCCATTAGATAGGTTCCATTTTTCTTTTTTTTTAAAGCATCCTTACTACTTTTTAAAAACATATTTTTTTTTTTATATCTTTTATTCATTGAAATATCTCTCACACATGATAATTAGATCTGGAAATGAAGAGACCACAGGATAATGGTAGGAGGGCCTTAAAACCCTGGGACTGGGATTGGTGTAGTAGTGGTTCAACTGTAAGTAAAACAACGTGACTGCTTTGTGTTTGATTGGGGATGACACTCGGAGTCTTAAGGCTTACTCCTAGCTCTGTGCTCACTATCTCTCTTGGCAGGCCTGTGACTGAACCTGGATTAGTTGCATAAAAGTGCCTTAACCCATGTACTATCTCTTTGACCTAAAACAAGACTTTAATAGTATCACTGTATCACTGTATCACTGTCTTCCCGCTCATCATCGATTTGCTCAAGCAGGCCCCAGTAACATCTCCATAAGTCCTGTCTCATGCTAGTAGAGCCCAAGGGCACCTGCTTGCTCCAGGAACATAAAGAGCTTCAATCCATTCCATCAGATCATGGGAATGAGGTCTATAATTGTTACTGGTATTTGGCATATCAAATACAACACGGGTAGCTTGCCAGGCTCTGCCGTAAGGGTAGCATACTCTTTTTGAATTTAATAGTATTGTAAATTCTTATACTTTGACCAAAAAAAAATCAGAAAAAGAAATACACACCTCCTATAATATCCACTCAAAATTAATACTAGCTGAAGTGATTTTGTTATTTCCGCTTTGAATCTTATTTTTGATAACTGCTGACATTCATTCATGGTATTATTTCATTGATGTTTGTGCAATTCTGTATTTTGATCTCATCTATTTCTCTAGAATCTTCTAAGGGCTGAATTGAAATTCTATTCTTCCAGAGGTTTTCTATTTCAAGTATCCCAAGTATAATAGAACTTTGTGTTGGTTCCATGTTTCACATTATGGGATAATGTACATTAAAGATTTAGATATAACTGCATGATTTCTTAATCCATAAGACAAAACATCATTAGTATTTTCACCATCAACACTCAAAATACAATATGCAAAGTTTATTTATCCTTTGATGTTGATAAATAATTTAACTTAATTTATTTTTATAGTCAAAATTCATGAGGGTTTTTCAGTTTTAGCATGAAAAAGACTAGGATTACCTTTTTCTTGATATTAAACCTGATATTTTCAAATCATAGCATTGAAATAGAGAGTTTGTACTGGGGAAAAGTGCTTGCCTTGGAGTGACCAACTACGATGGATTTGATAATCAGCATTGCATATGTTCCCCAGCACTGCCAGGAGTGATCCCTGACTGCAGAACCAGAAGTAAGTCCTGAACACCATTGGGTAGGGCTACAAAATAACCAAAAAGAGCAATAACAAAATAAATCATAAGTATAGATCCCTTTTCCCTCACACACAGCTTTGTTGTCATTCTTCCATATACCTGATTATTTTGGGCTCATTCTTTGACCAAGGTCTCCCATAGTTTCTCTACACATCTGCTGAGCTAGATACTACATTTACACATTTATTTTATCCAGTTATTTGAAACTAGATTTTTTCAGGCTTTCCAGATCTTTATATTATCAGAGGTAAAAATTTATATATAGCTTTATACCTAAGTTTCATATGAAACTTCAATGACTCTTTCCAGTTAGCTATTTAATCCAGTCCTAAATTATTTGCCATTTTAATAGTTACTGTGCTACCCATGTTTGCTTTTTTTTCCTGCACAAAAATATTTTATAATGAGGCATTCCAAAATATAATTCCAAAGCCTTATTCTAGTCAATCACTATTTATTATTTTAATTATAAATAAAACTATCTTATTTTCAGGTGCCATGTCATCTCATTTTAGAAACACAGGAGCACATCGATATAAAAATCAGGAAGTTCTTGCCACAAGCAATTCCCCTTGGGGAAAGGATTATGCCCAACTAGTGAGGACTATCTACAAAAATATATCCCTTGTTATTTTATTCTAAATAGTTAAATACTCTAGGCCCTGGGCCCTTTTTATCTGGTACTGAGATGAACTTACAGGTGAAGAATGTGGGCTTCACCAGAGACCTTTAAAATTTATTTTTGTGACACATCTTTTGGGAATTGCATAGCAAAAGCCTAATTTAAAAAAACTAAGAACGATAATTCCAGGGTTCAAATTATTTTATCTAAACTAAAAAAATTAGTTAGACAGAAGATTTCCCTTCCATGCTTTCTGCTCTGCTCACTTGAACGGGAGAGAGGATCAGCTCCTCCAGGATCACGGGTAATTGTGCACGACCCTGGGGCTGCCCCCGGGAGTGTGTGAATATCATTTGTCATTTGTCTTGGGAAAGAAAAAAAAATTGTTGAAAATCATTAGTCTAGCCCAGCACATTCATTTTGCAGATGGAGAAACCAAGACCCTGGAAGATTTTACAACCTATATGAGCAGCTCTGATGAAATTTGAATTCAGGTTCATTATGTTATAGTCAATATATTCTCTAATATACCACCATGAAAAGGGAATATTTTAGTAAATCTAGATGAAACACAGAGTACCATTTGGCTATTTTAGGAGTTTACATTTTTTTTTGCTGCTTGGAAGCGCTTCTCTCTTTCAATCAGATTAGAGCTGACAGAGATAAAAACCATTTTGGGCAGATATCCTTGGGTTGGCTCCAGGGTACCTAATCTGCATTTCATCATGATACAAGCACATGGTTCCATCAGTGGTACACCCGGTCGCATCAGTCGGGATGTTAATCACATGCTAACCCAATTTCCTTTTATGAATGTATTACTTGCTTTTCATTTACGTTCGTGAAACCTAAAAAGAAGCTCAAATAAGCCCCTAATAATAACCTTACCAAGAAGATCCTGGCTTAAGAACTATGCTCTCTCTACAACAGAATGCAAATATAAAGCCCTAGGAATAAGGTGCAGCTTGAAATGGTCCTGCAAGGATCTCTTAAGGAATCCCTTCCAAGAGTAATTTTGATGCAAAATAGAAAAGTGACTAGATTACATGGGAGAAGTGGAAACATATGAGCAAGTCATTATTTGGCAATACAACATAGTTCTTGTTTTAAGTTGGTGCCATTCAGTTGTACCAAATCCATCAACAATTCCCAAAATTCAAGGAGTGGCCTACAGAACAGACTGCAAGGTATTGGAGTCCATGAGGGTAAAGGGAGCTATAACAGGGAGGCATTTGGAAAGCAGAGTCCAAATGCAAATTGGTTGTTAGAGAAGCTATTCAGATCCATCTGGTGGCTGCATGTGATGAATACTAGAAACCCCATCAATGGATATTCAGTTTGGCAGCAGCAAAGAAGTAAAACAAAACAAGGCAGGACACCAGAGTGTGGAGGTGAGACTCAAGTTTCTCTTGCAAATGCACATACTCAACCCATGTTTTAACTAGTGATCATGAGAGATCATCTTAAATTCCTTTTTTAAAACATAGCAGCATCAGGGACATCCTAACTATATTATATAATTGAGGAGGCAATGTCTCTTTGCTTGCTGACTCCCAGATTGGCTGTCTACATTGATTTATTCATTCATTCCACCTACATCTGTTCCTGAGCACCTGTTATGTGCACGGTACCAGTCACTCGGGATTCAATGAGGAGGGACCATCCGCCCAGTCCTCTAGGAACCCTGTGCCTACAGGAGAAAACAGTCTCTAAAAATCTCAGTAAATTCTCATGGAGAATTAAACCCTATCCATCAATAGTAATGTACTCATTCTTTGCCAACTATTTTTAAGGGATTTGCATATTATCTTATTTAACTCGCATAAGTGTACCAGTGTATAATTATCTCCCAGTTTACCATGGGAAACATTAAACACAGAAAGGTTAAATAAATTGCCAAAGATCACACAGCAAGTAAATTAGAGAGCGGAAATGCTAGCCCAGTCCATTTGTCTCTTAAAGCCAAGCTCTTACACATCGACTGTGGTATGTTCCCTCTAGTCTGTAAAGGTAGTTTTGTTTTTTGTATTTTGGGAACACAACCAGTACTTCTTCAAGACTTACTCTTGGTTCTGTGCTCAGTGATTACTCCTAGAGGGCTCAGGAACCTATGTGGTGCCAGATCAAACCCAGGTTGACCATATGCACAGAAAGAGCCCACCAATTGTGCTATCTCTCCAGCCCTGAAAAAGTAGTGAGAAGATTCAGTGAAAAAAGTCATGCTTGCTGCAATGTGAGTGGGCAAGTACTAATGTTATCACTAATCACAGAACTGATACTAAAATAGGGAACCTTTTGCTGGCAAGAACAACACTGGGTCTTGAAGAAAACCATCTTAAGGAGCAATATCACAGAGCAATTAGGAAGAGGAGATGACCTGAACCTAGTGGCTTGAAAAAGAATCATTCAGTTTTCCTGAAATCAGATGACAAATTAGGTGGTTGCCACATAAATATGAAGAGGTGAGTCACTGGAGATGACACTGGAATCAAACTTAAGAGTGAAGGGGACCCAACCCCATGTGAGGAATTGTGTGACTTGGTATGCACATCTCATGAATTTCAGGTTGACATTCCAAACCACCAGTGCCACAGGGCAGAATCAGAGCAGAAAAGACCAGGCATTTGACTCAGAGACAAATATGAACTCTAAGAAGAGAAGTGGTCCAAAGAACCTTATGTAATATGTTGGCAGAAGGCAGATCTAAGGATATGCGAAGGAAGGTCTGAATGGATACTGCCTGTTAACAAATACACAGGGACTTCTGGCAGACTGTCTCCCAATAAAGTTAGTATGTAGAATTTCCTAGTGAGACTGTTAATCAAGCAGCAGGTACACAGACAAGGCTATACTAGGTCATTTCTCTGCACATTTCCTTGTTGGCTATAACTAGCCCAAGATGGAGCTCTAATGGACGATGCTTAAAGTTAGGCAGAAAACAGGTTTTTCTTGTTCTTCTGGCTGACATGTCCTTGCCATCATGGGCTAGTCTGGAAGGCTGCATTAGCAACTGTAATGTGTTCTTTTGTTCATCTCATCTTACCTAGATAGCACCCCCTGCAGGTTTTTGGTTCCTGGTTGTCTCCTTCCTATTATTCCTAAGTTCTATTCAATGAATGTGAACTGTCTTTGTAATATAAACCATGCAAACTTTAAGCTGTATTGCCCTTTGAGACTATGGGATAAGAGAGTTGGGGTCTTGGTGGAGGTGGTCAGTCAGCTCAAGTGAGTCAGCTCAGGTCAGTCAGCTAAAGTCAGTTAGCCGTGGTTAGTCAGCTGCCAAGATGAGAGCTGCTGCCCCTCCGGCTGGTGATCATTAAAAATATTAAAGGGTATACATCGTGTTCCTGGTGTCTCATCTCTGCGCCTCCAACCCAACAGGACATTCCTGCTTCAGTAATAATCTAGAATGGTAAGCAGTCCTGCAAGGAAGGAGGCTGGAGATAAAGATAACAGAATGCTAACTAGGAAGGAATGCAGACAGAAGATTAGGTTTCAGGTTATTATGGATCAAATTTTTATCTATGATGCAGTCACATTCCTCAGCTCTGTTGGAATCCAGGAGAATTTTCTTGTAGAAGAGAATAAAAGCATTTGTGAATAAAGTGTCAAGGTGTGATCTACAGCTTTCGAGAAGGGAATGCAGTGATCAGTAGACTTTAACTGATTACCTTTCTTGTATCTAAAAGATCCTTAGTAATCAATAGCTAAAACACACAGTTTCCAGCCTTAAATGCAGTTGGGTTATTTTAAGTCTTGACTATTTATTAGAGGGAAAAAACCAAAACCATCAAAATGTTATCAACAGACCCAGTCATAGAGCCATGCAGTCTCGCGTAAGATAAGTTAAATCTTATAAGTTTTTCATGATTGAAATATTCAATCAGATAACACCCTGGTGAAAATAATGAAGCCTTGAGAGGATGTGTTTCATCAAGTAGAAAATAATTTTAAAGACGTTCTTAAGGATGCAAAAATGACTGTGAAAAAATACTGACTTCCTGCCAAAGAAGGGATTATTCCAGCTCACCAGAAGAGAAAAAAATAATGACACCTGTTGGCAGTTTCATGCTAATATGAATTCTGTTTTCAGGCTGGAAATTATGCATCAACGAAAATATAAATATAATTTTTTCACAGCTGTGTAAGTGCAAAAACATATGTTGAGAAATTAAAAATGACTATTATCCATTATTCAAAATTTCCATGGTCACAGAGTGAATCAGTGTTAGAATTAGAAATGTACAATGCTTTTTAATTAATTTAATTTACATTGTTGACTGATAAAATGCCACAAATAACCACAACATGGGAAACTTTTCCCTGTTCTCCATCAAAACTGCTCTGCTGTTCACAGGGCCCAGCAAGGCTGCTAACTTCCTGTCTGCCTGGGGAAGAGTGAGGCAGCGTTTATGGATTGACAGAGAAGCCATAAGTTATAGACAGGTGGGTCAGGGTCACCAGAAATGCTACCCCTGACTCCTCCACAAGATCTACCACAGATTTATGGCTAAAGAAATACCATGTGGGACATTATGGTACAAAAGATGAATGGCAAAGCAGGACTATGTTTTTAATGTTACCAAGATAATACAGGTTTATAGCATTATGTCAGTTTCAGGTGTTCAGCATAGAAGTTGACATCTATACGCATTACCTCTTTGGATGGGGTTCAGACCACACCTGGCTGTTCTTAGGGTTTATTTCTGGCTCTGCACTCAAGGATTACTCCTGGTGGGTTTGGGGACTATATGTGGTGCCAGGTAGGCTGCATGTAAGGCAATGCCTTACCCTCTGAACTACTTCTCCAGCCCATACATTACCTGTTGACAACCACCAAGAATAGTCTTTTCCATCTACCACCCAATACTTGGTTTCCCAATATGTCAGTCCATTTCTCTTCTGATTAATTCTGACCTCTTTTCTGAATCTAAGAGTTTATTTTTGCTTGATTTTGTTGGTTCTTGCTTTGTTTCTTTTTATTCCACGTAGCAAATTGATACGAAAACCAATGTTAAATTTGCACTGCTACATTCAATGCAGCATTATACACAAGCACCAATCCATATACCCATCTACAAACAAATTAAAAAAGTACACATACAAAGGAATACCATTCAGCTATTAAAAATTAAAAAGAATTAAATTCTATGAGTTGAAGTAGCATGGGTAGAGGGTATTAAGCCAAATGAAATAAGTCAAAAGAGATTTTTCTCCTTTCTACCTTTCCTTTCACCATTGCAGTTTTGGTGGCCATCAATCTCTCAATTGACATACCTGACTTTGACCCTTGTCTACCCCAGCTGTGACACTCACTGGGGTCCATACATGTGAATGGTTCCTGTACACTCGCCAATGTGCTATGCAGAGTCATACCAGAGGTTGTACTTCTTGCCATGCTACTCACATTGTCCTTTAGGCCTTGGTTGCAATGCAGCAAACATGTATGGCTGAGGTTCAGCTGGAACATGCATTTAGTGCCAGTGTTATCAAGAGAGCTGAGTTGCCAGGAATAAATAACAGAGCCATCAGGGCTGAGCTTAGAGCAGGTGGAGGCAGATGAATCGAATCCATAGCCGTAGGCTTGCTGGGCAAATGTTCTAAGCCAAGATTATTTCCCAAGTGCCTGAAAGCAAGATAGGCCGTATGAAACCACAGGAGATTCTAATCATCCTTTGTGACCTTGGTCAAATGACCTACTCTTGGAGACTGGTTCTTCCTATATATAGATGGGGATTAGAATGAAACCACTTTTCCAAGGTTCTCTCTGAATCAATAGCATGAACAATTCTCCAGTTCTGTTTAACAGTCCTCAAGGAGTTTTTTTATACTATACACATTGACAATACCAAGATGTCTCTGTTAATGATCTACATTATGAAGAGAGATAATACAGCTAAAAATGCCGCAGCACATCAGAACACTGCACACTGTACCCTATCATGATCACAATGGTCCTTATGCCTGACTCCATTTAATCTCCAAAGCAAAGCTACAGAGGAAGAATTGATTACTCATGAACACACCAATGTACAGTGACTTATGATCTCACCAAGAACTTGTTCTCACCAAGAACAAGTTCAGATTATAGGTGATCACTGTATCACTGTATCATTGTCTTCCCGCTCATCATCAATTTGCTCGAGCGGGCACCAGTAACATCTCCATATGACCTGTCTCATGCAAGTAGAGCCCAAGTGCACCTGCTTGCTCCAGGAACATAAAGAGCCTCAAACCATTCCACCAGGTCATGGGAATGAGGTCTATAATTGTTACTGGTATTTAGCACATCAAACACGACACGGGTAGCTTGCCAGGCTCTGCCATGTGGGTAGCTTACTCTTGCAGTCATCACAAAATCCAGCATTTATTGATGAACCACGCAGCCACGTGAGCCGGGCTGTGATAGGCTGGTCTGCTGAGTGGAGTTCTGACGAAGGGGAAGCCCAGATGTGGAAAATGGAGGCCTTCATGAAGTGGGGGTCATCTGGTCTGGCTTGTGTGAGGCTCTGCTGGGGTAGCAGGCCACGGCTAGAACTTGCCATCCCTCCCGGGTGCTGCACGAGCGGCTGGGCACAGGGGAGAGCCAGTAGCAGCTCTACCTCATGTCTGTGAGTCTCTGGATCAGCACACCTGGGCCAGATTAAAAAAAAGACTGCTGCAGGGTGGATCTCGATGAGCCGGGCTGTGATAGGCTGGTCTTTTGGGTGGAATTCTGACGAGGGGGAAGTCGTATGTGGAAAATGGAGGCCCCTCATGGGGTGGGGGGGGGTCGTCTGGCTTGTTGTGAGGCTCTGCTGGAGTTGCGGGCCAGGGCTAGAACCTGCCATCCCTCCCGGGCACCTCATGAGCAGCTGGGCACAGTAAGGGCCAGTAGCAGCTCTGCCCCATGTCTGTGAGTCTCTGAGTTATAGGTGATATGCAGCCAAAGTGATAATTTAGTTTTTTGTGGATGGTGACATCCCAACTTTATCCATTCTGCTAATATGTATAAGGAAGAAATGTCCCTATGATTGGTTATCATGCCAGGAGGCAGTATGGTATTCCAGAAAGATCACAGCTTGGTATCAGATGGGCCTGTAATATTCATATTAATACCAGAGGAGCACTGGTATCTCCAGGCCTGTTCCCCTATCTGTACTACAGGGTCTCAATATTGCCCTCATAGGGTAACTGGGATATAAATAAACAGATATAGAGCTTGGAAGAATGCCTGTCACAGAGCACATAAAAGTGAGCTATGCTCCTCCCTCTCATCACAATCCTTTCCTACATTCTCATATTTTTCCGGGCTCTGAGCAATTTCTTTCCAGTTAGCATTGATGGCTCAGAGTGATTGCAAACACTTAAAGGGCATCATTGGGTCAAAGTAGGACAGCTACTCTGTCCTGCTCGAAGCTTGGCTGTCGTGCAGCACTAGCAGGGATCCTGGTCAGGCACCATGGAGCTCCATTAGCATATGCCATCACTTGTGAAGGGTGGGGAGTATGAGACAGACATCTGCAAATTGCACTCCTTCATTAGCCTGTCTGCTACTATTGACGTTACAATTTTCTAGTCAACTTTTCACCCACCCAGCCTTCCCTCGGCTCTTCGCTCCTGACCTGCAGCTACCCACACTTCCCATTTAGCTTCCTCAAGAAACTCCATTGCATCAGATGTGACCAGTGGGTCCTGTCATGCCCGAAACACAGCATGTGTTCAAGGAAAGCAGGAAGAAAATAGCACGGTTGACCCTTGTTCCACCCCTTGGAGTCAGATTCCTGCAATGGATGCAGTGGCCTATGTTGGAAAAGCCAACCTCTGTAACTGGGGCTTTTCTTCTGGCCAGAGAAACAAATTACTTAAACCACTGAACTCTGATTCATAAGGAGAGCTGGTTCCCAGGTAAAATAATTCACAATGTGTTAGATTCAATTTTTATTAAAATAAATTAATGAATTAGAAGATGCGGGAGTTGATACTTCATACGCATCAAGCATTATGCTAGTGTTTTAAAAATCCTGATTGTTTTCTGGACATAGTGGTTATGTCCCTTGTATTGCACAAGGTTGACCATGGTTCAAGAGAGGTCCATGCTTCAGGAGTGATTCCTGAATAAAAAGCCAAAATAAGTCTTGAGCACCATTAGATATGGTCCCAAACATAGATCAAAAAATAATTTTTTTCATCATTTCGTATGTACATATGCAGTTTATATATTCATACTATAAAACATATACAAATAGCAACTTCATTTTATTTTGGGGGAGGAGAGCAATGTTGAGCCACACCCAGTAGCAAACAGGAGCTATTCCTGGTTCTGTGCCCAGGGACCACTCCTGACACTACTAAGGAGATCGTGTGAGGTTTCAGGAACATAGTTGGTACAGGCTATATGCAAAGTGGGCATCTTATAATTCTTCATTTTGATAAAAAGAATAATAAGAGAGATTAAGTTATCTGATCAAAGCTCCAGCCCTAAAGACAAGGCAGGTTATGAGCCTAAGGAGTCTGGATTCTGAATCCATTATGCAGTGTTATTTCTCAACTCAAAAGCAGCAGGAACCTCTTGGAATATGTGACTATAACCAATAGCAAGTCACTTGCCCATAAATGAGTATATAGTAAGGGAGTAGCTTCTGGCCGTGGGCATGAGTGTGCTGTGTAATCTCTCCATTCATGTGACTTACATAAGAAAAGGACACAGCTGGTTAACCTGGAAAGCTGGTTAAGGGAGCAGACAATTAAGATTTGTTTTTCCAAGGACTGGAGAGATAGTACAGTGGGCAGGGCACTTGCTTTGTATCTGGTCAACCTGCGCTCCATCCCTTGTACCCCTCCTGGTCCCCCAAAATCTACTTGTTCCCTGAGCTCAGAGCCAGGAGTAAGCCCTGCACGACACAGTGTGGTCCAAAAACAAAAATGGAATTGTTATTCAAAAGTAATATTTTCTTTTTTCTATTACTCCCATAATATAGTGAAAAAGTCTAAGACAGAGCAAACACCTGTCCAAGGGGCCACTTTTTAAAAAATTTTATTACATCACCTTTAGACATACAATTACAAGATGCCCATGTTTGAGTTTTGGTTCTACAGTCTTCCAACACCCATCCCTCCACCTGTGCACATCTCCATTCACCAATGTCCTCATCTCCCTCCCCCTACCCCCAGCCCACCTCCATGGCGGGTTGTGTATTTCCTTTCTCTCTTTCTCTCTATCTCTCCCTCCTGCCTACCTTTCCTACACATCGTGGAATGTAGTATATTCTAGGGCATGATTGGTTCCACTAGTTTGATGGACCACGTGGCCGCAAGCAGCCGTGTGACTTAGGGAGTCTCATGGTCAGCTGGGCTAGGGGAGAGATAAATGCCAGCTCTCCCCACTGCCATTGCGTCTGAGGCTCTGCATGCTATGGCTGGTTGCTCCAAGGAAGTTCCTGGGCAGGGCCACTGGGCTCCATGACAAGATAGAGAGGGGAAGGGGTGGTCCCAGCTCCATTTGATGAATGCCCGGTGACTTCCGCTTCTGGGAACTGCCTACCTGGGCTCAAACTTGGCTACTCTGTTAATCTGGTCTTGAGATCAGCATCTCTCCTGGGCTGGTTCTAATGTGCTGCAGCATCTGGGCAGCGAAAATGGCAGCTATTGTGATGGGTGAGTGAGTCTCATCTGGCTGCTTCCGGGGCTTAAGGGGCCACTTTGGCTCAGAATTGCCTAGTAGACATCCCCCTAAAGACTCATAAGATCATGAAATCCTCCAAATAAAATATTTCCGAATTTCTAGAACCAGCTTAGCCTTCCTGAGACACAATCACTGTTATTTTTTCTCTTCATTATTGTTCAAAACAACCGGAAACTGGAAGTTCAGTGTTTTTCAGTGTTTAGAAGACTGGAAGCAAACTTAATTTTATACAGTGCCTGGAGCAAATGAGTATGCCCTACACAAAACTACACAGAACAGGTCTTTCCAAGCGTTCATTCAGAGTTGCATGTACATTCTATCTTAATAATGGAACTAAAATGTTATGCCCTTAGCACTAGAAAAGAACTCCATAGAAGCAGAGGGTCTTTTTTTTTTGCCTTTTTGGGTCATACCCAGCAATGGTCAGGGGTTACTACTGGCTCTTTGCTCAGGAATTACTTCTGGCAGTGCTTGGGGGACCATGTGGGAGACCAGTGATCAAACCCAGGTTTGACTGCCTTCCCACTGTCCTATTGCTCCAGTCCCAGAAGCAGAGTATCTTAATGGATTATTCTTGGAGCTTTAATTGGACAGACTGTGTGTGTACTGACAATTCTCTTCCCTGCTTCCTTCAAAGGCTCACCAAACCAATACAGCACTGTCAGAAGTCCAGCATTTAACGACTTCTTAGATTTTCAACCTGGTGTCCTGCCATTGACCAGCTCTTCCCCATCCCTGATGTCCCCACTCCCAGAAATTGATAAGCCTGGGAATGTAGACGTGAGACTTAGTTTCCATCCTGTAATACCTGGGTAGAGAGGAGGTGTCAACAAAGCTATACCATCTCATGACCATCATAATATAATAGAATCTTTGAATTTTTATCACATCATTAATTTATGGATGTTTCTCAATAGAGGCATGTGAGAGCATGTGTCTGAACTATGGCTAGACAGAATAGAATCTTCTAGAGGGTGAAAAAAAAGCAACCTGAAAGTAGTCCATTTTATCTGGATTGATATACAGTAGCAAAAAACTTTGAAGCTACTTTGATAGGGATTCAAGTCTGTGAGACTGAGTTCACCTGCATTATCCTTCCCATGTATAGGTCTCTCCAACTGAGAGAATTCCTGCTAGCCTCCTCACACCAGGGGTGTCAGAAGTTGCTCAGTCAGAGGGATCATTTTAAGTGCTGATGTGACGATGTCACTTCTACCTTCAAAGGCCATCAATAACCCCCAGTAGCCTATGGATTAAGAACCAAGTTCCTTGATCTGTTGTGCGTACTTCAAAATTTCAGTTCTCTTATCAATGTATAGACTGTTCAAATTCAACTCCCATAAATTCCATAGTTAAAGTGATTTCCCTGGAAGAACTCCAAATGAGCTGAGCTGTGCAAACACAGGCAAGTTCCCTGCCCTCTCTGTGCTTTGCTTACTTTATTTAAAATAGCACTTGCTTACTTTATTTAAAATAGCACTTGCTTACTTTATTTAAAATAGCACTTGGTATGACAAGTTATACACGCTTTAAACCAGGAGTAAAACTGAAATCAGTGGCTTCTGATTATTATCTGGCTTCCCATCATAAAGTCTTCCTTCCATGACCAGTTACCACGAGAGGATGGTTCAGCCTCTCTTTGGTCAAAGAAGATGAGAAGAGTCATGCTGGAAAATTTACTGCTTTCCTGCTTTCCCCCAATCCTTCCATTCATATACACACTTCAGGAATTCTGGGGTGGGAACAAACCTTTAATCCCAGGCAACTCTAGTGTGTGTAGCATAGATGATCCTCAGTAATGTGGGAGGAATCAATACAGTGATGAACTAATTCCAACAAAATAATATAGTTACCCTAGCATGTGATACAGAGTATCACTCTACAGAGTAGAGGGTACCAGGTGCTTTGAAGGAGATATAAACTCAGGAAAGGCAGTAAGTACAGGATCACTTTCATGTTGAAGGGGTATGACCTCAAACAATCTGGAGGATAGTTTCTGAGTCATAATTTACCAACTCATTTAGGTTTCCTTGTCTTGGGGAAGGAGCTACTACTGCAACTGCTACTCACACTGCTATAGCTACTGCTGCTATACTACTACTTCTACTACTTCTACTACTACTACTACTACTACTACTACTACTACTACTACTACTGCTGCTGCTGCTACTCTACTACTACTATTGTTGTTATTACTTATTACTATTATTATTACTGCTGCTAATAATAGTTACTACACCATTACTACTGCTGCTACTTCTACTAAGTACTACTACTTGCTCCCTATTAAAATTACCGAGTATGGGGCTGGAGTGATAGCCCAGTGGGTAGGGTGTTTGCCTTGCATGCAGTCGGCCTGTGCTGGCCTGGGTTCAATCCCTGGCATCTCATATGGTCCCTGAGCACCGCCAGGAGTAATTCCTGAGTGCAGAGCCAGGAGAAACCCCTGAGCATTGCCAGGTGTGACCCCCCAAAAAAAAAAGCAAATAAATAAATAAATAAATAAATAAAATTACTGAGTATATATACAAATAATGACTTTCTCATTATGTGTGTATATTCTCATTATTTGTGTATATACTTATTGGATACGCTTGTCCAATAAGATGTACATGAGAACAAACTCATGTAGATTATCAGGTTGCTCTTCAAGATTCTTTTCAAATTTCTCATTTTGATAAGACGCCCAGGTAAAGCCATTCTGTCATAGAGTCTTCTCAATATACTTTCCCCTTTTTACAAAAAGAGTCCCCTTTATATTCATCTAGCCCATACCCTTAAAGGCTGGCAATATCCCCCTGCCTTGCTCTTTGGATTGTCTAATAAGAATGTCAAACGATGTGTGGCAGAGGTTTATCTTACCCTTATTTGACAGATTTCCCTTGTGGGTCATTGGGGAATTGATAACTGATCTGACTACACAGACTATTTGGGAGGGAGGATTCAATACGGCAGGAAAATAACTTAGCTCTAGGGATAGTTGGTAAATAAAGCAAAACACTAAATAAAGTCAAACATGGTAACTATGGTTAAAGAAGAGTCATATTCCAGATTGCTGAGAAAATTCAGTTATTTATTTTTCAAGATCTCACCCTGGAACTGGTGCAGCTGGCCCTGTTCTAAGTCCTGCAGTGCTCTCTCTTCAGGACATTTGCTCATCCTAATGATGTGCTCAGCCCCAGCAGATGCTTACACAACTCTGCAGACACCCACAGGAATCATAGTCAGTGCATGCTGCCAAGTGACAGCGAGAATTAGACTCAGACAGCCTGTGACTCACCTGCTCCTCGCCATGCTCTTACCTGGCTATTAGCCGTCATGTCTGTATCCTGCTGTGATCAAAGGCAGGCCAGGTGGGAAAAGAAACCTCGAGTGAGATGAATGAGGTCCTCACTGCACCATCACAGTGAAGTGAACATTCACAGGCCTGGGAATGTTCTACAAATGGCTGTTGGCTCCTAGGGTCACTTTACGATACATCTTCTGATTTTATTGTGAAAGATTATCGAAAGAGAGATCCATCTTCCGATTCTTTCATAGAGACAATCAGGCTCTCAGTGAACTCTCCCTCCCTTGCTCCTTTCTAACAGAGTACAATTTCAAAAGCCTATTTAATTCCTACTGTAGCAGTAAGTAGATCTAAGGATATGCGAAGGAAGGTCTGATACATACTGCCTGTTAACAGATACACGGAGTTTTCTGGCAGACTGTCTCCCCAATAGAGTTAGTATGTAGAATTCCCTAGTGAGACTGTTAATTGAGCTGCAGTTACACAGACAAGGCTATCCTAGGTCATTTCTCTGCACATTCCCTTGTTGGCTCTAATTAGCCCTAGATGGAGTCTTATGAACAAGACCTCTTCTTCTGGGGCAATTTAGGAAGGCTAAGTTAATAAACTATTGCATTCTTTGCTTATCTCACATCACTGAGATAGCACCTCCTGAAGGTGTTTGGCTCCTAAGAGTCTCCTCCCTATCACCATAAATCCTATGGTAAAAATGTAAAATGTCCTTGCAGTGTCAATTATGTAAACTTAACACTAAGTTTTACTGCCCTTTGTTGTGTTGGCATATAAGGAAGTTGGGGTCTTTGTTGGAGGGTCAGTCAGCTCTCCTCAGTCAGCTCTGGTCAGTTAGCTGCGGTCAGTTAGCTGCAGCCAGTCAGCCACCAAGATGAGAGCTGCTGCCCCTCTGACTGGTGATTATTAAAAATATTAATGGAAATATGTCTTGTGCCTGGAGTCTCATCTCTGCGCCTCTGACCCGATGTGGCATTCCTGCTTCACCCTACCTTAAATTCCTGAGCTTACCTTGCACAAGACCTTGGTTAAAGTATAGCCCAGCAATTCAAGCACATTGCTGGCCAAGTGTCATTATAAAGACCAGAGGCAGGTGGGAGCAGATGGAGCATAAAGACAGTGGGTGTTCTGTGCCATGGCCCCTGGGCTCTGCTCTCGAGTCCTTGGAAGAGCACCTCTAAAATCTTAAAGACCTGGATCTTCCACCTGGGTGGAACAGCTGATATTATTGACAGCTATAGAAGACACTTTGGACAATGCTGACCTATGAGATGTGATATGGAGTCCAAGCTGAACTTTGCATGGTGGAAGGAGATTTTTATTAGCATAAGGGCTGCCAAAGTGAGCATGGGAGATGATATTAGCATCTATGTTCCTTTTCATATTCAATTAAAACAAAAGCCTATTGTGTTTAGCTGAACTTAGCTCCCCACTTAGTTGAACACATCTGACACTAGACAAGGGGTATTTTATTGGGGGATAAAGAAACTAAAGGGTGCTCAAGGTTCGCCCCTGGATGTGTTGAGGGATTAATCTTTTAGGTGATTGAGAGAGTATTTGTGTGCAAGGGATTGAACCCAGGTCAGCCAGACATGGCTTATTTTAAAAGACACTGACATATGATCTGTGTCTGGAGTGTGAGAAGACAGAGCCTAGGTTCCTGGTGTACTACATTAGACAATGCTAAGAGAACTCTGATTCTCTAATATTTAATCAGAATCCAGTCAGGTAGTTTCATTGCTATATAAAAGAGAACACTAGGACATGATTCCCACTGTAAAGGAGTACAGGTTTTCTAGAGAACATTAATTCGAAAAAAATAAAACCCAATAATGCACAGGAGTCTTGGCATTTTGCAAAATCTCTGAGGTGGATACATTATTTTTTTGGAAATGTGATTGGAAAAAATCATATATGCCCTTGATACCTCAAGAAGCCAGCAAGAGAAATAAGTCCTTAGACAGGAACAAAGACTCAGAGATTTGAAAGGGAAATCCCAGTATTGTGAGAACAGAACAAAAGGTCTCCAGGAGGGCAGGAGGGCAGGAATATACCAAATTTCTGGATCAGGAATGAGCCTAGGCATAAGTTACTGGCCACCATGCCTGGAAAATGTCTCAGAGATCCTTAGAAGAAAAAAACAGAAATCACACAAGAGATTCAGTGGTAGACCTGTCTCGCAATTTATTTGCCTAGTTTAAATTTTCAAATCACCTTTAACTATCCACAAATCATTTCATTTTTTCAAACCTCATCAGTATTAGTATTTCTAGGATAAAAGTTGCATGAGATGACACTTTTCAACCTACCATCATGTGAGTCATAGGGAAATCTCTATTGTTGCTACTGGTTTTCATCTTTTATTGTGAAGATTCATAAATATTTTTTTGAGTTGGGTAACATTCATTATTGTATAAGTGGGTTTTAATGAAGGACCTAATGCATCATTTGGTTAGTTATGCATCTGGGTCAGAGAGTAGTGAAATGTGAGCACCTTAAATAGGCAACACCAGATGTGCCAGTTCTTTATAAAAAGTGGTCTTTAGGAAGCTTGGTCTGCCAAGGTGTGTAGCAATGGGTCCTGCATTAAATGCTTTTTGGATAAAATTGGGTACAGTTAAGATCTGACCTCGAGAGGCTGATGGCTGTACCAAGAGCACTGATGGCTGGAAGACATCCAGTTTTACAGGGTACTGAAACAGGTGATGCTCCTCAATCTGTCTTCAGCACTTACTCTATACTCCCTGAACCCAGGACAAGGGAAAAGCAGAACATAGCATTAGAGACTTAAGTGGAGGTGGGGAATTGGTGGTTGGGACAGGAAGGGAAGAACTGAACATGAGTGGCAATTCTGTCTTTACTCCAACAGTACAAATACTTTGACCACTGTGAGTTAATGTTTCCACAGGGGCAACAATTGGCAAGTGATTAATCTGCTGCCTGTTGAGTACTACCTTCTTCAAAACTTACCATGGATTACCATGGCTTCTCTTACCAGCATCAGCAAGGGTGACATCCTCTGCTGTGCTGGAAATGTTTCACACTAGAAGCTATGAAAAGGCACTAGCAACCTCAACTTCAAAACCAGAAGATCAAAGAAACTGTGTCCATGGTAACTTGATGGATATCAGCACGATAGAAATATATTTCAGTCCCATGTCCTGTATAATATGTTTTGTTACTGGTTAGTGACTGGCTAATAACTGTTACAGTAATTAAATCCTGCTAACCTCTCAAATAGAGTACCTACTAGGTGAGACAGCATCCAGAGAATCAGAGAAATGCTAGTCAGTGGGGCAAAGGAGCTAATCAAGCAAAGAACGAAAAGAAGGAAGGAAGGAAGGAAGGAAGGAAGGAAGGAAGGAAGGAAGGAAGGAAGGAAGGAAGGAAGGAAGGAAGGAAGGAAGGAAGGAAGGAAGGAAGGAAGGAAGGAAGGAAGGAAGGAAGGAAGGAAGGAAGGAAGGAAGGAAGGAAGGAAGGAAGGAAGGAAGGAAGGAAGGAAGGAAGGAAGGAAGGAAGGAAGGAAGGAAAGGAAGGAAGGAAGGAAGGAAGGAAGGAAGGAAGGAAGGAAGGAAGGAAGGAAGGAAGGAAGGAAGGAAGGAAGGAAGGAAGGAAGGAAGGAAGGAAGGAAGGAAGGAAGGAAGGAAGGAAGGAAGGAAGGAAGGAAGGAAGGAAGGAAGGAAGGAAGGAAGGAAGGGGAAGAGAATTTTGGAGACATAAAAAGCTTCTGCACCTCAAAAGAAACAGTGACTAAGATACAAAAGCAGTCCACAGAATGGGAAAGAATATTCACCCAATACCCATCTGATAAGGGGTTAATATCCAGGATATATCAGGCACTGGTAGAACTTTACAAGAAGAAAACAAACAACCCCATCAAAAAATGGGGAGAAGAAATGAACAGAAACTTCAGCAAGGAAGAAATTGAATGGCCAAAAAACATATGAAAAAATGCTCATCATCACTAATCATCAGAGAGATGCAAATCAAAACAACAATGAGATACCACTTTACACCACAGAGACTGGCACATATTCAAAAGAGCAAGAACAACAAGTGCTGGCGTGGATGTGGGAAAAGGGGACACTCATCCATTGTTGGTGGGAATGCCGGCTGGTACAGCCTTTCTGGAAAACAATATGGACGTTCCTCCAAAGACTAGAAATTGAACTCCCATTTGACCCAGCCATACCACTCCTGGGAATCTACTCTGGGAAACCAAAAATACGCAGCGGAAACACCATCCCTACTTTTATGTTCATAGCAGCATTATTCACAATAGCCAGAATCTGGAAGCAACCGGAGTGCCCGAAAATCGATGACTGGATAAAGAAGCTTTGGTACATCTACACAATGAAATACTATGCAGCTGTTAGGAAAAATGAAGTTATAAAATTTGCCTATAAATGGATGGACATGGAGAAGATTATGTTGAGTGAAATTAGCCAGAGTGAAATCGATGACTGGATAAAGAAGCTTTGGTACATCTACACAATGGAATACTATGCAGCTGTTAGGAAAAATGAAGTTATAAAATTTGCCTATAAATGGATGGACATGGAGAAGATTATGTTGAGTGAAATTAGCCAGAAGGAGAGAGACAGATACAGAATGACTGCATTTATTTGCATGGCATAAATATATATGTACATATTATGATACCAATATCCAAGGTCAAGTGAAACATATATCAGGAGGTTTTGTCAAAGGTGGAAATTATCACAAACGTGTGGGAGTCAGAGTTTAGGACAGACAGAAAATGGAACAGGGTGCTAATAATAGTCGAGGGTACTAATGCCAACCTAGAACTGAGCATGAAATAGAGGCAAAAGGATTCACATGACAACCTTTTAATGTATGTTCTGTAATCCATAGTCTAGAAGGGAAGGAAAAGAGAAAGAGAGAGAAAGGCAAAGAAATAAAGAACCTGCCATAGAGCAGGGCTGGGTTAGGGGAGGGAACCGGGGATGTTGTTGGTGGGAGATGGGCACTGGTGGAGGGACGGGTGCTGAAACACTGTATGACCAAAACCCAAACATGAACTTTTTAATTGTATATCTTTTTTATTTGTATGGAGATGGGCACTGGTGGAGGGACGGGTGCTGAAACACTGTATGACCAAAACCCAAACATGAACTTTTTAATTGTAAAAAAAATAATAATAAAATAACATCTCCAAGGGGCCGGAGCGATAGCCCAGCGGGTAGGGTGTTCGCTTTGCGTGCGGCCCCGAGCACCGCCAGGAGTAATTCCTGAGTGCAGAGCCAGGAGAAACCCCTGAGCATTGCCGGTGTGACCCAAAAAAAAAAAAAGAAAAAGAAAAAGAAAAATAACATCTCCAAAGCTTGGAGACTGAAAAATGCCAAAAATCTCCTACTGACCTTAGGTTTAAAAAGAAGAAAATTGGGGGCTGTGCTCAACTATATGAAGACTAACTTTTATGGTCCAAAGGAAAACTATATATCTTCCTTTATTCTAACCCAAACATAGAGGTATATATCTTTAATTGAATTAGGTGGAAAGGTTTATTAGAAGCAGACATGAAACAATTGCATACCACGGTCAATGGGAAGATTGAAGTTGAAGTGGAGGTAGAGTGTGGGTGGGAAACTCTGATAACTCCTGCCTTTGCCTCTCACATGAGGTACTAGAATCCCTGAGACTAGAACTGAGAGTTACCTTCATGTGTGCAGGAACAGGTATTAAGTAAGCTCCCAGTATAGTTTACTAACGAGGTAAATGGATGGATGGATGATGTATGCCTGGATGCATATATTTGTAAGGATAAATATGAATAGATAGATGGTTGGAAAGACTGATGAATAGATGGATGGATGATAGATCACTGCATGGATAGATAAGTACTTGGATGGACAAATAATAAACTAATCAAATAATCACACTATACTCATTAGGGTTATTATTACCAAAGAATGGAAAGAAAAAAAATGTTGACAAGGGTGTAGAAAAAATGGAATTCTTATTTATTGCTGTCAAACAATTTAAATGTGAAATATCTGTGGAAAACAGTATAGGGATTCTCAAATAAATTAAACATAAAATTATCATATAATACAGAAAATCTGGTTTATACTGGAGAGAAATGAAAACAGGAACACGAAAAGAAATGTCTAAAGATTATTCACATTAACTAAAATGTAGAAGAATCCAAAGATCCATTGACATGGGGACCAGAACAATAGTATAGCGGGTAGGGAATTTGCTTTGCATGCAGCTGATCTGGGTTCACTCCCTAGTGTCCCATATGGTTCCCCATTCTCCACCAGGACTAATTCCTGAGTACAGAGTCAGGAGTAACTCCTGAGAATTGCTGGGTGTGACCCAAAAAAGCAAAAAACCAAAATTCATTGACAGATAAATAGACAAATAAAGCAAATGCATATAAATGAATGTTATTTAATCTGGAAAGTAATAAACTTAAATGTCACAACCTAGAGATTGGCGATCATACACTTAGACCTTAGAGCTTAGACCTTGAAGATCATATGCTAAGTTAAGTAGCCAGTCACAATATTGTATGATTCTATATATATATACATATATATATATATATATATATATATATATATATATATATATATATATATATATATCCAGTACTTAAAATAACCAACTTTCAAAGATAGGAAGTAAAATGTTGGTCAAGAATGAGTTCTGGAGACTTGGAGAGATAATACAGCAGGTAGCATATTTGCCTTGCACATGATTGACCCAGGTTCTACCCCCTGGCACCCATGTGGTTTTCCCAGCCCATCAGTAGTGACCCCAGCATAGAGCTAGCAGTAATTTATGAAATCATTAGATGTGGCCAAAGACCAAAAGAAAAATAAAGATAAAAAAGAAAAGCAATAGGTACTAGAGAATATACTGTTTCAAAAAGACATCTGTGCTCCTATGTTCACTGGAGCATTGTTAATGATAGCTAAGATATGGAAACTTCCCAAGAGTCCAACAAAAGATGAGTAGGAAAAATAGACTGTAGTCTATACACATAATGGAATCCTGCTCAGCTACAGCCAAAGATGAAGTCATGCAATTCATGGGAGGGTATCAGGCTAAGTAAAGTCAGAAGAAGAAGGAGAGACACAGAATGCTCTGTGTCTCTGTGATCTACATTCTGTGTCTCTGTGATATAAAGATATAAAGAAACACAATAGGGAACAACAAATATCAATGGCAACAGACCTTGAGAGTAGACCTCTTGAACTGAGGTTGCTAGGGGGAGTAGTGATGGTCACAGGAGACACTGGAAGAGAGATGCTGACACTCTACTGATAGAGGTGATGCTGGATCCTTGTGTTCCTGAAATGCTATTATTAACAGTAACCTGCCTGCCGCTTTGCTCCCTAACAGTTTCTAATAAATTTTTGTTTCTTTTTGGGTCACACCCGGCAATGCTTAGGGCTTTCTCCTGGCTCTGCACTCAGGAATTATTCCTGATGGTGCTCAGGGAACCATATGGGATGCGAGGGATTGAACCTGGGCCGCCACGTGCCAGGCAAACGCCCTACCTGCTGGACTATTGCTCCGGTCCTAATTACTATTTCTTATCCTTTAGGCAATTAGGAAAATACTAGATCTTATAAAGGAGAAGACTCACAGACATGGGCAGAGCTGCTACTGGCTCTCCCTGTGCCCAGCCACTCACGAGGCGCCGGGAGGGATGGCAGGTTCTAGCCCCTGGCCCGCCACCCCAGCAGAGCCTCGCAACAAGACAGATGACCCCCACTCCATGAGGGGGCCTCCATTTTCCACATCCGGACTTCCCCCTGCGTCAGAAGACCAGCTTATCACAGCCAGGCTCGCGCCGCAAGCGCCCCAGCGGTTCATCAATAAATGCTGGATATCTAGATGACTACAAGAGTATGCTACCCTAACGGCAGAGCCTGGCAAGCTACCCGTGTCATATTTGATATGCCAAATACCAGTAACAATTATAGACCTCATTACCATGACCTGATGGAATGGTTTGAGGCTCTTTATGTTCCTGGAGCAAGCAGGTGCACTTGGGCTCTACTTGCATGAGACAGGTCATATGGAGATGTTACTGGTGCCCGCTCAAGCAAATTGATGATGAACGGGAAGACAGTGATACAGTGATAAAGGAGAAAACATTTGCCTGATTTGCCTGTACTCTCAATTGTACAAGCACATGCCTGTGACTCCTAAACCACAACCTTCACTTTGTGACCTACTTTTTACTCCATTTTATATCAAACCCACATGATTTGTATCCCTCCCACACAGCAGAGCCTGGCAAGCTACCTGTGTTGTATTTGACATGCCAGATAGCAGTAACACTTATAGACCTCATTCCCATGACCTGATGGAATGGTTTGAGGCTCTTTATGTTCCTGGAGCAGGATGATGCCCTTGGGCTATCTTGCATGTGACAGGACGTATTGAGATGTTACAGGTGCCCGCTCGAGCAAATCAATGATATACGGGAAGACAGTGACAGTGAAATCACAATATTACTTGTATCACTTGTCTTCCCATTGTTCATCAATTTACTCTAGTGGGCACCAGTAAAGTCTCCATTCATTGGGAATGAGGTCTATTATTATTACTGATTATTATTACTGTTTTTGTTATCAAATACACCATGGGTAGCTTGCCAAGCTCTGCCATGACTCAGGACAGGTCTTCAGGTCCATTGAGTACTGTTTAGGGGATCCCTCAGGAGAAATTGCTCCCTTGTTGTTCATGTAGACCTCTGCAGTGAGTAGAGAATGAGACTTTCTTTTCCATCTCTCTGGCCTTCCATCTCGCTGGGGCCTCTCTTTATGTATCCACCAATAAACACCAGTAACTACAATTTGATGTACTGCGTGGCGCAACATGGCCATGCACCACGGAAGAGCCAGTATCAGCTCTGCCCCGTGTGTCAGTGTCACGCAGTAAATCACAGTGCTTAATGAAATTTGAAAGAAAATAAAGGATACAGCATTTCAATTGAGAATGATGAACTGGATAGTTGTGAGGTAAATGTATGTATTTCTTAGAACAAAACCTCCTACAAAACATTAAATTAAACAGAGGGAATTGGACAAGGGGATTCAGGCACAGCAGTGGTGTGAGGAATGATAGTGCTAAATATTCAAACCACAGAGTGAACCACACTGTTATCATGAGACACAAACTTTAATAACCAAACTTAAAAAGCTGCCTGTTAGGTCAAGTTGGGGTTGAGGGGTCTGAGTCAGAACCTGTGAGAATTGGTGAGGGGAAGTTGACACTGCTGGAAAGATCAGTGATATAACATTGTATGTCTAAAAACTCAACCATGAACAACTTTGTAAATCACAGCGCTTTAATACATCTTTTATAAAAGGTTAAAATGGTGAGGCTTATGATACATACATTCATATGCATTCTGCATATATACTAAACATACATATTTTGCCGCCTTATGAAAGAACAACTAAATGAGTATCATGAATCTTTCTGTTACTATTGTTTCCTGACCAGAGAATGGGCTATGCCTGTGTCTCAAAATTGTCCTTGCTTCTTCCTAATCATCTGGACTTGGGAAAGGAACTGATTACATTTCAGTACCTCTCCAAAGTCTCATGAGATTTTGGGACAGTGAAAGAAAGTACATTTTAATATGAATCCTGCAGTCATTGAGTTCTTTCTGAGGAAATAGGCAGGATATGCAGAATAAATACACACAGACATAACAAACCAATATTGTATTTGGAGTCAAACAGTCTAATTGGAGACATTATTGTGGGCAATTGTTCAAGATGTAACCCCTCTGGAGTTCTAGCGTTCTTTTCTGGGAGATGTAGGGTGAGAGTAAATGTGGGAGAAGAAAAGGGCAATCTGTGTTTCCTTACGGCAATCCCGAAAGACTGGCCATTCAGTCTGGAGCTGGGCTAGGTAGGGTTGCAAGATCGAGCAGTGGCGATAGCAAGTCAGAGGTTCATCAGCAATGAGACTTCATGCCACAATTTATCAGGTAAACAGCACACTGGAGAGAGGACTCTTGATTATCAGAAGGAAATAAATCCCAAGTCCTCTACCTACTTATGTTCCTCGCCATAAAATCTAAAGAAAATAAACTTCCCATAGGAAGGTTTACAATTCTGAAAGACAGCTGCTAGCTTTAGAAATCCATCACTCCCTATATGTCAATTTAGCCAGTACCAGGGCAGCTCAGGAGGCTGGGTCAGTCCCTGGAACAGTGTGCAATAAGGCTGACTCCTAATTCAGGACTAGGGACCCGAAGAAGGCAAGTGGTGAGGTTGCCTTTCAATCTGCAGGTGAAGACAGAAGAGATTGGAATCCAATGTTGTATGGCCTGAGGCTGTCATGATCTTGACTGATGAAAATGTCATTGACATTGTAATGCACCTGGCTGGTGAAAAGGTGCTAGAATCAGTGACTTATATTGTCAACATACGTGTATATGTGAAAGGCAAGAATATAAACCAGGCTGGGCAGAAATTTCCACCCAAAATTCAATGTATAGATGAGATTAAGAACACCTCTTTGAGACAGTATAAATCTGGTTAACAAAAATGATTTGAGATGCTCTCTGGACTTCACCCCCCATAATCCTGAAGGCTTCTACACTGAAGGGACCCTCACTCAGGAGAACCCAAAGGGGAAATGAGAACCCCTCATTCCCTAAATGACTAGCTGCAAAGAGACTCTTTGGATCTCCACTGCTGTTTGTCAGCTCAGTCTGACCTTCAAACTTCCATCCTAAGTGCTTAGGAGCCCTTACAAGGATCTTATAAGCCTTACAACATATGTAGGAGTCAAGGTAGGTCTTGGAAGCACTAAGTTGAATAAGTCAGGGATGTCTGCCTTTGCTCTAGATGTTAGAAATCCTAGATACATCTTTACAGTAAGAAGTCTGAGACTTGAAAAAGTATTTTGCCAAATGCAAATATAGAGAAGAGTCATATTTTTTCCAGTAGTGAATTAGTTTTAAAGAGAAGGAAAGTAATGAGAAGAGAGGTGAGGTCGGATGCAGAATGTGCTAGATATTAAAGTTTCAAATGGAGAGACAATCTACTCTGAATTTTAGTGTCTTTGTATGTTCTATAGAGGAGGAAGTTTATAGTAAGAAATGAATAAGAAGAGTACTGGAAATTTTCTTAGTTCAAGATATTGAACCATTGACTCAGACCCACATTATAGAATGGATTTTCCTGACCTAATCATTACCTTTGCTAAGACTCCTTGACTTCTCTAAGCCAGTGCTCTGCTTTCATGGATAGTCCTAAATTTGGACTCAGGAGACTGCATCAGTCTTGACATTGCTCCTTGCGCAATATGACTATGGGCAAATTAGTATCATCAAGCTCTGAACCTGACAACACTCTGTGATGCTGCTCATAAAACAATACACAATTATACCAGCAGCCCTTAGGGTAACTCATAGCTGGAGAAAGAACTTAACTCAATCAAAAGCAACTCCCCAATTCCACCCAATTTAGGCAAACCTCTCACCCTTTCTGAGCTTTGTTTTCTTTGCCCTCTAAGCCACCAAACCTTCAACAAAGGTAAGAGATGACTAATATATTCAAAGAAAATTATTTGAATGTGAAATGATGTGAGAGCACTGACTCTACTAGCACAAGGTTTTAGCCAACTGTGCGTTTCTCCCAAACAGCATGATCCTAAAAAGGGTCAACTTTTACAACCAAGATATGGACTGATATTCCACTTTTCCGCAAAATGTTTTGCCTTTGAAGTTGCTGAATGTGTCAGACTTAAATCCCAAGGTGGCATAAACCTTGCTGATTCTTTTGTACCCATAGGGAGTGTATCAGAAAACTGAGTCAAAGCAGAAAGTGAAGGCCTGGGAAGCTTTACTAATTCAATGGCTGCAGTATCTCAGTTCTCCATCTAAGAAAAGTAGTCAAATTATTGCAAATTTCTAGTCAATTCCAAATGTCACCAGCTACCAGTAAACAAAAAAAAAGCTGGCTGCATTCAGAACTGGATCATTTAAAACATAATTATAATAAATGATTTAAAGGAGCTCTTTTAATTACCACTATGTAGCAAAGCCTCAGGAAGGCATTCTAGAAGAATTGTTTTCTATTGTAGCTGCATAAATTTAAATGCCATTAATTTCATATCTGTCATTTACTTCTCTTCTAACTACATTGATCTCTGTATCAGGGAATTCAATGCTTCCCATTCCATTGGGGAATTTCACGGTTTTGAGGCAGCCTCTACTTGCAAAGAGCTTTGTTTTCAGGCCTTTCGTTCCCACATGCCATTTCCACTCTAAAGAGTAACTGGGAGATCAAGTGCAGGCTACAACAATAGAAAAGAAGTGAGACCAAGTCAAGGAATTGGAAAGATCGCAGGCTTGTCACTGGGAAAAAAAGCACATTTTTACCTTGGCTCAGCCACTGACCATCAGTGTAACTTGGGCCAGTCTCAGCACTTAGCCTCAGTTTCTGCAAACACAAAATGGGAGCTGGAATAATCAGGCTCCTATGACTACATCACTGGGATTTCTTAAGGTTCCATTGGAAATAAAAATATCCGTCTTTCTTTAAAACCATTCATTTGTTTAGCCAATTGCCAGTCTCATCAATATTTATCTAATGAGCACCGACAATGACCTAGTTGTATGCTAGCAGCAAGCAGGATAAGAAACCAAATAAAATGCTTCTTAAGCAAGATGTTTGTTATGAAGAGGATACAAAAGGGAAATGGGTTTCTTTTAGCTAGATATGTATTGTCTCTCATTCTGTTCAGCTGTTTCCCTTTTTATTAGAAAATTTATGATTTTAGGCTCTTTATAGAGAATAAAACAACTGCTTAGTTTAGTCCAAAATAATCCACTTAAAGCATTTGTATGAAAGTTTTTTTTCATAAAAATATGTTTATATGATTTATTTCTTTAGCCACATATTAGAATGCTAGTCGTAGACAATCATACAGTTTGCCCCTAACAGAAAAAGAAAGAAAGTGGTCTCTTAAACACTGATATATCTGTTTTCCTTTAAAGGAATGGTCTGGATCCAGGATTAATGTACTTCTAGGAAAATGAAATCAACAGGATGTGGAGAAGGGATGGCCTTTTTGATTATCAAATAAATATTTCTCAGAGGTACCTTCCAAAGACCTCAAAGGGATTTCATGGGGATACATTAGAATGCCACCCATCTGTACAAATATCAATAGCTAAGTTTTTTTAAAAAGACCTACATTTTTCAAAGTGGGCTATCAGAAAAGTACATTAGTGTCGCCCAATATCGATTACTATACGCTGTGTATAAAAATGGGTCTTGTGTTACCTTGGAGGACAGAGATGAAAGAAATCATATCTAACCAATATAGTTTTCATCCCCTCTTCCAAGCTGGGATTGGTGCTCAGGGAAGAGAGAGAGAAAAGGGAAAGCGGGAGGACCTTTGGGACTAAGCCACAACCTAAAATCAAATTCCCCAGGAAACTTCAGCTGTTGGGAACAGACAACGCATCCAACGTGGTCTTGATTCCAGAGTTTCAGCATCATTGTCAGAAATTTCAGACACAAATCCTAAGCTCAAAAATTTCAGCTTCTGTGATAAAGCAGATTGGATTTGGAACCAGAATTTCTGGGTGGAGTCCGGACTCAGCTTTTCCACCCAGATAAATGTTTCTGAGGATTGATTTTGGGCACTGCTATCTGGGCATGATAATAATATGAAATAACATGGCCCTAAGAGCTTTGGATTCTAGTTGTGATTATTTGTTAGAAAAGAAAATGCCTGTTCCAGAGCAATATAGTGGGCTGGCTCCCCCTCCCTGTCTCTTCTTTCCTTCTTTTTTCACTCCTTCCTTTTCTTTTCCTTCTTCTTGCCAATATTTACTTATGCAGTGCTCACTTTTTACAGACAGCACTGCTAAAATCATTCCTGTTAGTCAAGGCCCCAGCTTGAAACTTGGAGGGGACTTTAATCAGGGGGCTGCATAGGTGTGGTCAGGATGAAGGGAAACCCACTGAGAAATGGGTGCTATTAAGAGTGTGGAGCAATTTCTCCTTTTTAGCTGGAGGGAGAAAAATGGAAGGAACTGGGAGAAACCCATAGATATAACTGAGACAGAAAAAAATTACATGAGCTGTCACCTGGAGCAGAGGAAGCACTGCCCTTGCAGGAAGGGGAGTAGGTGACTGATTTTCAATATAATTTTCATCCCTTCCTCCAAAGATCAAGTTGGAGCTGGTGTTTAGGAAACCAGCAGATTTCCTGCTGGTGATTTCTATTGGCCAAACCCAACTGAAAACCAAAAGCCAGCGAGCTCCAGATGATGCCTGGGTTCTGTGGCTCAGTACCATGTGGACAGGGTTAGAGTTGGGATCTGAAAAAAGACAAGTGCATACTATATACCACCAGTGTATGGAGCACTTGTGTGGAAATGTGGGTTCATAGCAACAGGTTGGCTTTAGTTGACTTGTTTTGTTTTTGGGAATGGCAATGCCCAGAACTTACTCTTGACTCTGCAATAAGAAATCATTCCTGAGGGAGCTTGGAGTGCAGGAGAACCAAATGTGGTGAAGGGATTGAACTCAGGTTGACTGCAAGCAGCACAAATGCCCTACCTGCTATACTATGGCTCAGGACCCAGGCTGGTTTTTGTTGGATCTTGTTTCCCAAATTAAGTTCCTGGGATGAGACACAGACCCTTCCCTTTCAACCTACTCATCAGAAAAGTGATTATAATATAAGTATCTACCCATAGATTACTGTCAGGACTGAATGATTTAATATTCATAACCACTTAGAGTAAGCCTGGTACTTCCTAAGTGCCATTTGATCATCAGTCTATATTATTTCACATGGGCTATGGTAATGAACAAGAAAGATGAGTGAATGAAAGGGCCTTACAAGTCTGCTACTGGAAGCTTTTTCTTTGGTATTTTCTCTCTGGCATGACCCTGTGATGGGACCATTTTCAGAAAGTGTAATCATCGAGAGAGACAAGCAGGGAAGGGAATATTTTCATGCTACCCCTTTCATTTCCCATCTTGTACACTCTTGCTGCAATTTCTGTCTCACACAATGAGGACTCACAATTCAGGTTACTATGATGACAAATATCTGTCCTTCCAACTCCATCCCTGATGACAATTGGGACCGAGAGCAGAGGATTGGGTGATACAAAGAAACTGCACGAACATTCCGCAAGTCCCAGAAGCCATGATCTGCATTGGAACTTCAGTGATTCTCATTCAGGGATTGAATTCTCTGAGATTCTCTCACCTCCTTGCCTTGGCAAGAGGCACATTAATGACTGAAGGATGAAATTATCCTGCAAAGTATTGTATCCAAATCCTTGCCCCATCCTGTTTGAGCTACAGAACTCAGAGCAAATGGTATTTTGGTTGTTGCTGGTAGTTTGGTTTGGTTTGGAGTCCATAACTTGTGATGTTCATGGCTGATTTTTGGCACTGTGTTGAAGGAAAATTCTAGCTGGTGATGGACATCTAACTGGGGTGGGCCACATGCAAAGCAAGCACCTGCCCTCCTGTACGATGTCTCTAGCTCTAACATGTACCTATTATCTACCACTGAGCTATATCCCTGTCTGAAAGTCCCTTTTCTTGACTATAGGTTCCTTACATCAAAGAGAGACTTTGGGTGTGATGTTCAAATTATGTGTGCAAGTAACCATTTTAACAGTATTACAAACTAGAGTCTCAATAATACAAATATTTTAATTCACAGAACTGATCATTAATTCACTAGAAAAATAAAAGAGGGACTTGAGTTCTACAGGTGCCTTAGATGAAGGATTTATCCAGTAGAAATAATAGTAAACTGAGGCATGAATAAGAATTTAAGACCTATGCTATAATTTCAACTCCTGTAGCAACAATGTAGACCAATCAATTTCTGATGCAAGCCCATCTCTTTCCCATTTGCAAAATATCCAACTGCCTTCTAGGGAAGTAGAATTGAAAGTGAAAGTACTTTGTAAATTACTAGATATATTTGAGGAGTATGTTTTATAGACATATTTTGCCCTTTACAACTAATCACGCTTGTTAGGAACTAGTTCATATATACATGCCCCACACCTGAACAATGTAGCCCTTATAGCCAACAAACCTAATTATGACCAGAAAGAATGCTGGGGTCCCTGCCAAAACTAGCATCTTTGCTCTCCAAAGCTTAGCTCACACCCTGGCAGCACCAAGTGTGTTTCTTTCATTATTTATTCTGAGGAAACTTCACGTAATCGTTCAAGTTCAAAATTTGAATAGATTGCTGGGTAGCTTGTTGAATTATTTATTTTAACTGGCTTATTTCTGTATTGGGTAATTTCTTCCATGTGTTTTCACTATATCAATAATGGGAGGCAATTATTGATTTTTCTAAAGCCATTAGGTTCAATGAATTGTTCAATTAGTTTTACAATTTCAAATAGAGAAAGGTGCAAGATTACCACTCTTGACAGTTAGAAACAACTTTCTAAAGGGTGGATAATGCCCTCATTTGTAAAATGCCCAGGTGTCTAGTAGATGAACCTCCCAAGTGGCTCACAAGGGTGGAGATTTGCAACCTTATGATTCAGGCTCTGCAGCACTCTACCACACTGTGGTTTAGACACCTGTGCACTGTATGCAGGAGGTCACAGCAAATATACAGCTGCAACAGGCTTGAGCACTGACAGTGTCGAGCTACAATAGATCGAGATGGAAGACAAACATGGATGACTTAAAAAGGTAATTAGGGGACTAGAAAGATAGGACAGCAGGTCAGAAAGCACTTTCCTTGTGACTGGGTGAACTGAGTTGATCCCTAGAAGCACATATGGTCCCCCTAAGAATGCCAGGAGTGGTACCTGAGCACCAGGTACAGAACCAAGGTTAGCCCTGAGCACCTCTTGGTGTGACCCAAACACAAAAAAAGAGAGATCCAAACTCTTTGTCACATATATCCTTTGCCACATTCAACTTTTCCAAAAGTCTCAAATATTTGACGCCTCTCTAGTTTCTACAGAATCCAGTTCTGATTCTTTACAGACCATTCAGCCAATTTCATATGCAAAACTGATGTGCATTTTTTTTGGTTGTAGGCTCCACCCAGTAGTGCTCAGAGCTTCCTCCACTGTGCTCAGGGGTCATGCCTGGAGGTGGAACCATACACAGTGTCGAGGCTTCACTAGGGTTCTGTGTCCAAGGCAATGGCCTTAACTCCTGTACCATCTTTCCAGCCCTGACAAGTGTTTTCTTGACTTTTTGTCCTTTGGCTAATGCTATTTTATATCCTGGAACACTCTCCAAACTCTCTGCTCCCGCTGCTTTTACAGGTTGAGGTGGCAGAGGAGTATAGTTTACTCCCAAGTAGTTTGTAAGTTTTACAAACTTTAATTACCTATTTACACATTTTTATTTATTTTTATGTACACATTTTATTTATTTATTTTATTTATTTATTTTTTTAATTTTTTATTTTTACAATTACAAAGATATACAATTTAAAAGTTCATATTTGGGTTTTGGTCATACAGTTTTCCAGCACCCATCCCGCCACCAGTGCCCATCTCCCACCACCAACGTCCCGGTACCCTCCCCCTCCCCCAGCCCTCCTCCATGGCAGGTTCTTTATTTCTTTCCCTTTCTCTCTCTTTCTCTTTTCCTTCCCCCCTCAGACTATGGATTACAGAACATACATTAAAGGGTTGTCATGTGTATCTTTTTGCCTGTATTTAATACTCAGTTCTAGGTTGGCATTAGTACCCTCGACAATTGTTAGCACACTGTTCCATTTTCTGTCTTACCTAGCCTCTGACTCCCACACGTTTGTGATAATTTCCACCTTTGACAAGACCTCCTGATATATGTTTCACTTGACCTTGGATATTGGTATCATAATATGTACATATATATTTATATTATGCAGATAAATGCAGTCATTCTGTATCTGTCTCTCTCCTTCTGGCTAATTTTGCTCAACATAATCTTCTCCATGTCTATCCATTTATAGGCAAATTTTATAACTTCATTTTTCCTAACAGCTGCATAGTATTCCATTGTGTAGATATACCAAAGCTTTTTTATCCAGTCATCGATTTTCGGGCACTCTGGTTGCTTCCAGATTCTGGCTATTGTGAATAATGCTGCTATGAACATAAAAGTAGGGATGGTGTTTCCGCTGCGTATTTTTGGTTTCCCAGAGTAGATTCCCAGGAGTGGTATGGCTGGGTCACTCATCCATTGTTGGTGGGAATGCCGGCTAGTACAGCCTTTCTGGAAAACAATATGGACATTCCTCCAAAGACTAGAAATCGTACACATTTTTAAAACCCAGAGTCTAATTCTATTATCATCTGCTTAACATTTTTTTCAAATAATACGCTCTGATCCTTAAATATCTACCCAACCTTATTACAAGATTTTCATCAATGAAACATGGGTTTAAGATTCTTTCATAAAATACACATATCAGGAAAAGCAAATTATAAACAATTGAAAAATAATCCCATATTACTAGGATCTCCTGTATCACATGTTAAGAAATTTTGCACTAAAAGGTAAGAACTCAGATTCTGGGGCTGGAGAAATAAGACAGTGAGTAAAGAGCTTGCCTTGCATGCAGTCAACTCAGGTTCAAACCACGGCAACATGAGGAGTGAGTGATCACTACCAGGAGTGATCCCTGTGCACAGATCCAGGAGTAAGGCTTGAGCACCACCAGATGTGCTCAGAGAAGCAAATCCAAACCAAACCAAAATGAATTTGGATTGTGGCAGCTGTCTTGGATTTAACCTCTTACTTACCATGTGTCCTTGGGCAAGAATGTTATACTTAAGATGCTTAGCTTATGTATATTTGTTGATAACATGAAGTAGAACAGCATTGGCATCGAAATATTATCTCAAAAGTTAAGATCATCCATGCAAAGTACAGCACTGATGACTTTTTATGTGTGTGCTCAGCTCAGCACACACGTGTGGAAGCTTGTGTAGATGATGGTTCTGGAAGGCAGCTGCTCTGGTTCAGACACGCTACTGAGTCACCATGGGCAAATTATTAAACTGCTTAGTCTCAGCATCCTCGTAGTGTCTCCAGGAGATTATATTACCTGTTGTAAATTTAGTATTAAAGGAATTTCTATATGCAGTAAATGTCCCTTTAGTGGCAGCTATTATAGGCATCCAAGACACCAGGTGAGGTGCTAATGATAGAGAACACCAAGAGCAATCTTAAAATTTTCCACTTTATTTCTTTGAAGGCAATTCTAGGGTCTGTGTGGAGGGCTGCTCCCAGCAGAACTTTGGGGATCATGTGATATTAGGGATAGAACCAGAGCTTCCGGCATGCAAGTCATAAACTCAGACGTCCGGACTGTCTCTACACCCACATATAGCCACTTTTAAGTGCAAATATATGTGTGTGTGTGTGTGTGTGTGTAGAGAGAGAGAGAGAACAGAAAATAGAGAAGGAAGTGGTATTGTGCAGGGAAAGGGAAATTAAGAAGGGCTACATGGAAAAATGTGACATAGGACTTGGTTTTAAGAATGAAGGATGAAACTGATCATTAAGATCAGGGGTCAGTGAAGGTCTTCCCTTTTCACAGGACAACTGGTGTCTATTTCTAATGATTTAAGGGATGGTGCTGGTCATTCAGTGTTGAATATTGAGGGGCTTGGGGCCGGAGCGATAGCCCAGTGGGTAGGGCGTTTGCCTTACACGCAGTCGGCCCATGCCGGCGGGGTTCAATCCCGGCATCCCACATGGTCCCCGAGCACCGCCAGGAGTAATTCCTGAGTGCAGAGCCAGGAGAAACCCCTGAGCATTGCCGGGTGTGACCTAAAAAAGCAAAAAAAAAAAAAAGAATATTGAGGGACTAAGGGGAAGTACCTGGCCAATGTTTAGGAAGGGTATAAAATCACTTCTTAACTTCATTTTCTCATAAACGTTCTTTCCTTAACTCTCTGCTATCCCACTATTCAATATAATGATGTTGATTAATACTAGTCATAATGAAGACTAATATTAAGGAATGTTTTCTTTATGTTTTATCAACTTCATTTTATCTCAGGAACTCTACTATTACTCAGGACACTACTAACACTCCCAATTTACAGAAGGGCAAAATGAGGCTCAGAAAAAACCTTGAGTGATTCTTCCAAAATCAACCACTAGCCTAAAACCTATCTAGTGTTTGAAGAGAGTCCACAAACCCACTCAGGCAGTCCCTGTCCAGATCTGAACACTGAAACTGGTTATGAGGAAGTGACACCGGTCTTTGGTGCATGTGCTCAGCTATTCACAGTAAGAAGAGTGTAGAGAGTCCAAGCAAGCCAGGATTTAGGGGGGCAGAGTGTGAGGTGGTGTGTACTTTGGTGTGATGCAAATCTACAAATTGTTGACAGCAATGGGGCAGGATTCTCAGGCTGAATTCTCTCTCCCACTGTCGCTGAGACACCCAATGACAGTGCATACCAGTGTGAACGCAGCTGGACAAGGCTAATTAGGACAAAGAGACACAGGACCTTAGCTGAACCCCTTGGTAATCAGAGAATTAGGACTTTAATATACAAGTATAATCTGTAATAAGATGAAGTGAAGGCAAATAGATTCTAATCACTGTTAACTTTCCCATGTTATAGCTTTCATCAGGGAAGAAGTCTCAGATCTCAGCAGGAGCTCCCGTCCTCTATGAGGCCCTTGTGGATGGAGGTTCAGCCACCTGGAGCCGACTAAAGGGAAAACAACGTGGGGCCAAGGGATCTGGGGATATTCCGCAAATACTGTTCACTGAAGCTGCATCCCAGAGCCCTCTGAACAGTAGCCCCTGAGAAGAGGCATCTTTTTCCTGGGGTTCCCCAACCCACTAAGGAGACATTTCACTTATTCAGATCATTAGCCTAGAAAAGAGCTGGATATTTATTTTCCCAAGTTTCTTCTTGAACAAGTGGAGAAACTAAGGCCTATGAAGATGCCAGCTGTGGATTGTAAAACACCCATTTTAAAATGAGTGGCAGGATAGGGCTAGAGAGACAGTACAGGGTTAAGACATTTGCCTTGCAAGTGACCCCCTTTGTTTTGATCCCCAGCACAGCCTATGGTTCTCTGAGCACTGTCAGGAGTGATCCCTGAGCACAGAGCCAGGAGTAGGCCCTGAGAAGTGCTGGATATGTCCCCGCCTCCCTGTACCCCCTCCATTCTTGCCCCAAAACGGACGGCCAGGTATGTGGAAGTAATAACTTCTGGAAAAGGTTTTCTATGAAAATGCAGGATGAACAAGAGAGGGGACAGTAAAAACCCAGGAGACACACTACCCACCCCCAGCACAGTCTTGTTGAACCTATAAGGACAGAGGAGAACAGTATGAACTGCACATACTGTCCTTATAATAATGCCATGAGAAGGGCAGCGCAGAACTGACATGCCCTGGGGCAGAGGCCCAAAGAATTGCCCTGAGGGCAGGCACTTGGCCACAGGTAGCAATCTAAATGAGAAATTTCTCTCTCCCAGGTCTGCAGCTCCACCTCCCACACAGACCTCGCAACTGAAGGCTTTGGTTGTGGCACAAAGGCCAGAGAAAGGTAGTGGAGGGAAGTGAGCCGGAAGTGGGAGGACCGTGAAGTCTCCTGAAGAAGGGTTTGGGGCAGGAGCCAGGAACATGGAGGAAGGTAGACCAGGAAATGGAAAGCCAAAGAGACCCAAGGAACAAAGGGGTGGAAGCAGGGGAGCTTCAATGTCCAGCAGGTTCATAGAGTGGACAGGTGACCCCTGAAGTGCCCTGTCATTATAGTTCTGTGCTTAATAGCCCTGGTCTGCTTGGGGAGGTGTGGGAGCACTCTCTGGTGGTGCAGGACAGATTCACTGAGCACCGCGGATTCCTTGAATTGTTCTGTAGCTGCCTGAGTGGAAGTAACCTCTTCAGGATTGCCTTGACCGCGTCCCCACTGTCCCCCCACACCCCATGTCCCTATGGGAGTTTCCCTTGGGGCTTCATCGAGGCCTGTGGGGTGTGGACAGAGCTACATCTTACTCACTGGTGACGCCAGCAGGCCAAGGGAGACAGGTGGGTGTTAGGAATTCTCTTTGGCACTTCATAGAGTGCCTTGAAATTCAATAGAGATTCCTTGACAACACTCAGCAAGGATTTGGCAGCTGTCTGGGCTGCTCAGTGAACCCAGAGTCTAGAAGGGTCATTAATGGGCAGCAGACTACAGGATGCAGTACAGTATAGGCTACTTTAGTTCAAGTCACAAAGGAAACCCACCTTGGGAGAGTGGATCCTGGCATGGTTCTCCTGCCCAGGGACACAGAAGAGTCCATGACGTGTTCCCAGGCCCACCAAGCCATGAGCCAGGGCCAGCAGGTACAGGGCAGGCTCTGAGGCACTCTCTTCTACACCCAAGCACACCCTCTTCATAGAGTATACCTCACCCAATGAAACAGTTCTTGCCAGGGGGAACAGAAGCTAAATGGTGGGTAGGCATGCCTTCCCGAGACTATTAGTTCCGCCTACATTTTTATTTCTCTGTTTCAAGGACACAAGTCATCTTCAGAAAGTTTTGCTTCTTACAGAAAAGCACTACCTCTCTAAAAGCAGGATTGCACTTCTCTGAACATGGCCTAAGCCCCCTGCTCTAGCTCTGTGGCATCTCAGCTCAGAATCAATTCTGTCATTTGCTAATTGTAAATGACTTTGAGTGGCTTGTGTTCAGCATTCCTTTGTAGTTCAGGGTAGTAATATCTGATATCTGCTCCCAAGATTTTGTGGGGAATTGTAACAAAAAGTGGCCCCAGGAAAGAATTTGGAGGTAAGGGAGTTTACTGATCAAATGTAGCTTAGGCACCCTGCTTCCATGAAATTGGCTATCTCTATGGATCTTTACCAAACATAGTACTATTAAGGGAAGAGTGAGCATCTATTCATTACTATTTACTGAAGGTTTTAATTTTTGCTCCATATTTTATAATTTGTGAGATGTTGGGTCACTGGTAGAGGTGCCCAAGGGCTACTCCCTGGTACTGTGTACAGAGCTCACTCTTCTAAGTGCTCCAGATATGTGATTTATCTGGGGATCAGGTACCTTAACGTATGTACCATCTCCTCAGAATTTTATTTTATTTTAGCAAACACTATTTCTACCATTGATTTTGTGAGGCTCTGCTGGGATGGTGGGTCAGGGCTAGAACCTACCTACACTCCCAGGCACCTTGTTATCGGCTGGGCACAGGGATTTGCAGCCGTGTGGTTCATTAATAAACGCATGAGAGGTGCAACTGTAAGAGTATCCCACCTGCATGGCAGAGCCTGGCAAGCTACCCATGTCATATTTGATATGCCAAATACCAGTAACAATTATAGACCTCCTTCCCATGATCTGATGTAATGGTTTGAGGCTCTTTATTCCTGGAGTGAGCAGATGCCCTTGGGCCCCCTAGCATGTACCACTCAAGCAAATCGATGAAAAACGGGAAGACAAGTGACAAGTGACCATGATTCCTATGTTCAAAGCCTGTGATCAGAAGTTCCTTGTATGGTTATATGACTTGTCTTTCCAATGAGAGCTAGGATTATCTAAGGGCCATTGAGTGGGAAGAAACCACTCAATGGCCCTCAGATAATTTGGATCTGTACCCCCACCCCACTCACCCATCCATCATGCAGGGATTTCAATGTTACTCTTTCTCTGGTATTGTGTATAATGTGTATAATGTTTAAAACATTTCCAAAAGTAAAATAAATGATATAAAATTTTACAAGCCAATATGCTTGTAAAATAGGGGCCTATCATCCAAAATTGTTCATTGCAAACATTTTATCACAGTTGCTTTATGTCTTTTAAAATAAGCAAATCAAAGCCATCAGATAAAACTCAAGTTGCCTCTAGCTCTTGTTGCCTGTCTCACTCTTCCCTGTGCAAACAGTATTTTTCATAGAGTAAGTGTGGCTCTTTCCTGTCTATTTCTTTTACATGTTTGTATGAATAACTTGAAGCTAAGTATGTATTAGAAAAAGAACTCTGAATAAAATCACATTGTATTCTCTCTCTCTATATATACACAGAGAATTCTTAGGTCTTAGTACATGCAAAATTAGAGTCAAACACTTCTTTGTAGACTTATTACTTGGTTTTTATTTTTTTTAGGGGAAAGTGGGGCACAACTGTCAGTATTCAAGCCTTACTCCTGGCTCTGCACTGGGGACAAATCTTGGTGGATTTGGGGGGACCATATAGGATGCTGGAGATCAAATCTGAGTTATCTGCATGCAAGGCAAATGCACTATCTGCTGTACTATCTGCCCAACCCATGTGTAGCTATAGTCATAATATATACCTTTCCAGAAATTCACAGTAATGTTCCTTTATTCTTTCATAACATATGCTCTTGTCATACTTTTAAATGCTCACAAGGTTGATGGATGAGAGATTGTCTTTCTCATTATCATTTTAATTTTAATTATCCAGATTACTGGACCTAGGAATATGTTTATCAGGCATTTAAGATTCTCTCATGTGCATTGCCTGAACATTTCACTTACTTAATTTTCATATTTTTTGCCTTTGATGAATGATTTAGTAGTACTCTGAACACCTATCCTTCATTAGATATAATGAAACTATCTTTGAATCTGTGGGTGGCTTCTTTTGATACACAGTAGCTTTTGTTAGTCTTTTTGGGGTTATATCCCATGGTGCTCAGGGGTTACTCCTGGTTTTTCACTCAGGAATTACTTCTGGTGGTACTTGGGGGACCATATGGGATGCTTCGGATTGAACCCAGGTCTACTGTGTGCAAGGCAAACATTCCAGCCCCTATGCAGCAGCTTTTTGTGTGCTTTTCCTTCTTGGTATTATTCATGTTAAAATTCAAGTAGTAAAGTTTACTATTTATTCTTCTTATGATATTTTTTCCAGTTATTAATTTCCCTTTAATAAGACACAGATTCATGGGGCAGAGCTGTTACCAGCTCTCCCTATGCTCAGCTGATCATGAGTCATCCAGGAGGGATGGCGGGTTCTAGCCCTGGCCTGCTATCCCAATAGAGCCTCACAAGAAGCCAGAGAAACCCCCACATCATGAAGGCCACCATCTTCAATATCTGGACTCCTCAGCTCATCAGAGCTCCACCCAAGAGAAAAGCCCATTTCTCTCTGATGCACATGGTACATCAGTAAATGAATGAACTGAGAGCCTACTATTGAGAGTATACATCCCACATAGGAGAGCCTGGCAAGCTACCCATGTCGTATTTGATATGGCCAAAGATCATGTGACCGCTCACCTACAAGATGGTCAGACTTCCTTGTCAAGACCCTGAAGGAATGGTTTGAGGCTCTTCATATTCCTGAATCAACCAGATGCCATTGGGCTACATTGGCATGTGATAGGGTCCAATGGAAATGTTACTGGCGCCCGCTCGAGCAAATCGATGAATAATGGGATTCAAGTGATCAAGTGGTGCCAAATATCAGTAACAATTATAGACTTTATTCTCACAACCTGAACGAATGGTTTGAGGCTCTTCATGTCCTGGAGAGAGCAGGGGCTACACTAGCACGCGCAGGACATGTGGAGATGTTACTGGTGTCCGCTCAAGCAAATTTATGAACAATGGGAAGACAAGTGACAAGTGATTAATTTCCCTTTATATCTGTTTTATATCTGTTATAGCTGTTTTCATGAATTTATGAAATGGCTTCAGGTTTGTTTTTTAACGTTTAGCTCTTGATAAGGTCATATGTTGTTTTCTATTTTTTCCATCTTTTTTTCTTTCTATTTTGGAAGGAGGATTGTGCCATACCTGGTGGTGGTCAGGGCTTTCTCCAAGTTCTGTGCAGAGTGATCGTTCTTGGTGGTGCTCAAAGGGCTATAGGCAGTGCTGGGGATCAACCAGTGTTGACCATGTGCAAGGAAAGTGTCTTAATCCCTCTACTATCTCTCTGCCCACCTCATCCATTTCTTGTTACAATGTTGTCCTCTCCCTTTGCACTCACTTTTTCCTTTCTGTAAGTCACTGTGCCATGAGTCCTATTCCACCTAAAGGATATTACAGCAAAGCCCCTGCCTGAATTCAATTGTCTTCCCTTCTTCATGCAATGTTTAGAGCAGAAGAGATACTTGGGGAAGAGTAGAGCAGCACAGTCTCGGCTGCTGTAATGGAAACAAAAGAGTGTTAATCTCAAGACAACACCATGATATTCAGAGCTTGGCAACAAAGATCCATCCTGTTAAAAAGGATAGAGAGAAATGAAGAATGACCAAAGGAGTCATTCAAGCAAATCTTTTCATGCGAAATTGCCCATGTTTGAGGAGAGGCTCTAGGGAAGTTTGGCAGAGAAGGGAAGGAAGGTGAAGACCTTGTGGTGCACTGACTGGAGAGACACCATACTTAGACTTCACAAAGGACCAATCATGTGTCTACCTCTTGCCAAGCACTGATGTGGATTATTGAAGAGACCCGACTTCCCACATCCCCGGAAGGGCATTAGTCTCATTGAAAAGTTGGGTTAATGAGTAGGTTGCCCGCACTATTTCTGAGAGGCAGTGGCAGAGTCTGGACATAAGACTGGTACTGGATGACTTTGATCCTGCACATTTGACTTTGGTGCTTCACCCCAATATGGAGGGAAGGATGATTTTGGATGCAAAGCACATAAACTCTGAGGTCAGGCTACCATGGCTTTCTTCTAGCCATTCTCATTTACACGTCATGAGATCTGGAGTGTGTTGGTGACAGGTGCCTCAAGTTCCCTCCCTCTTAAAAAGAGTATGGTTTATGGGGCTTCTGTAATGTCTAAATAAGAAAATACATGAACAGACTGCAGGTTCTCAGTATTATGATTATTTAATGGGGTAGCAAGTTGTGCCATAACTAAAGAGGGGGAGAACTGAGCCAAAAGGCAGATGTTACTAAAACTCATGTTAGTAAAGAAGTACAGATGTTATAGATGTTACTAAATCTCATTCAATAAATTCATTTATAACTCTACGCTTGAGATGTTAGGGGAACTTCCTTAAATGGAATGTCCTTGAATCTTTCAACTTACAAAGATTTTTAAAGCTACACTTAAAGGGCCACTGGGAAAGGTTGGACTAGATGGATCTTCTGAGAATTCTTAGTGTGCAAGGGTTCTCTGAGTCCCTGCAAATATCCACCCCAGTTCCAGTCCAGTGACATTATTTGGCTTGCTAATGAATGGAAATATTTTCACAAAGGCTGACTGATTCAAGCCATGCATAGGATGAAAAGGGCATATCTTTTCATGTGAAATTGTGCATGAATAGAGACTCATTGCCCATATGAAATGCATTTTGGAGAAATGGCTTTCAACAAAGCAGGGTGAGACTACACTGTGAGCTCATGTGATTCCATCATTTGCAGGAGAAACTCGGACTGACATTGCAGAAGACTTGTAACAGACTACAGATTTCTCTCTGATGTTAGATGTATACATGAGTAAAGCATCCTGTGGGGTAATCTGTTTCTATAGCACTCAGAGGAGTTAGGAAAAGCAAATTTAGGATGATAGCTACTCTGCATGAGACAATGAACTTGGTATTTCTACACCATCTAAGACAGTCAATGAAACAACAGATCACGGAGGTTAAGACAAGCTCAGAATCACAGTTAGATGCAACAGACCTTAGATTTCAACTGTTTTTTCTTCTATATGACTGTTTAGACGTTGGAAGTCTATGGGCAATTCCAGCCTGCAACAATTCAAAAATAATTCAGTCCATTGTCACCAAAGGTTAAAGGCAGAGTATTCAATTATAAAAATGAATGTAGTAATTTAGAAAGTTGGAAGACTTGGTAACTCTGGGCATCAAATGTGGAGTTAATTAGATGACAAAGGGACACTGCCCTCAAGGCTTAAACAGAAGGTCACCTGGAAGTTGTGCATACTCTTCTTCAGGTCATGTGGTGTTAGGTTCTGTTTGTAGTGACCTATTTACACAAGGAGGGATGAAGCATGAACCCAATAGGTTCTATGCTGCAAAAATGTAGGATAAGAAATAGAAGAGGTTAGGAGAAAGAACAGAGAAATGGAGGAAAGAAGGAAACAGGATTGGGAGGAAAGTAAAGCAATGAAGAAATTGAAGATCACTAAGAAAACCGAAAGAGGCAGAGTTGAAGGCATTCTTTGGTCTCTGCACTCTGAGAAATTGCCCAGGAGAACCTTATTCCTGTTTCACAGACACTAATAACTCAGGATGCAGGTTAGACTGCATCATCTGATCCTGAGAAGGCTCTAATTCCAGCCTTGGATGAGGAAGGTGGGAAGAGTGGAAATTTATATCTGTGTTCTTTCAAATGCAATGCAATAGAGCAGAGCTTTTCCAGATTAAGGGAAACAGGAGTGAATGTCACATTAGTGCTCCAGGAGGCCACACTCTAATTCATTCACTTGCTTCCTTCACAAAATCCTCCTCTTTACTTCTAAAATGGATCTCTTCTACAAATATACAGAAGCCTTCTATGAAAGAGCATTTAGGGCAACTCAGATGAATAATTTCCACCACTCATCTCCCTTTTATTTTAATCTCCATCTTCCAATTCCTGGTTCAATAGTGTCCTTCCTGGTACTATTCCCACAGCCCATTCCCCAAAAAATCTCTTCTTCTAAAGATCAGAAAAATCTGACTTTGGTGAACATTCAATATTTTCTTATAAATATTTTAACTTAATACTTAAAATTAACATTATTTTTTGGTTTGTCGTGCCAGGTATACAAGCCAGAACTCACACATGCAAGGTTCTACCACAATGCCATCACCCCTACTGCCATACTTTTGACAGTATCTTTGTATACAACACTGACATCCCAGGCAACATTTTTTTTTTAATCTCCTACTTGGCTGTATGACTTTGAGGGAGTCAATAAATCTCTCTGACATTCAGTCTCTCCTCTGGATAAAGTCTAGCTCTGACCAATGTAATAAAAGGTAAAAGATATAAGAACATTAAAGGTCTAACCTAGCTGCTAGCACATGTTGTATACTTAACATGTTGTATCTTACCATGTTATATACTTAACATGCTAGCACATGTTGTATACTTGATACATTAAGCAGAATCTCAGCTGTAATTCCCCATACATCCGCAGATAAGGCTGCTCACCTCCCTAGGCTTCCTTTCCTTAGTTCAGGATGACGATGGTCTATTTCAATGTGTTTCATGAGCTGCAGGGATACTGAACTTGCTTCTCCCACTTCTCACAAAGTGAGAGATCATGTAGAAATCATGTTGCCTTCACCTTTGTACCTATAGTGGCAGACCTATCTGCCACCACCCTATCTTTATATCTATCAAACATATAAATATGGGATTGACTCAGTTCCTAGAATCACATCTAAAACACTTAATTTTTCTGGCACCAGAGTTCTCAGGACTGGAGGCATGCTCTTAGCAGTTCTACCATTCCCTTGCCAAAGCTTTTCCTGCAGCAAAGAGCTGTGCCAGCCACCATTCAGCCTCAAATGACTGTTACCAGTGAAGAATCACTGATTGACAGTGGTTCTAAGATAGGCTGATCCAGTGTATGACCAGACTGACTTCTGAGAATGAGGAAGGGGGCAGGGTGTTGGGAGAGGGACAGGAGAAAGACTGTTAAATCAGAGACCTGGGTAAAATTATGGTTAATTATATGTCAGCTTGGCCAGGGCACAGGTACCCAGAGACGTGGTCAAAGGAAAATAAAGCACATTTCCTTCACCAGTGTTAGTGGGCCTGATCCAATCAATGGAAGACCTAACCAGAACCCCTAAACTGAGAAAGGGAATTGTTCTTCCTGGACCACAGAGCTGGAACAGTTACTTTTTTTTAAATAAGTATTTTATTATACCACCGTGAGATAAACAATTACAAAGATGTTCATATTTGGGTTTTGGTCATACAGTGTTCCCCCACCCATCCCTCCACCAGTGCCCATCTCCCACCACCAATGTGCCTAGTTCCCTCCCCTCCCCAGCCCGCCTCCATGGCAGGTTCTTTATTTCTTTCCGTTTCTCTCTCTTTCTCTTTCCCTTCCCTTCCAGATTGTGGGTTACAGAAAATACATTAAAGGGTTGTCATGTGTATCTTTTTGCCTGTATTTAATGCTCAGTTCTAGGTTGGTATTAGTACTTTTGACAATTGTTAGCACACTGGAACAGTTACTTTTTCCTCACTTGAGAGATGATGTGAAACCAAAGCTCTCCGGTGCTCAAGTGCTCCCTGCGTCACTAAGATTGACAGCTCCCATAACTATGTGAATCAAATACTTATAAAAATAGAAAGTTCTATCTGTACTGATAGTAACATAGCTCTGTATCTATAGCACCTGTATAATGTGATATATGGATAAACTTTGTTATAGGGTGTATGTGTAGGCCTAAGTTTATCTGACTGAAACATCTAACTCTATACCTACTACCATCTACTTACCCACATACCCACCTATCAACCTTACTAATGATTGACCTACATATCTATAAGCCTACCTATATAATTGTCTACTTACCTATCTACCTTCCCACCCATCTGCTTACTTATCTTTATACTGATCTACCCACATACTAATCTATGTACCGATGTACCTATTACTTTCTTACATACCTATCTACCTGCTTACAAACTTATCAACTTATCTGCCTACCTACCTATATAACTACATTTATACCCACCTATTGGCCCACCTACTATTTACTGGCTGTTTTTTTGGAGAGCCCTGACTACATGAACCAGACTCCTGGATGTGATCTGAGCTAGACCATAAACTATACATCTTTGGAAACAGGGGTCCAAACTGAAGTGAAGCAGAATGAAGGGTGAGAATGCATCTGAAAGACGAGTCATATCCTTGGCAGATGCAGCAAGTCCAAGCTAAAGGGAGAGGCAGATGCTTGGATATCTGTGTGGTGGAATGGGACACCCAGGGGGGCTCGCATGACAGGGGGACGAACAATGCTTCCAGGTCTGGTTGCCCCCAGTTCCAGACCTTACCATATGTCTGTTGTAAATTGTAACACACTGAGAAGGATATGGTGACCTTTTTGTTCAACAGGGCATCATGGATTACAAAGCCATTCGCAATTAAGTTTCGGAATACAATGTTCCAAACCCTTCTCTGAAGTCCTTCCCTCCACCAACGGCCCTGGTTTCCCTCCTACTCCCTAGACTGCTGCTATGCAAGGCACAGACTTGGTGACTTTCCTCTAGAACAAGCTGACCATATAAAAGCCTCATGGTGCTCTGTGAAAGATTAAAATGAGAAAGACGATATAGTAAAAGGAGGGAAAAGATGCAGGGGAAAGACCTGAAAAAAAGGGATGAAGAGGAAAGAGGGAGGGGGTAGGAGGGGTCAGATCTGAGAGAAGATATTCAAGCTGTGGCCAGCCATTCTCTGGTTCTCTACTGCTTCTAACTGCTATCCTTAAGATAAGGGGCCTCTCCTCTCCATTTCTTGTTCTTTACTTAATAAATAAATAAATAAGACAAACCTGCCTATTTCCTCCAGGGAGAATTGAATGCGATCAGTTCTGGCCATGAAGCCCCCTGGAGAAATTCACGGTGTTCAGGAAACATTAAGAGGCTGAAAGAGAGATGGCTTCTAAATCTCAGAGGAAGAAGCTTCGCAATGAAGTCTTGGACCTAATCATTTTATTCCTTCCTTCTGCCTGGCCACACTGCCAATTCCCCAAGCACCAGCAATCACTCACAAAGGAGGAATCTCAGCGCCCAGGCACGACTCAAACCCACAATCAAATAGAAGCCCAAGTCCTCCATTCATATAATTTCTAGTAAACACTGTCAATTTCAGACTTCCAAACGGAGAGTATATTTTTATTCAGTTTATGTTATCCTCTTTCATTTTCTTGGAAAATGGGACAATTGGGCAAACCAAGGGCTTTGAGATTTTGTACTTATTTTTCAACATGTATATACATTTGTCCAGGTATAAACAGGCTTTAGTGTTGAGACAAAGGAAACACCATCCTTGCACATCTCAAGTGGGATATTCAAAGGCATCGAGTGGGACATCTTTATTTTTTAAGTTATATGGCAAATAAGAGCAGATTTGGCCTGGGCTTTAGCTGGGAGTGTACACTAATCAGTGAATGAATTATTTTCTGTTTACTAAACAAATGAGATTTCCATTGGCTGGGCTCGCAGTCTTCTTTCCTTGTAGACCATGAATAAATGAAATTTTGTTTGTGTTTTACAGGCATATTTGTCTTCAGTGTCACACTCACAACTGACCTGTGTTGTAGAAAGCATTCTTTGAAGTCAGAGAGACTTTTTTGATTCTCAGATATAGCACTTACTAAAACTATGGCATCCGCTAAGTTCTTTCTCCTATTGTATCTTCCTTTTGATATCTGAGAAACTGAAGAAACATACTATAAAGTACACAGTCCTTGGAAGCGTTCAATAAAGTCATCAATGCAATGTTAGTGGCACTATGCCTGACTCTTGGTAGGCATTCAATAAATCTTCCCTCCAAAAAGAAAACTTGGTAATTTAAACAACTAAGAGCCAGAAATAGCCCTGCCCTAGGCAACATAATATTTCACCTGTGCAACTGGATTACAAGCAAAAGGGTAATTCATGAAGTTGCTGACCTGTGTTCCCCGGGGCCAGAACAGCATGTTGGTCTCATCAAGGGAATGAGAGGTGATCCCTTTCAGCAACTGTACTCTGCCAAAGTCAGGGGGGAGTTCACCTGGGGCCTCTGACCTTCCCTTGCCTGCTTCCAAGAACTGTAGTTCTTCAGCTGCCCACCCCCATTCTGACATTAACAGCAGAACAAAGGAAAGCTTTCAGTCCTGGTCTTGCTGACATGACCAGCTGCTCATTGATGCAGGACTCTAAGTCTGACTGATGACTGCAATGTGTCAGTTGCTCTTAATTTAAGCTGATACACTTGGTATAGTCCCTCCCTGGTGAGAACTCAAGATTTCCATTATAGGTCTTGTGGGGCCCACCTGGGAAGCAGCATATAGAGAGAGAGGTGCATGGGCATTGGGATCCAGCAGAAAAGAGTTCAATCCTTAGGTCCACTATTCTGGTTTTCTCGTCTTTATAATAAGGCGATATGACTCAATATGCCAGAAGTTTGGATTTTCAAATAATGTATTATGTTATGTGGGTAGTAAAAATTTATCCACATCTTCACCTATAGGGTCCATCATTATCCAATTTGCAAAACTGTCAATTACTATACTGGTCACACTTACTAGGCAGCAATGCTATATATGTCCTCTTTCTTTTTGTCATTATAGCAACATAAACTAAAGTGCTGGGAACCTCTGGAACATTTTCAAGTGATATTTATTAAGCATCAGGACTGGAGATTGAAACTTGGTCTTCTGATTCTAGATGCATGATGCTTTTACTTATGATTCTAGAAGGGAATATGGAACAATGGAGAGTTGGCAAATACTTCTACAGATCAGAGTGTTGGGAAAGAATTTTAGAATTTAATAGCTACAATTACTCCCAGAGAATCCAATGTCCCCATCTTATCACTTGTATCACTTGTCTTCCCATTGTTCACCGATCTGCTCCAGCAGGCAGCAGTAACATCTCCATACATCCTGCTGTGGCAAGCAAATGTAGCCCAAGGGCATCTGCTTGCTTCAGGGACAGGACGAGCCTGAAACCATTCCTGCGGGTAATGGGAATGAGGTCTATAATTGATACTGCTTTTTGGCATATCAAATAAAACATGGGTAGCTTGCCAGGCTCTGCCGTGTAGGTGGTATAGTCTCAGTAGCAGGCTCTCATCTCGTGCATTTTCTTTAAAGGGGAAAGATCAGGTTTTCTCTTGGGTGGAGCTGTGAGGAACTGTGGAATCTAGATGTTGAAAATGACTGATCTCATGATTTGTGGGTTGCTCTGGCTTCTTGCTAGGCTTACTGGGATGATGGGTATCAATTTTATAGGTGGTGGAAAATGAGGCTAAATAGTGTAAATTTATTTGCACTCCTTCCCCCCATTGAGACCATGCAACATTGAGAAATTGTTGCATGGTCTCTTGCCCTATCTGAATCCCAGATAAGGGTTTTTGATCACTATCACTGTCTTCCCATTGTTCATCGATTTGCTCGAGTGGGCACTAGTAACATCTCCATTAGTCCTGTCACAAGCAAGTGTAACCCAAGGGCATCTGCTTGCTCCAGGGACAGGAAGAGCCCGAAACAATTCTTCAGGTCATGGAACTAGGTCCATAATTGTTACTAGTTTTTGGCATAACAAGTAAATAAAACACGGGTAGCTTGCCAGGCTTTGCCGTGTAATACTAGTGTAATAAAACCTTTAATATATTTTCAGTTACTAGGGGCCAGAGCAATAGCACAACAGGTAGAGCATTTATCTTGCACGTGACTGACCTAGGTTTGAACCCTGTCATCACATATGGTTCCCCTGAGCACTGCCAGGAGTAATTCCTGAGTGTAGAGCCAGGAGTTACCCTTAAACATCGCTGGGTGTTACTCCCTCCAAAAAAAGCAAAAAAAAAAAAAAATTCATTATTTCTCTATTATGCTATAAATGTAGGTATTCTAATTGAGCTGTAATATGTAATTAGTCTTTAACAGTTTTACATTATCGTGTAAGCACTCTAAGGATTTCTAGGCCTGGATAGACAGCTCAAATGAATGTGTTCATGCTTTGAACATGAAAGGCCCAGGTTTACCCCTCCACTGCATGGCTTCCCAGACACCACCCATAGCTGCACTCTACACTGGGGTGGGAGTCACTGCTGGGTGTGGCCCAAAAAACAAAACAAAAAGAACTTGTTTCTGCAAGTAGAGCAGTTAAGGGTGGCCATGGTGAGGAAGCAATCAAACTTAGCAGATCTGGGTCCTTTCACTCTCCTGTGCATACATATTAATCAGATCTTTACTTTTTTTCAAGAATTGGAGTTTGTTCCGTCGTAGTAATGCCAGAGTCCACTCGAGACCTGCTGGCTGGGAAAGAAAGAATCAGAAACAAACCCACTGTCATCCAGTATGAGAAAAAAATGATCAAAATTACACATTGGACTTGAATTTTCTGAAGACTTGAAACAGATGTTTACAGATGACCAATTTTCCCACTGCGCCAAGGTATAAGTCCCTGTTTATTATGTTATCAGTAAAGGGACACTTTGAATTCACTGGTTAGAAGTGTGCATGATGAAGTGTTGCATAAAGTTTATCCATGCCATACCAGGATGTATGTTTGCTGCCTCCGTGACTGGCAGGACACAGCTGGACTGCTTAAACCAAGGAGGGAATTTGGAGTTAATGAAGGAAGAACGTCACGAACAATGTTAAGCATTTTTGTTATAGTTATGGAGTTTAAAAAAGTTTGGTTTTTGGGTGGAAGAAAATAGATACCTGTTTATGTTTTGTAGTCTAGGAGAGTGAAGACTGTTAAATCGGCCTGGCCAGTGATTTTCTCATTAATTTCAAACTAAGAAAACAGAAGTTGCATGATGCAAAGATAGCATTTGTATGTGTGTGTGTGGGGGGTGCCGGAGCTGGAACCCAGGATCTTACACATGTAAGGTAAGTGCTATTCCAATGATCTACATCCCCAGCCCCCAACTGCATTCATTAATAGGATATAAATAGATACCAGTGTTTTACTAACTGTGGGAAATGGTAATGGCAGACTAAAACTCACCATTGAATATACACAAAGAGACTTGTGATAAACTCTAAATATCTGCAGGGCTAGCCACAATGTGTAAAAGAAGAGGGAGAGAGATGCAGAGACAGAGAGAGAGACAGAGAGAAAGAGAGGAAACAGGGCTACCTGATATTGAGGCAGCTTGAGGGTGGGCTGGAGGGGGTGGGGTACATTGGTGGTGGAAATGGGGCACTGGTGGAGGGATGGGTGCTGGTATACTGTATTACCAAGAACCAATTATGAACACCTTTTTAATTGTATGTCTCACGGTGGTATAATAAAAAATTTAAAAATAAATATATAATCAAATAAAAAAAACAAATTGTGGCTTGCCATACATATATTTAGAGGTTATTGTGTATATCCCTTTGCCTACATTCAGTACTAGTTCTAGGTTGGTATTATCATTTCCAGTAATTGTTAGCACATTGTTCCCTTCTCTGTATTACCTAACCTCTGACTCCCACACACGTGGTAGATTCCACCCACTGACAAGACCTCTTAATCCATGTTTTGCTTGACCTTGGATATTGGTATCATACTATGTTTTTATATCCTGCAAATAAATGCGGTCATTCTGTATCTGTCCTTTTCCCTCTGGCAAATTTAACTCAGCATGATCCTCTCCATGTCCATTTATAGGCAAATTTCATAACTTCGCTTTTCCTGACAGCTGCATAGTATTCCATCGTCTAGATAAACCACAGTTTCTTTATCCAGTCATCAGTTCTTGGGCACTCTGGTTGTTTTCAGATTCTGCCTATTGTGAATAGTGCTGCTATAAACATAAAAGTGCAGATGATGTTTCTAGTTTCTGCGTTCCCAAGGTATATTCCCAGGAGTGGCATTACTGGGTCAAATGGGAGCTCAATTTCTAGTTTTTGGAGGAATGCCCCTATTGTTTTCCAAAAAGGCTGGACCAGTCGACATTTCCACCAACAATACATGAGAGTACCTTTTTACCCACATCTACACCAGAACTTGTTGTTCTTGCTCTTTTCGATATGTGCCAGCCTCTGTGGTGTGAGATATCATTGTTGTTTTGATTTGCATCTCCCTGATGATTAGTGATGATGAGCATTTTTTCATATGCCTTTTGGCCATTTGAATTTCAGATCAGCTCTTTTGCAAAACACTTAAAGAGGGCTCTGATAAAAAAGAATCATACCTGATATCCACTTCATATAATTTTGCCATGATATCTCCATCCCCACAAGGTCCTCTGTCTGGTCCACTCTACTCCAGGGGTAATTTCTAAGTGCTCTGCTCTTTGTTTACTGAAAGGATCTTATAAGTCTGCCTTTGGGACAAACTAGCATGACCTCTCTTTTCATCTTTGCAGAGCTAAGTCTAAAGGTGTTCCATCTCGTAGCCACGGTGGCTTTTGGTAGTATTGATGTAGGCAGGCAGAAGGGGAGGGGGAGAAGGGGAGTGGAAGGTGCCCCATGGCAATGAACTTTAGCCCTAAGACTAAGTCTGTCCAGAGTCACCTTTTGGAACCAGGAACCAAATTTAATAAAACTTTTATCAACAATAGACCCTGAGGAAGCTGGATTAACCTTTCTCTGCCCAACCCTTAATTTGGTTGCCTTCCAGGACAGAAGATCCAGCAGGAACAGAGGTCAAGAACAGGAAATAGATCAAGAACAAGGGGTTGTAGCAATAGCACAGCAGGTAGGTCATTTGTCTTGCACGCGGCCGACTGGGGTTTGATCCCCAGCATCCCATATGGTCTCCACAGAAAGCAAACTAACTAAATAAACAAATAAGAACAGGAGATTTTTAGGGGCACCACTCCCAAAGTCTACTCCCCTTGGCAACGGCCCAATGAACTTTAACCTGGGTTGAGACCCCATGTGGGAGTGGCTTGGGAAGAATCCTATGAAAGCCATCCTGACCAAGGGACAGGGCGCATGTGCTGCCTGAACCCATGTGCTGTTTGAGCGCACATGGCCGAGCACATGTGTCACCTGCATCTCCCCTCTTGAGATGTGTACTCTCTCTCTCTTTCTCTCTCTCTCTCTTTCACTTTCCCTCCTCCTTCTTCCCTTTCCTAAAACCTCCATAATAAAATCTGTTTTACTTCACTGCTCATTGACTCCTGAAAATTCTTTTCTGCCGGGAAGACAAGGACTCTGAGTAAACCCTGGGTAAGGCCTAGAACTGCAAAGAGCTCTTTCCTGCAAAGAACAATTCCTCATTCATCCTGAGTCCGTGGCTCCCGAAAATCTAGAGTGGTGGGTGTTGGAGAGCCCCTGGGGTCCCCAACAATGCCAGGAAATGAGTTCCCTTCTCCCTCCAAAGCCGGCAGGGAATGGATGAAAACTCAGAAATCTGGTGCAATTTTAAAAGACTTGTTCTGATATACAATCCAAAGAGAGGAAAAACCCCAGATTTTGGGTTCCTGGCTGGGCCTGGCCACGTTTAGGCCAAGATGGCTGCCACGACATGTTGAAGCCCAACAGAGAATGGAGAGACAGAAGCCAAAGGAAGCCAAAATGGCAAAAAAAAAAAAAAGCCCTTCTCCTTTCTCCCAGCTTATTTTATAGATAGAAACCGCCAAAACTTCCAGCCAGACTATCTAGAGATAAAGTCAGATAAGGACTCTATTGAAATGCAGCACTTCAGGTGTGCCTTTTGGCTTTACAAGTGCCAGAGCTGATTCAAAACCTCCCTAGCTGAGCTGGGAGGGGCTGCAAGCTAAGTGTAGCTGAAGCTTAAAGTAGGGCATGTCACCCAACAGTGAGGAGCTACTCCCTTGCCTACAGATCAAGCAAACATCAGGTGTGGCAAGACAGCTACCTCATGGGGCTGGTGGGGCTCAGGCCCATGCCATGCAGGGGCTCATCACAGACTTTTTTTTCATCCAGACTTTATCAGTCCTTAGTCTGCCCAGCAGGTCCCAGGTGGCAGAGGTGGTTGGGGAGAAAGTGACCATCTCTCTCCCCTTACTGCCTCACATAAGTCACCTGTGGAGCCCACCTACATAAGTATCTAGTCCCAGAAGAGGACCCATCAGGGATATAAGGAAATATTATCAAATCTAGATGGTCTTGGAGCCATAGTAGAAATTATGATGAGATTGATCACTTGATCACTTGAATCCCGTTATTCATCGATTTGCTCAAGCGGGCACCAGTAACATTTCCATTGGACCCCTATCACGTGCCAATGTAGCCCAATGGCATCTGGTTGATTCAGGAATATGAAGAGCCTCAAACCGTTCCTTCAGGGTCTTTACAAGGAAGTCTGACCATCTTGTAGGTGGGCGGCCCACGTGATCTTTTGATATCCCGTGGGATCCAGTCGGTAATGGCTCTAGTCCAGCGGTTGTCTCCAAATCGCATTACATGTCCAGCCCATCTGATTTTTTGATGCCTTGGCAAACGAGATCAAGCGTCCCTGATTCTGGAATAGTGACGGAGGTCAGAACTCCGGATTCCTTCTCTCACTTGAGTGAGGCGTGATATTCCAAGCATAGCTCTTTCGATTCCTCTCTGGGAGACCCGAATAGCATTCTCATCCTGCTTTTGTAGGGCCCAGGTCTCTGAGGCGTATGTTAATGCAGGGAGAAGCGGTGGAGTCAAAGAGATATGCCCAGAGCCGGAGGTTCTTTGTCCTTTTAGCTATTTCTTCAATGCCTTTGAAGGCATTCCATGCCACTCTCTTCCTCCTGCGCAGCTCAGGTTTTAGGTCGTTCATCATGTTGATTTCTCGACCTAGGTACACATAACTGCTGCATTCAGAGATGTTTGTTCCATTGAGAGTGAATGGGGCCTCTGGAACTAGTTCATTCTTCATGAACATAGTTTTCTTTAGATTCAGCTGTAGACCTATCTTTCCACATTCTCGGTCAAAGTCAGCCAGCATTTGTGCCGCTTGGCTAATGTTCGGTGTTATTAGAATGATGTCATCAGCGAAGCGGAGGTGGTGTAGTTGCCGACCATCTATCTTCACTCCCATTCCTTCCCATTCTAATTGTTGCATGATGTTCTCAAGGGTGGCGCTGAAGAGTTTTGGTGAAATGGTATCACCCTGTCAAACCCCTCTTTTCACATTAATGATCACTTCTTTGTAGAATGGTGAGATCCTGGTGGTGAATCCGTAATATAGCTCACGAAGGATCTTGATGTATTGGGTTTCAACACCCTGTTAGGCTAGGGCTTCGATGACTGCTTCAGTCTCCACAGAATCAGAGGTTTTCTGTAAATCAATGAACGTGAGACAGAGCGGCATCTTGTACTCCCCTACAAACCTCAATGAGCTTGGTTACCGTGTGGATATGGTCGATTGTGCTGAATCCTTTCCGGAAGCCTGCTTGCTCGCATGGTTGTCCTTCATCTAGTGTTCTGCTAATCCTGTTCAGGATGACTCATGTAAACAGCTTGTAGATGACAGACAACAGGCAGATGGGGCGATAGTTGCCGATGTCGTGAATGTCTCCCTTCTTGAATAGTAGAACTGTCCTGCTGGTTTTTCATTGGGAGGGCACCTTGCATTCGGACAGGTAGCGTGTGAAGAGCCAAGCTAGTGTATTGATAAGTACCGACGGCAGATTCTTCAGGTGTTTGGGTCTGACGTTGTCTGGGCCTGGTGCAGTTCCCTTCTTTACCGACAAGATGGCATGTCGGATTTCAGAAGGGAGAACGATGGGAATGTGGGAATGACATATCCATCCTGTGGAATTTGATATGCGGGCAGGTGGATGTGGCTATCAAAGAGATTTGAGTAGAAGTCCTGGATAATCTTCTCCATTGCCTTTCTGGAAGATGTGATAGATCCATAAGGGCGTCGGAGGGCAGTCATCTTGGTCTTATAGTTGGCAAAGGACAGGCGGGCAGTGCGAATGCTTTTCCCGGGTCTGCTGCATCTTCCAGTATTTCTGCTCTTCTGTCTTTGAGGTCTTCTTTTATCGCTTCTCTGCATTGTTTAGCAAGCTTGGATGTTAGCATTTGGTCTCCTGAGGCTCGCGCCTTGCCACGTTGGCGAATGAGCTCGAGAGTTTCTGAAGACAGGCGTCCTTTTGTGTCTTTCTCTCTCTTGGCATTCTTGCCACAATCATGGAGGTGCTGAACCAGTCGGTTGTATTCTTCATCGATGTTGTCAATGATGGTATCTTCCCATGTTGCTGCAATGGTGCCAAAGAGTTCCCAGTTGGTGGTCGTTCTGGGAGTTCTCTTCTTAAACTTTGCAGCCTTTTCTCCCGTTGCGGGAAGTAGAATTTTTGATGAGATTACAAGAGTTATTAAAATCAAACTGTCAGTTCTGGAGTGATAGCACAGCTGGTAGGGCATTTGCCTTGCATGCGACCAACCCTGGTTTGATCCCCTGGCATCTCATATGGTCCCTCAAGCACTGACAGGAGGAATTTCTGAGCGAAGAGCCAGGAGTAACCCCTGAGCATCACCAGGTGTGACCCAAAAAGCAAAAAAAAATTTTTTTTATTAAAAAAAAATAAAAATCTCCTCGGTACCTACTTGTCGGGAATACCGTTGGGGTCCCCGACAGTGTCAGGACAGAAGTTCTCTTCTACCTCCCGAGGGCGCCGGGGGAACAGATGAAAACTCACGAGTCCAGTGCAGTTCCAAAAAGGCGTTATTTATTTATTTATTTATTTATTTATTTATTTATTTAGCTTTTTTGGGTCACACCTGGCAATGCTCAGGGGTTTCTCCTGGCTTTGCCTCAGGAATTACTCCTGGTGGTGCTCGGGGACCATATGGGATGCGGGGATCCAACCCAGGCCCAACTGAGGCCTGCCGCGTGCAAGGCAAAGCGCCCTACCCGCTGGACTATCCCTCCAGTCCCAAAAGGCTTTTAATAGTACTAAAGCTCTTCCACAGCACTCCAATATAATGAACAAACTCTAGCTCTGGTCTGAACTTAGACCATACAAAAGAGCCTAAGTCTCCCACCAAAGAGAGAGGATCTCACCTGAAATGAGTCCTACCCAGAAGAAGGAGCAAAAGGCCAAAGAGCAAAAAGCCAAAAGCAAAAGGCTGAGGAGCCAAAAGCTGAAATCTGAGGAGCCAAAAGCTCCTGATGAGCTTTAGGCTCCTCAGCTTGATACCAGCCTGAAAACACAAGTAAGGGGTGTGGGGGGTGCTTGAGCTGCCCGTCTGCTTTCCAGTAACTTAGATTGTTTCACCACCTGATTTCATGTTCCCTCAGCAGCTGCTAAATATCTAGGCAATATCTACCCAGCGCTAACAGATATTTGAGTCTAACTTCCTTTACACAAAGCTCTGTTTAATATGAATGAGTAGATTTTTTTTAAAGTCCAGATAAACAACCTGTTATTGACTTATTTTCTAGTCATATTTTGATTAATTGAATTTCACAGATGAAGAGATTGAGACTTAGAGAAGCTCAAGAACTAACTCCAGGACTTACAGCTCATGAAGGCAGAGTTGGGGCTCAGCTCTAGTGCAACCAACTCATGCCTTTCCCTCTGCCCTGAACTGCCGCTCTCAGTAAAGCAAGTCAAAATTAGAGACCACAAAAAATGCTGTGTGCCTTCATTTTCCATTCAAATTCCAACATCCATGTAGGGTGACTAGGAAATATATCTAAAAATCAATTCCTAGAATGACCAGGTAGCAGAAAAAGCAAGCAAACTTCAGAACAAACATGAATTTTCAAAAGTATGCAGAACTTGGAAGAAGTCTACTTGAGATACTCAACTCACATCACGTCTCTTCCCTTTCCAAAAATATTGGGTTGTTACTCTCCCATATGAATGCTCTTTGTCATTTAAAAGTCACTGAAAATCCGATTGGGGTGTTGGATTGGAATAATTTTTAACCTAGAGATTAATGGGATGAAATAATATCTTTATGACCCTGAATTCCTATCTATATGTAAGATCACATGTCCACCATTTATTCAGATTGTCTTTTGTTCTTTGCAAAAACAGTTTATAGATGAATTTATATGATATGTGTGTAAATATATGTATACACATTTATACATTCAATGGATACATCCCGTGTGAAAAATGTCCTATTTTTCCAGTCTTTAGCCACTTTTTTATTCTTACACAAATTTCACAAGTGGCTCCTGAGCCTTCATTGTACATTTATAACAATTTCACTTTATGCATTAAGCATTTCTTACCATTGAAAGCATGCAAGAGGGACACAGTCTAGGACTTAGAAGCATTCTGGGCCAGGATGCTCCTCTCTGTCTGATTTGGGTACATTCTTTAACCTGCTCTTGAAATAAAACACCCATTTGAACCCAGAAGATGCCCTAGAGTTCACTTGTGTGTTCCATGTATATGCTGCCACACATACATGGCTCTGATCCTAGATACTGGCAGTACTGGACTGTGTTAATTAGCTTTTTTTTCTTTTTCCTAAATACAAGCATCTGACTAGTCATTAGATCACACAGACCTTAACGCAATTAAGAGCAAATACTGTAGCTTTGTCTAATGAGGTAGGATTTAGGATATTTCAACACGTGGGAAAGAACAAAGAACTTGGAATGAATGAACTGGTTGTTTCTGTATTTACCACTGATGCCTCATTTATAAAGCAGCAGTGGGATTTTAGAAATAAATGTTTCTTAAAGAGAATGCATAATACATTTCTGAAAACTAGGTCATCTCCCCCATTTCTTTTATCTGCTCAAGAAATACGTTTTGAGGATTGACTTTATACAAATATGGGTCTAAGTTCCAGGAGACAAAAGTCACAAAGAAGGCATAGTCTCCACCCTCGTTCATGCTGATTTTGTCTGCTGAGACATACAAATAAATCCTATGAAATCACAGAAAGTTGGATCCACATCACAATAAGGAAAGGCACAGAGAAAGCACACTGAGATACAGAAGTTTAGAGGCAGGAAGTTTCCTGAAAGAGGGGATGGGTAGCTGGAGGGAAGAAAAAAAAGAGTTAGTATATCTAAAGACACAATAAGAAAGTGACAAGAGATTTGAGAGAGAAATAGACATGCCAGATCATCAACGAGAGTAAGCCATGTTGAAGAATTTAGACTTTTATTCTAAAAGCCAGCAAGTCATCAGGGCTTCTAATCAGGGAGATGACATGATCAGACTTGCTCTCTGAAGAGATGATTAAGATGACATGAGAATAGATTGAGATTTGACATGGAAGTAGAAAGTCCACTTAAGAAGTACTTCAGGAATCTAAGAAGAAGATGATCATGGTTTCTGCTAGGGTAAAGGCACAGGAACAGATGTAGAAGTTGATACCCAGAGAAGACAGATATCAAGTGATTTGATATCTATTAAGCAGCAAAAAATAATTTGAGGCAAGTTCAATGGGACCTGAACCCTGGTGGCTTTTCACTGCACCTGAATTTTTCTGATTCTATTATGTTCTACACCCAGTTCTTTTCTCTACTCAGCATCCTTCCTTACATCCCTTAAGTTAACTTTGTTCCTTACACACAGAGTTAAGATGGGAGAATGAAGGAAGGATGCTGAGGAGAAAAGGAACTGAATGATCACTACCATGCAAAGGATGCACTAAGGAAGAAAGAAGAAAATCAATTATTTGCTAATGTTAGGGTCCCTTCAAGAATTAAAGACCATCCCTTTAACTTTTAAAGGAACCCTAACATGTCCCCATTTTTATTTATTTATTTTTTTATAGAATACTAGTAGAAGATAGTCCTCAAGAAGCTTCTCAGGGTTAAATGGCATATGAATTCCCTGGAGATCGTTACAATGTAAATTCTGATTCATAGGTTTAAGGTGGGATCTCTGATTTTGCATTTCTAACAAACTCCCCTAGGGGAGACCAATGTTGCTGGCCCAGGAGCCATACTCTGAACAACCCTGACAGACGAGAACTGCCTCCTGGCTTGTGAACTTATTAACGGTGGAACCTGAAGAAATCTGTTTGTTTTTCTAAGGCTGCTGCCATACTATATCCAAAATGTGACCTCAAATGACAGAAAGATATTGTCTGAGAAATTTGAAGGTAAGAAGTCTGAAATCAAGGATCATGTTCTCACTGATGGTTTTAGGAGGGAATAAATATCCCTTTGACTTTTCTTGCTTCAGGAGTTTATCAGGAAATCTGTGCCCTCTAGCCAGCTTCCCTTACAAAGCTAGCTTCTCTCTGCGTCTCCATGTAGCTCTGCATGTCCCCTTGTGGCAAAAGCACTGGTCATATTAGATTAGGATTTCTTTTATCATCCTTTGAATTTCATTACTTCTATAAAACCTCTTATTTTTGCATTCACAGGTAGTGAGGCAGAAGCTTTCAATATGCCTTTGTGGAGAGGTGGAGAGAAGGGATGATATATCTCATTTGTTTTATTTATTTTTTTACTTTGGCTTTTTGGGTCATATATGGTAATGTTCAGAGATTACTACTGGCTTTGCCTTCAGGAATTATTCCTGGCAGTGCCCAGGGGGACCATATAGATGCCAGGGGATAGACCCATGTTGGCATGTGCAAGGTAAATGTCCTACTCACTGTGCTATCTCTCTGGCCCCAGGATGATATATATCTCACTTAACTGTCACTATGGGTAAATTGTGCTATAGAATAATCATTCTCACCTTATTTTAAAGGAGATAAGGTTCAACAAATAGGAGAAATTTATCCATCATTATTCTATGTTTAAGACTAAGTTTCTAGAGTTGAGAGACAGTACAGCAGGCAGGCGTTTGCCATGCACGTGGCCATCCCAGTTTCAATCCCTGGTATCTGGTATGGTCCTCTGAGAGCCACCAGGAGTGATCTCTGAGGGCAGAACCAGGAGGCAAGTCCTGAGCAAATTACTAGGTGCTACCTAAAATGACCCACCCCATCCCCACCAAAGACTTAGTTTCCTCAAGGTCCATGCTGCTCTTTCTCACTCCCAAGGGCCTACCTCACAGTGGTAGAGTTTAAAGCTTTCCTACAAAGGTGAAGGATGATCAATGGAGAAAGGTGATGTTTCTAATTTAATCATGGGGGGACATATGCCAATACAGATTCTGTTTTCAAAGTGCCCAGAATCCCAGAAAGGTGCTTGGAAAGCTCAGGGCAGGAAGAAGGAGGGGCAAAGGACGCATGATCTACGAAGCCCCTGCGGATTTATCATGCTGCCTGGATTTTGTCATCCTTTTTTATGCCTCAAGACTTCGTTGGCAATTTTTAATAGACTCTAGAAATTCAAAATCAAATTTTCAAAGCTAAATATACCTCCTCATCATCCTGGAAAATAATTCCTTTTTAACAGAAGACCTGAATGTCTTGTAGCCAACACTCAGAAAGAGAAATGCAGGCTGTGATGAGTAATTGAACCTACTTTTGTCTGTTTGCCATAAACATTTGCAAAAACACATTATCTTTTTGACATTTCTGCTAAGATTGCTCTTCCTTTTTCTGAAATGCCTCCCTTTCTTACTGGGTGACTGTAATTACCTCTTTGGAAGGAGACCATTTCAGCCCTTCAAAAGCATTATTCATTTTAAACAGTTGATTCCTAATTTTTTTGTTGTTGCACTGATATTCAGCGATCTCTTGAGTGGGAAGAAAGAATGCAAACTTGAATGAATAATCTGGTATATAGCCCCCAAAAAAAAAAAAAAAACTTAGCGATTCAGAGACAGGAAGTAGTTTCATGAAATCCCTTTTCTTTTTATAAAGGGAAGTTCAATATATGGTCGTTGGATGGACCTTGAATGGCTAGGGGTTATATTACTGGGTTCAGTTCCTGGCTCTGTCACTTTCAAATGTGTGGTCTTGAGGAAACTGTTTAATGTTTTGTTCCTCAGTTGCTGCATATGTTAAAGCAGGTTAATCGCAGTGCCTTGTTAACAGAATTATTGTGAAAATTAAGGAAGCTACTATGTGTAAAGAGTATGACTGTATTCATATCATAATAAGCACTCAACAAATGATAGTGATGATTTTACTTAAGCTATTTGGCATTAAGACTCAGTAAAGTCAGATGCTGTTATGTGCAATTTATCTCCTTGATTTCCTCTGAAAAAATGGAACCTTGGCGATGTCCATTTCCTGTCCATACAATAGGAATACTGTAATCCAGTCTAATGGAGGTTTTTTTTTTTTTTTTTTTTTTTTTTTGCTTTTATTGCAGTAAGATGTCACTGAGGAATGGGGAAGGGTTAAATATCAGATTCGGTTGCATAAAATGAATCTCAATGTCTCTTTAGAGGAATAGGAACAGGAAAAGGTGATGCTAAGAAACCACATGGGTGAGAGTTGGCAGGAGAACTAGCTACATAGGGAAGGAAGGATCGGGCATTGAACTCTCTGTACAAATTATAGGCTGAAATCCTGAGTTACAGTAATGGGGGCACAGATATGAAGGAAGATTCTGGTTTCATAGTGATGGGACAGATGAGCCACTCACTGATAGAGCACAGGACACCTAAATAAATGCTGGAGCAAATCAGAGAAACCACAGGGAAAGGGGACAGCCATGTCTGGAGTGCAAAGGAGAAGGATCAGGATTCGGGCTTAGGAAGAATTGGAACTCCCTGCAGCATTGAAGACTTGCATCATAAGCTAAGGGGGCAGCATAACCAGACTAGTCAGAAAAGGACACTGTCCTACTGGAGGAACACCATGCTAGTCACTTAGGACACAGTGACAACACAGCTTTGACCTAGTGCTTAGTTACAGATGTAAGCGTGGTTTTTCCACCAATACACACAGCAAAATCCTACTGCACAAAAAATGTCTAGCGTATCCTGAGGTGAATTGGGCCATGCCCCATGCAGAGAATATAATTATTCATATATATCAGAAATTTAGATAGTTGGTAAATAAAAGATAAAGCACCTATTCTGTGAGAATATATTTGAGAACGTGTTTTAGCTTGGACAACATAGACAATGAATGACCTTCCCCACCCTCCTTTCCTTGAATCTCTCAGTCCCTGTCACTCCCTCTTCAGGATTCTTCCTTTCATTCCCTTTCTACCTCCTCACATCTTTTTTCTCTTAACTTCTAGTTATCTGTCTCTCTCATACATACATGAAACCCATATGCTTACACACATTACCCATTTCATCAAAAAAATCTCTCCAGCAACCTGGAGAGATTCCACAACCAAGTCCTCGTGCAGAGAGAATCTGTTCAACATGTCATTTACCTCCTTAGACTATTACGCTAACCATGCCATGGCCTCCCCATGGTGACGTCATTGTGTCGGGAAAGCCAGCTCAGCCTTGCAAACCAATTTGAGTTTTCTGACAGTGCCACATCTGCTAATATCCCACTGGACAAAACAAATTGCAATGCAGATACTCAAAGCTAATACCCAAATACCACTAGGACCCAAATAACACTAATCTGTCTCCAACAGAAGCACCTGCAACATAGCAAATAGTGTAGGTTTAAGAAGGACCTACCTCCTTAAAGTGCTTAGATGGGACCCAGACTCCCACACTATGAAATTCAGTTCTTTAGTAGCATACAGAATGATTTTAAGTGTCACATAAAATTTAAATTTTTTGGATAACGTAGCATATAGTGAATGCAAAAGTAATGATAATTTAATTTTGATACTTGCTTTCAGTATTGCCAGTTCTGTCAAAAAAGGAAAACTGATTTTATTCCTTCAAGTCTATCGTCCTTGTGGATTTCTTCTCATTTTGGCAATGACCGGCCCCACAGGACTCTTTTCTTAGACCACACCGACTAGCTGGAATTGCAAAAGACTATTTGGCTTTCCCTTTGCTTATTTACTCTCTTATTGCACTTGTAGTGAGCTATGCTCTTTATCATTGTTTTTATTACATATCATTTCTTTTTTTATAATGTATCTGTTTACAGAAAATATAATGGTGGCCTGGAGATAGCAGCCACTCATGACCCCAGGGTTTGCGCCAACTGATGTTTGAGAAATGCAAGATTTGATGATCTTCCAACTTTATTGCTCCAGCTGCAGGCTCCCCTGGTATTCCAAAGCCTTTTCTAGAAGAGGATGAACAGGAAAGGGGTTCTTCTCTTCTTCCAAAAAATTCTTCCAAGACCTTTCCTTACCCCCACCCCCACTCAATGGAGCAATCCAGTTGCCAAGATGGTTGCCCCACCAGATGTACTTGATTGACATGCTCATCACTAATCAACACGCCAGAGTCAGAAACCCCGGGGGTTGTCCCTGCCCTTGGCATAGCAACACATGGGCCCAGCTTCCAAATGTCATGTCACATCTCTTCATGGCATCAAAGCACCCTTGAGAGCAGGAAACCCTAACAGATGGCTGAAATGCCTTCAAAGAGACTCCCCAGACAGTCTGAGAGAGGCATAGAGCCCTGTCGGCAGTGATGGGTCACAACATATGCTCAGCAAAAAATGCCAAAGGGAAGAACAGCTCCCAGAACCCCAATTCCACAGAATGCTGTTCCAATGCTTGGGAATCAGCTGCCTGAGATGGAGTGTCACTCATGTCTGAAAGTATCTGTTTAGTCTTGGCTTGCTCACTTAGCTTCCCTGGACTAATGATCCTAAAAGAATGAGATGGAAAACTTTTCATTTACATCGAATATTCAATTAAAGAGCAAATGGATAGGAAAGAGGCCATTTTCTCCTGATAAGGTTGTCCCTGTGATCCATGAATTCATAATGTGGATATCAGAATCGCTTTAAACACTGTGGCTGGCCTTTTTGTTGTTGTTGTTGCTGTTTTGCTTGGGTCTCTCTAGCCCTGCAGGGGACCACCAGGGCTACTTAGAGGCATGTGGCATCAGGGATAGAAGCCAAGGACCAAGACCAGGGCTTGCTTTTAAGGAGGCCAGTGAATACTTCACAGTGACTTATGAAAGTGTATGTGTGTGTGTGCTTGTGTGTGTGTGTGTGTGTGTGTGTGTGTGTGTGTGTAAATGAGCTTCTCTGGAGGAAGAGTTTAACTTTAGTTCAGATACTTAAAATGCCCCCTGTCTCATTAGAAACCATTGCACCTTAGACAGATTATACAGGGCAGGAAAATATCTCAAGAAAGCCATTCTAAATGGGGAAGCAATGTAAGGTAACAATGTTTTCCCCTAATACTCACATTAAGGAAAACATTTGCCATTCACCATCACCATAATTTAAAAATGTTATTTCAGTGTAGTAGGGCATTGAAACAAATAAAGAAAGGCCATAAACTCAGATTAAAAACATAAATTTGGCTTTATTTTTTAAAATCATCACACTGTCCATTTTTGTTTCAATTTGGTGTTGTGAGGACTGGCCAAAGGGCCAGTGTGTGGAGCAGGATGGGGAAGCTGTGCTCACAGCAGAACTACCTAGTGAGTCTCGAAATCTTAGGAGAATGACCTTCTCTGGGCTGTTCGAGAGCCGATTTCACACACCCTCTCCTTTGTGCCTGGACTAGGAAGGTATATAATCAAAAAGAGAAGTACTTTTTGAATGTTCTCTGGTTGCTGTGACATTATACACTATCCCCAATGCCAGGATTATGAATTACAGGCAGCCATCCACTCCAATTGCTATGGAAGAGGTACCATCTCTCCCCAAATACAGCAAAAAGAGATGGTTGGTGGGGGAGCATGTGGACTCCACCACTCACACTTTCCTCCCTCTTCAATTGCCAATTAAGTGAAGGGAATAATGAATGAAGCTAGCCAGTCCTCCCTCACACAGTCCTCCCTCCTCAATTGCCAATTAAGTGAAGGGAATAATGAATGAGGCTAGCCAGCACATATATACCCAATGTGTAGACACACTTGTAGTCAATGTAGGTAGTTCATACTAGGATTGAAATCTTGTATTTCCTCCCCAAAGCAATTGGCAATGCCTCAATCCCTTGGAAGTGTATGAGAGAAAAAGAAAATGGAGGAAGAGTGCAGTTAGAATGGAACCTGGGTGACTGCAAATTTTTTAAGTTAGACTCTTTTTCTTCAAGCAAACTCTAAACTAAACATTGGCTCATGGAAAACCTGGGGCTTCACTACCTGGAGCATTGAGAGTCTAAAGGAACTGAGGGCCAAGCAAAATGGTTCATGGTGGGGATAGGAGGGCAGTTAGGATAGAGGAGGGATCAATACTATGTCAATGATAGTTGGAAATGATCACACTGGATGAGAGCTAAGTGCTGAAAGTAAAGCAATATAGATTATAACCTTCCAGAACCTAAATTGCAAACCATAATGCCCAAAAGGAAAGAAAGAAAGTGTGAGAGAGAGAAGAGAGAAAGAGGAAGAGAGGAGAAGAGGGAGAAAGAGAGTATGAGTGAGAGAGAGAGAGAGAGAGAAACTGCCTACCATAGGGGCAGGCTGTTGGGTGGGGTGATGAGAGGGAAACTGGAGGCATTGTTGGTGGGAAGTGTATACTGGTGAAGGGATGGGTGCTGGAACATTTCATGACTGAAACTCAATCATGAACAACTTTGTGACTATATACCTCATGGTGATTCAGTTAAGTAAATAAATTAAGAAATTTTCCAATGATAGCACAAACACTAAAATCAGAGGCAACAGGAAAGGTTGGAAGAGAGAAGCAGAAAATTCCTGCCACTGTACTCGAGGTCAGTTCTGACAGTACTCAGGGATCATTTGTGGTTCTAGAGATCAAACTTGGGTCAGCCTCATGCAAGGTGAGTAACTTTAGCCCTGTACTATTCCTCTGGATGAACTTTTTGGGGGTGTCACACCCAGCGATGCTCAGGGGTTACCCCTGGCTCTGCACTCAGGAATTACTCCTCGTGGTGCTTGGGGGACCATATGGCATGCAGGGGATTGAACCTAGGTCGTCGGCATGCAAGGCAAACTCCCTACCGGCCGTGCTATCACTCTGGCCCCACTGGATGAGTTTTTGAAATGTAAACATTGAATGCCATTTCAATAATTTACAGGTACCAAAAATAACAGACGATTTAAAGGATGAACAAATACTTGGCAAAGAACCCTATTCTTTTTGTGAGTTCATTTAATTAATGGAAGGTGGGAAAGACAAAATACTTTGAAGACATAAATCAATTTTAGAATAGACCAGAGAATATAAGATTTAGAAGACGATTCTAAAATTAACCTGCCAAATTAGGTATGCTGAGGTACACGGGGACGTAATATAATTGCACAACAAATTAGCAACTTAATAAGAATGGAAATTTAGTCTTCACTGTTCTCCCTCAATATTTATGCCAACATGAGAGACATTTAGAAGATGTGATGCCAAGAAATGGAGAGAAGACAATGACAAATCATAAAGAAATTTTTTGTCAAAGTGAGTGAATTGTTTTTTCCTCCAGAGAATCCAGTCTCAAGATATTTTAGTTGATAAGGGAGAGCTGACGGCTCATGTTTCCTGGGTCAATAAATCAAAGACTTCAGCCATGATCTTAGGAACAGAATCAGAATAAACTCAGCTATGGGCTCACTTTACTTCCTGAGAAAGATCTATGACTGCAACATGCCATGCCCTCAACGACAGCTTTAAAGCCACCCCCAACTTCAAAAGATTCACTCTGGTATTTTTTGCTGCTTCTAAAGTCCTTGAGCTTGTATTGCATGAGGACAAGTCTGAATCCTCACCTTTTCTCAACCTTTAAACATCACAGTCTCCAAGGATTACATTGGGAGGGAGTGGCAGACAGGAACTAACACCTAGCAGTGGTTAGGTGCTAATTTAAGTGTGATATTCAAGGGTGACTCCTGAGGATGTGAAGGGAACCATCTAACACTGAGGACAGACCCAAACATGCCCTCAGCCCTTTGACCTATCTCCGTTGCTCTCAGGATTCTATCCTTGAAAGTGTTTCCTCTTCTACCAAGACTCATCCCTTAGGGATTCTCAACCCATCTTATGACTTAAGTATCCTCTATAGGGAACACCTTCAAACTTTGGTGAACTCAACCTGTAAAAGTCACATCTTGCATTTTTTACCACCTCCTATGCTTTTGCTACCATCATTTACCTATATAATCACAAGAATTACTCAATTTCCCTCCCTGTGCCCACCTTCCCTACTCTGGAGTAGAATTTTCTTTGAGCAATCAGAGTAATCTCTTGAACACACAAGGCAGGATGCACTCATTTTGCATCTCTCTCCCCAGATAGCTCCTATGGTTTCTCAACTTAGAGTACAACTCCTTCTCCATTCACTCGTGACCTATCTAACTCCTCTTTCTAGCTCCCCCATTCTGGACATGCTGTATTACAGCGCTCCTTTCCTCTTTCTCCCTTGTTCCAAGCACCATGGATAGACAATTCTCACACTTACCCGCCCTGTGTCTGGGCACAGTCCTCATTACATACCTGCCTGCCGGCTTGCTGCTTTGATTCTTTTAGTTCTGTTTCAAAGTCATTTTGTCAGGGAGGCTGCTCAGGACCATCCCATAACCTACAATATTTCTCCTCCATCCATACTCCAGGTCCCTATCCCAATTGTGCACACTCTCCACATAGCTCTTTGCTATGGGTCAATATGCGACAAAAGAGTCAACCCCCATAAAACAGCTCTAATTTTGGTGACTTTGCTCACTGAGCTTTTAGTACCACTGCAAATGGTGACTCACCCATAATAGAGGCTCAATAAATGGTTATTGAAAGAGCAAAATTAGCAATTCTCAGCTAAGAGCTGCAGGCAGAGATGGGGAGCAATGCACACACCACTATCAAGTACTAAAGAGAAAGCCTCTCATCCCATACTGCCTCTTCTAGAAGTTAAGCTGCTTTACTTTCTCATCAACACCCTCAATTCCCTAAAAGTTTCAATTCCTTATAAAAATATTCAGAACCAAATGATCTCTTATCTAAGAGGGCTCAATGCTTGAGAACAGAGGTGCTGATTCCAGGCTACCTGGATTCAAATCACAGCTCTATTTCTCACTGGTTAGGCTGTGTGTCCTTGGCCAAGTAGCCTGACTTCTCTGTGCTTCAGATTCCCTGATTAAAAAAATTGTGAAATAACATTTTTGAGTTAATGTAAAGATCAAAGAAGATATATTCTTTCAAGATACTTAGAATACGACCTAGGGCATGGTGAGAATGTAGCTTATGCTATTTCATAAAAAAAATAGATGGTCCGAGTGGTATCATTTTGGTCTTTTTCAAAAATTGATTTTTTAAAGAGGGATCTACATATTTAAATATACTCACATATATATACTTAGTGTGTTTATATACACATGCATGAGTAGACACATGTACATGATTAGTTCAATGCATAGGTATGTATAAAAACATTTACATACAGTTATTCACTCACTCATTCGTTGATCTTCATTCCATATTGGTTTTCTCTTTGTCCTGTATCCATCCTGTCATGTGTCCTCACTTGATCACTTGACATCCCATTATTCATCGATTTTCTCGAGCAAATGTGATGTGTTATACTCAAGTAAAATTCGTTATTTCTTTCCTTGAATAGGTAATCCATTTCCCCAAATATTAATGCGTAATCTAGGTTTAAATTTATACTTTATCAGGGCCTGGAAAGATAGGATTTAACTAGATTTCATACCAAAATAATTTAAACAACCCCCATAAAACATCTCTTCTCCACCAAAATCTCTCCTGCCACCCTGTCATCCAGGTGCTTCTGCTGGGCTCACGGAGCCCTGCAACCCTGCTCTTCTTTTTGTATCCCATAGCAACTGGAGAAACTATGGGTGCTGTATCTTATTCACTCTGATGTGCTCATGTCCTGGACCCAACACAGGTCCTGCCAGGTAAGGTGTGTGCTACTAGCCTTTGAGAAACTGAAAGAGTTGGCCACCCAACGGGGTGACTGACTGGGAGCCTCGGAGCACTGGAAAACTCTACCTACCTACCAAGGAAAACTCTGAGAGACCGGGTCCTATGCAAAAGCAAGGGTTTTATTAATAAGCGGTATACTCGGCCCATAGCATGACCCCAAGTGGTCAGTGGCTAAGAGCCCGAGCCCTTCCAGGGAGGATCTTTTAAGAGATAGTTCCCGCCGCTGCAGAAAAGCCCGCGCATAAACATCCAATAGATTTAAAATATTATATCAAGGTCTGCGGCGCGGGCAGCCAATCACTTTGTACCAAGTAACCATCTCCCACCAATCAGTTCATTCTTAATACTTCTTTCTATATTTGGTGCGGCTAGATACACGCGTGGGATTATGGGTCAGCAACTGGCTATGTGTACGTGCAGGAATGCAATCCAGGCAATTCAGGCCAGATAGTAGATTCTGGGCCGGGGTCTCATAACCTCTAACAGGAATTTGTTCTGGGCCTTTTTGTAGATAACAAAAAGGTTACTTCAAGACGAAAAGGATACTCAGGCCCTAAATTGGTAACTTTCCATGAGTAGGCCTGCCCTGGTTGGGAAAGGGGGATTTCTGCCTTCTTTCAAAACTAAACAAAGGAAAGGGTTTTATACAGGAGTACATCTTCTAAGGTGAGGAGGGAATGGAACAAAAGTCTGAGAGGGTTCAGGGAAAAATCAGAAAGGAACCTTGTTGGTTCCCCTTGCCCTCCTTAGTCCTCTCCCCACCGGCCTTTCCATTAAACACCTGGAATGATACTGCCCTGCCCTTCTGTTCTGAAAATCATGATTACTCCAGGAACTGGTGTGGGCCGTGCAGAGAGCAAGCTCTCTAAATAGCCGCCTTCTTTCTCTCATTCCCTACTGAGAAAGCTAATCAAACATGTGGGAAGCTTAAGAATATTCCAAACAGAGTTGATTGTTCACTGAGGGCCAGTTTACACACACACCACACACACACACACACACACACACACACACACACACACACACACACACATAGATGAAGCTAGATACACACACATACACACACACACTGATGAAGCTAGATACACACACACACACAGAGCCTCCTTGCAAGGGCTCCGGGAAGCTGGGCGGGGCCTATGTCTCAGGACCCAAAGTCCTTGATTTTTCCTCTCAGTTGGACAAAAGAGGTCTGAAAGAGAATCTATTTGGGATCTCTTCCTTGTTTTCTTATTTGGGGAAAGACCAAATGTTAGAATAGTCTTTCCCTTCCTTGGTGGCAAGGCATAATGAGACCATTCCTATAGTTCATATTTATCAGAAAAACTCTTTACTCCAGAGGTCAGCAAAACTGCTCTTTCATCCCACCTCTCCCAACTTGGTCAGGTCCCCTGCCCTAATACTTCATCCTGCTTTATAGTCATAGCTCTCAGTTCTGCCAAGACTCACAGCCCCAGTCAAAGGCGCTTCCATAAAGCTTCATCACATTCTGCCCAGGGTTCCATCAGGAGTCAATAAACTAGGTAAAAGACATAAACAAATGAAAAGTAGAAGTAGGTCTAAATACGTTCCTAACCATTCCTAACCTAGAGCAGCATGGGTTTGCTCATCCGTCCCACAGACAGGGTAATCCTTTCATGGACCTCAAGGGGTTGTTGAAAAGATTGAGATCACAGAGACAAAGCCTTTGTAGACTTTGTCAAGGTAACATGCCTTGCAGACATAAAGAGCTATTGTTAAGGACTACCAGGCTCTATTTAAATTTGAATCACTCACAAATCAGTCCAGGAATTGTTTTTTAAACACAGCCCAATGCAAGTTGAATAATAAGAGAGTTGAAACAAAAAAAGAACTGAGGGAACTCATTTAGCAGAGAAAAGAATCCAGCACAGGCATTTTGTAGTCTCTTATTCCAGTCTAGAAGAGAACATCTGTGAACTTCCAGATGGGAGTTTATAGGGAGACTGTCTAAGAGGAAAGAAAGTAGGGAAGAGTGGAGAACATAGGAGAGAGAGGGGAGGAAAGAAGTTGGAAAGAAGGACTCATGCAGTGGGGGCAGGATTTCTACTTCATTGTTTAAATAAAGCTGAGCTGATTACGCGGTCATCTATTGTCTCACAATCTTGGGAGATGGAATTCTAACCCATTTTACAGATGAAAACTCATACACTTGGAGTGGGGCACAGGCTGAAGCATGAGTCTCTTGTTCCCCTGGAATCAAGAGTGTTTTTCCCCATAAGGCAAGTGTCCTATACCTAGGGGCAATACCTGGCACAGCCCAACTGCCTAATACAATTCTTTTAATGAAAAAATGAATGTGGCACAGCTGGCAAGTGGTAGAGCCAGCATGGAAACCACAGGCCAATTAGAATACCAGTTCTTTCCTCTAAACCACAATTACGTTTATATTAGGAGTTTGTCATTTACAAAGGACCAGCCAAATCCAGAAAATGGTGTAATTGTCCACATCTGTGAAATAGAATAATTTGCAACCCTGAAGAAATATAAATACAAATATTAACTCTATGGCATAGGCCCTAAAATTTGCTCATAGAATAGCGCTCTATTATGGTAGGACGGGCACAGATAAAGGGGTGTGGCTCCTTTTTGGTGCTTCTGTCTGCTGAAGTTGTAAGCTTAAGAATAAGTTATTCTAGAGGAGTTTCACTACCACAACAGATGGTTATATTTTTTAAAATCAGCTTTAGTAATGTATAATTTACATGTAAATAAATAAGAGTCTATTTTAAGCAAACTCATTATTATGTGTTAGCAAATGTATATACTTGAGTAACTATCACCACAATCATAATACAAAAAAAAAAACCCATCACCCACCACTCCCTAAAGTTCCTGTATAATATTTTCCAGTCTAAATCTCATCTCCAGATCCTTACCCAAGGTAGTTGCCAAACTGCATTTTTACAATTCAAAAGATGTCTGTCCCCTAGAAATTCACTCAGATGTAATCACATTATGCATGATGCTTGTTCCCTAAATTCTTGTGTTCACCACACTAATTTGGTGATATTTAAAAGTCATTGCGTGAGTAATACTTTATTCCTATGGATTTACCATTTATGTGTCACAGGGACTTTTACCCCCAGGGTTTGGTTTGGTGTAACAGAAGCCGCTAAGAGCATTTATGTTCAGGTTTTGTATGGATTTTGTATTTTAAGAGAATATCAGGGAATAGAATTCCTGGATCTAGGGTGATGATAATGACACATTATTTATTATTTATTGTTTCATTTGCCAAGATGATGAAAGTCAGATGGCCGGACATGTAATTCAATTTAGGAACAACTGCTGAACTAGAGCTGCTACCAACTGAATTCCACTGGATGTCAAAAAAACGAATGGCCACCCACAATGAGATGGTCAGACTTCTTCGTCAAAACCTGAATGAACAGTTTGAGGCTCTTCGTGTTCCTGGAGCAAGCAGATACCATTGGGCTACACTTGCACGTGACAGGGACAAATGGAGACGTTACTGGTGTTTGCTCAAGGAAATCGATGAACAATGGGAAGATAAGTGATAAGGGTGATAATAACTTAGACTCTATAAGAAATGACCTGTTGGGGAGCTCCGCTGGGGTCCCCAACAGTGTTGGGAAGTGAGTTCCCTTCTACCTCCGAAGCCGGCGAGGAATAGATGAAAACTCAGGAATCCGATGCAGTTTTAAAAGGGCTTTACTATTACTGGTTCCAATATACAATCCAAGAGCAGGGAAAACCTCTGGACTCTGCATTTCCAGCTAGGCCCCAGCCAGGTGCAGGCCAAGATGGCTGCCACTACGTGTTGAGGCACAACAGAGAATGGAGAGGGCGGAGAAGCAAAACGCCAAGGGAAGCCAAAATGGCAAAAGGGGAAAACGGAAGCTTCTTTCTTCTTGCAGCTTATTTTATAGCCAGAAATCTGCCCAAACTCCCAGCCCAGCCCATTTTGGGCTGGGCTATCTAGAGATGAAAACAGGAAAATAGCTCTATAGAAATGTACAAAGACCCAGAGCTAATTCAAAGCCTCCCAGCAGAGCTGGGAGGAGCTGCAAGCCAAATGTAAACTTCCCTGGCAGAGTCAAATGCCCTCAGGTAATTTCTCCCAGCACCTCACCCAATGTCTTTTTATATGCTAATGTCTTGAGCCAAGATCCACCTGGAAAAACCTCCATAGGGTAGAGAAAGGGCTCTTTTTTTTTTTTTTTTTTAACATTTTATTATACCACCGTGAGATATACAATTACAAGGTTGTTCACGCTTGGGGGTTTCGGTCACACAGTGTTCTAGCACCCCACCCTCCACCAGTGACCCTCCACCAGTGCCCCTCAACCACCACCCATGTCCCCAATCTCCCTCACCCCTCCCACGTCCTGCCTAAATGGCAGGTTCTTTATCTTCTCTCTCTCTCCCTCTCTCTCTCCTCCTTCTCCCACACATTGTGGGTTACATTCCGTACACTTAGAAGCCATCATGTGCATTTTTTTTTTGGCCTGTATTTAATACTCAGTTCTATGTTGGTATCAGCCATTTTGACATTTATTCACACATGTTCCCTTCTCTATCTTACCTAACCTCTGACTCCCAACCGCTTGTGGTAATTTCCACTTTTGGTAAGATCACCTGGTATATTTATGTCATGCAAATAAATGCAGTCATTCTATGTCCCTCTCTTTCCTTCTGACTAATTTCACTCAACATGATTCTTTCCATGTCCATCCATTTATAGGCAAATTTCATAACTTCATTTTTCCTGACAGCTGCATAGTATTCCATTGTGTAGATGTACCACAGTTTCTTTATCCAGTCATCAGTTCTCGGGCATTGTTGCAGGACTCCTAAGGGCAGCTGAATCTGCTCTGGAGTGCCTCCAGCAAATCACTCTGCAGATAAGGGGGGTAGTCTAAATGTGGCAGTTTATCCGACCATGTATGCTGTACTAGCTGGTATAAATATTCTCCCATGCTACCACAATCATCGTGGGACTAGCTAGATCTTACCAGCATATTAGCCTGGCCACGCTGGACCCCCTAAGTAATTAGACCAGAGAGAAATGCTGTTTGCTTGCAAGCAGACAAGCATGGCTCCCTGATATACTCAAAGGCAACTAAAATATAAAACTACAATGAAGTAGAAGAGACTTGTGAAGGCTTGGAGAAATATTTAACTGGCATTAGTATTAGTCTTTGGTACAGAGACATGCCATCTCAGAAACCCCCTTCTCTACACTACAAAGGCATTCCCAGGCAGATTTAGGCTCAAAACATTAGCATAGTAAAGGCCCTAGGTGAGGGTGCAGGGAGGGATTACCTAAGGGCATTGGACCCTCCCTGCTTTCCATAACAGTGGGAGGAAGGTCTGAGTTACAGGGATATAAACTAGCCGGTTCCCGCTCTCCGGCCCTTTCTTCTTTGTGGGATCTCTCCTTGTGAGTGCTCATTCCCCTTGGAAGCTTTTTCTCCTTTTACACGTGGTGGTCGCCATCTTGGCCTACACGTGGCTGGGGTTCTAGCCTGGAATCCTAAGCACCGGGCTTTTCCTTTTGCTGATTTGTATGCCTGAACCTGTGATAAGTAAAGCCTTTTAAAACTGCATCGGATTCCTGAGTTTTCATCCGTTCCTCGCCGGCTTCAGAGGTAGAAGGGAACTTCGCTTCCCGGCACTGTCGGGGACCCGGCGGAGCCCCCGACAGGGCATACTGGTTATTTCCAGGTTCTGGCTATTGTGAATAGTGCTGCTATGAAAATAAAAGTGCGGATTGTGTTTCCGCTGTGTGTTTTTGGCTTCCCAGGGTATATTCCCAGGAGTGGTATGGCTGGGTCAAAAGGGGAGCTCAATTTCTAGTCTTTGGAGGAATGTCCATATTGTTTTCCAGAAAGGTTGTACAAGTCGACATTCCCACCAACAGTGTATGAGAGTCCCCTTTTCCCCACATCCACGCCAGCACTTGTTGCTTTTACCCTTTTGGATATGGGCCATTCTCTGTGGTGTGAGGTGATATCTCATTGTTGTTTTGATTTACAACTCTCTGATGATTAGTGATAATGAGCATTTTTTCATATGCCTTTTGGCCATTCGGATTTCTTCCTTGTCAAAGTTTCTGTTCCTTTCTTCTCCCATTTTCTAATAGGGTTGGCTGTTTTTTTCTTATATAGCTGTACCAGTGCCTGATATATCCTGGATATTAACCCGAAAAGGGGCTCTTAGAGGAGTCTTGCAACAATGACCCAGTTTCCAAAAAAGGTCATTTCACTGTTCTACCCACTAGTAATACCTGAGAATTTACTTCCTCTATATTGCAGTCAACACAGAATTGTCATATTCTGAAAATTATTCGGCATTCTCTTATCCATCAGTGTGATTTTACTTTATAACTCCTTGATGATTTGTGGGTCATTTGTTATGGATTGAATTGTGTCCTTCACAAAGCAAGCTGAAGTTCTGATTCCCAGTACCTACATATGGCCTTATTTGGAAATTGGGTCTCTGTAGATATAATCCAAATAGGAAGTCGAACAAGATTATGATGGTACTAATTCCCAACATTGGGATCCTTAGGAGAAACTCATGATTTGACTGCACAGGAACAGCATAGAAGAGAACGTTGAGAGAAATGGAGGCATAGACTGGAACTAAATATCTTATCTATAACTGAGAAAACCAGAAATTCCAGACCATAAAGAGAGTCATAGAACAGATCCTTCCTGGAACACCACTGAAGGCGGGTGATACTAATGATATCTGGATTTCAGAGTTCTATCCTCCAGAGCTGTGAGAGAACAAAGCTCTATATTTCCTACATCATCCAATTATTGAAATTAAGGGAACCTAAAGGTTCCTAAGACAACTTTCATTTACTCATGGAATAGTGATATAGGTCCCGAAGCAAATACTGGAAACTTTTGCTTCTTTTTAACTGTTTATCTTCATGTTGAGTAAAATATACACATGACATGCATATATATGCATGTCATGTGTGTGTGTATATATATATATATATATATATATATATATATATATATATATATATAATAACAAATTCATCCTGCCCCTCGAGGTGTTGCAGGTGTGGTTGTGGTGCCTTACTGAGTTGGTAGGTCACAGACAGGAAACAGGCTTGTCTACACCCCCCAGGGCTCTGCCTTGTGGGTCCTGGATGGTGGATGGTCTGACATAGAAAAAGATTGGCCCCCTGGGATGAACCCAGACCCATGGTAGAGCCTGGTAAGCTACCTGTGGTGTATTTTATATGCCAAAAAACAGTAACAATAATGGACCTCATTCCCAAAGAATGGAGACATTACTGGCGCCTACTTGAACAAATTGATGAACAACAGGAACACAAGTGACAAGTGACAAGTGACATATATACAACTTGTATCAACCCTTTAATATGTGATATTTACTTGAATATTTTCTTCCCATCTGTGGTTTAGTTTTCATTTTCTTAACAGTGTTTTCTAGAGCAGACATTAAAAAATTTAGCTGTTCTTCCCTTTACATCTCATGCTTTTTATCTAAGGTTGTGAATAGTTGTTTATATTTTCTTCTAGAAGTTTCAAAGTTTTGATTCTGATTGGATCTATTTGCAATCCATTTTATTAGTATATGACATGAGTATTCACTAATTGGCTGTGTGGTAAAAAGACAATTTTTTCTTTCATTGAATTGTTGCTTTTACTCTGTTCAAATACTCAACATATATATTTATGACTTTATTTTTGGAACTTCTGTTCGCTTTATTTGAATGATTTCATTTTGGCTAGTCTAAGCATCTTGGATTTTCATATAAATTTTACAGTAGGTTGCCAATCTTTCACTCTTTGGTATGATAGGAGAGGCTGGTATGATTTCTGATTGAGCTGCATTAAAGAATATATATATCAATTTGGAGATGATAGTTCTCTAAAAATACTAATTTTCATTAATTTATCTAATACAGGAAAATGATAAACCTCTTTGTTTGAAACTTCAGCAATGCTTTGTAATTCTCAGCATGCTTGTCTGGCACCTTGTAGTTAAAGCTATTTCTACAGTATTACATAATTCATTTCCTTGTTTACTGTGAGTACAATACAATTAGCTTGTGCTCTGAATTTATATCCTGCAACTTTGTTGTGCTTGCTTCTTGGTGGTAGTAGTTGTCTTTTATTCTGGGGCAGGGAGGGAGGACATGGAATTGATAGTTCTCTACAGAAAAGGATTTTCTACATGTATGGGAAGCTATGCTTTCATTTTTGTTTTGTTTTGTTCTTGTTTTGGGATCAACACCTGGTGGTGCTCAGAACTTACTCCTGTTTCTGTGCTCAGGGATCACTCCTGGCAGTCTAGAAGGTCCACTTTTGGGTTTCCAAACATCAAACCCTGGTCAGCGGGTGCAAGGCAAACACCTTACCAACTGTGCTGTCATACTGGCCCATTACTTTTCTCCTGCCTCCTGTCCTGACTTCTTTCTCCCATCTGCACTTTAATAGCACTTCTGGTACCATGCACGTCAATGAGAAGGGCCAGATATGACATTGGTCTTAGGAAAGAGCACAGCTTTCACCCTCAGGCGAAGACCAGCTGTTGCCTTTTATAGATGCCCTTTTAACAGCTGGATATGTTCCATTTTTTCTCTGACTTGCCAAGTAGTTTTATTATGAATGGGGGCTTCATTTTATCAAATGCTTCTTTTACAGTTATGCAGATGATTATATGGAACTTCTTCATCTAATTCTGTTTGTATCATGAATTATATAGATTAATTTTCAAATGGTAAACCAATTTAATTTTCTGGAGATAAATTCAACCTACAGCATATTATTTTTCACCTATTGTTCGGTATCAGCATAATGCATACCACTAGGTATTATTGTACCGGCATATTTCTTTATTAATATCTGGACATCTATAGTGATGATGTCCCCTATTCCTTATTAACATTAAAGTTCTATATCCTCTTTTCATTAGTCAAATTTGATCTTTTTGAAGTTTATTAACTTTTCCAGTTTATACTTCCACTTATTTTCTCTGCTGTTTGTCCATTTTCTATTTTGTTGATTCCTGATCTTGGCTTTATTATTTGATTCTTTAACTAACTGTGGGTTTAATTTGATCTGTAATTCATAGCATCATAAGGTAAAAGATTAGACAACTGGCTTTAGGCCTCAGATATTACTCCGCACAAACAAAAACAAAGCCACTTAATTCACTCTGTTTTAGCTGCATCATAGAAATTTGACATGTGGTATTTTCATCATTATTTACTTAAAGGTATTTTCTGCTCTAATACATATATTGCTTGGGGTTTATACACTAAAAAATTGGTCTGTAATCTAAACAGGTTATGACCAAAGTAGATAGGAACATATTTTATAGCTGTCTATCTTGCTGATTGTTCCAAGCAAAGAATGATCTTGAAAAAGAATGCTTCCTATACTATCGTTGATGCAGATTTTATTAAAATGTCTATTATTTGTTGCTTGTTATTGTTGTTTGTTTAGGGGACACATCAAGAGTTGCTCCATGCTTATTCATGGGTCTTCACTCAGCGATCACTCCTGGTGGTACTGGAAGGTCCACATACAGTTTAAATTGGAGTCTGCCACATGCCTGGGCCTGTCCCTATACTATCTCTGCACCCAGAAAACACTTTATTAAAACATGGCTAATTGTGGTGAGAAATGTTTCTATTTTGTTACTGATTCTTTTTTCTGTCTGTCATTTTGATGACTGAGTAAGGAATTCTGCCATGTTCACTGTTTATTGGGAGAGGCAGACTTAGCAGTGCTTGGGTGTGTGGGACTACGCAGTGCTAGAAATCAAACCAAGGATTCATGCATGCAAAACAGGCATTCCAACCTCCAAATTCTTTTCCCAGACCTCATTTTTCAAATTTAATTTATTTTGATGTTTTTATTTCATTTTTATTCACATTTTGCTTCAATTAGTTTGAAGCTATTATTAGAGCTCGAAAACACTTAGGGTTATCATATGTTCTTGGCCTTTTCATTGCAAAGAAAATTCTTCTCCATCCCGGTGATACTTCTTACACGCATGTCTATTTTTTTCTAATACTATTAGAGTGTCTCCAATTTTGTTAGGATTTTTTGTATTTTAATATTTATTTTAATCCAAGTCTTTATGTTGAAACTGGATTTCTTGTAGACAGCTTCTTTAGGTCTTGCTTTGGATCCTGTGTTCTAATCTCTGTCATTTATATGTTTATATGTAAACCTTAATGTAATGATCACAATGGTTTTTATTTATTTATTTATTTATTTATTTATTTATTTATTTATTTATTTATTTATTGCTTTTTTGGAGGGTCACACCCAGCAATGCTAGATTTAAATCTAAGTCATACTCTGTTTTGTCTGGTTTATCTTTTGCTCAGTTTATCCTGTTTTTATCCTCTTTGGGATTATCTCTCTGCTTTCCATTGTTCTCTCTGCTATTGCTTTGTTAGCAATGACAAACTGTACTTATTAACACTCAAAAAGCACTTTGCCTTCTTTTGTCTACTCATGTATGTGCTTTATTATTATTTTTGGTAGTTGTTCTAGTGTTTATGTTTTTAACTTATCAAAGTCTTTATCTTTGAAAAAAGTCTTTAACTTATCAAATGTTTTTAACTGATCAAAGTTGTTTATGTATTTAACTTATCAAAGTCTACCCTCAGATAGAGACACATTTTACCTAGAAGAAAAGGATAACAGTGTATTCTCTTCTTCCATCTGGGCTTATATTATTGACATATTTTATTTCTACATATTTGAAATCTCTATAATGCATTGTTTTTATATTAAGAATTGCTGGGAAAATAAACAATGTATTATATTTAATAAAAAGTTTTAAACATGAAAATGTCATTCATATTTATCTTTCCCTATGCTCTTCATTACTTCATATATATCCAGGTTCACGATAAAAGTTTCATTCTGTCTGAAAATTTACTTTAATATTACTTATGTTCAAGTCTGCTGGCAATAAATATGTTTGTGAAAAATTCTCAATATTACTTTAAATTTTTCAGATATTTCCAGTGAAAATAGTATTCTGTCTTGACAGAAATTTTCACATTTTGTCAATTTGTTAAAGATGCTGCTCCAATATAACCTATATTTCTTTCTCTCCTTTTATTTATTTTTTTTTGCATAAGACATTAGTGGATTTTATCCTCTATATTTGTCATTTTGCCTTGGCTTTCTTTATTTATTTAGTTGAAGAACTATGATTTATAATACTGTTAAGGTAGGGTTTCATACATACAATGTTGTTTTTTTCCCTTTTTTTTGCTTTTTGGGTCACCCAGCAATGCTCAGGGGCTCCTCCTGGCTCTGCACTCATAAATTACTCCTGGTGGTACTCAGAGCACCACATGGGATGCCTGGGATTGAACCCAGGTTGGCCAAGTACAAGGCAAATGCCTTCCCCGCTGTATTATTGCTCTGGACCCAACATTCAATGTTTTTATACCATACCTTCTACCAAGTGTCTTCTTCTCTCTTCCATTATCTCATGATTCCTTCACACCTATACCCTGAACCCTCACCATGATAAGCTCAGTTTTGTAGACCAGTTATCAAGTTCTGTTGCCTTTGACCATTATTTATTCCTATGCTATGTTTCTTTTTATCCACATAGGAAACAGATAATTGTGTATTTGTTGCTCTTCTTCTCAGTGGTTGCACTCAGTGTTATACACCCTAGTTCTGTACACATAGTAAAAAAATTGCATGGCTTTATTTTTTCATACAACAATTAGTAGTTCATTATATATAGTGCATTATATATGTGGCTCATTATATATGTGATGTATAAACATCTATCTATCTATCTATCTATCTATCTATCTATCTATCTATCTATCTATCTATCTATCTATCTATCTATCTATCTATCTATCTATCTATCTATCTATCTATCTATCTATCTATCTACCTATCTATCTATCTATCTATCTATCCATCTATATCACAGCTAGTCCATTATATATTGCTGCAGGACTCCTCTAAGAGCCTCTGCATCTGCCCTGGATTGTCTCCCTGCAGGTCACTTTATAGATAGGGGGGTAGTCTAAATGTGGCAGTTTATCTGACCATGTATTCTGTACTGGCTGGTATAAATATTCTCTCATGCTACCACAATCATCGTGGGACTAGCTAGATTTTACCAGCATATTTGCCTGGCCACGTTGGATCTCTAAGTAATTAGACCAGAGAGAAATGCTGTTTGCCTCCAAGCAAGCAAGCATGACTCCCTGACAAGTCAAAGGCAACAAAAAATACAAAACTACTGTGAAGTAGACGAGACTCTTGTGAAGGCTTGGAGAAATATTTAACTGGCATTAGTATCAGTCTTTGGTATAGAGACCTGCCATCTCAGAAACCCCCTTCTCTACCCTATAAAGGCATTTCCAGGCAGATCTTGGCTCAAAACATTAGCATACATTAGGGCCTAGGTGAGGTGCTGGGAGAAATTACCTAAGGGCATTTGACACTTCCTGCTTCCAATAATAGTGGGAGGTCTGAGTTGCAGGGGTATAAAACCAACCTGCTTCCTCTTTTCGTTTTTTTGGGCTCATTTTTGGGGCTTGTACTCTTTTGGGAGTCTTGTCTTTCTCCTCTTTACAGGGCCTTTACATGTGGTGGCCGCCATCTTGGCCTACATGTGTCTGGGGGTTCTAGCTGGGAGTCCTAAGTACTGGGTTTTTCCTATTGCTGATTTGTATGCCTGAACCTGTGATAAGTAAAGCCTTTTAAAACTGCATCGGATTCCTGAGTCTTCATCCATTCCCCACTGGCCTCAGAGGTAGAAGGGAACTTCGCTTTCCGGCACTGTTGGGGACCCCGCGGCTCCCTGACAATATATGGTGTGTGTGTATATATATATAATGGGCCTCCATTTTCCACATCTGGACTTCCCCCTCATCAGAATTCCACCCAGCAGATCAACCTATCACAGCCCAGCTCACGCAGCCACTTGTGGCCTAGTGGTTCATCAATAAATGCTAGATTTAGAGATTACTACAAGAGTATGCCACCCACATGGCAGAGCCTGGCAAGCTACCAGTGTCGTATTTGATATGCCAAATACCAGTAACAATTATAGACCTCATTCCCATGACCTGATGGAATGGTTTGAGGCTCTTTATGTTCCTGGAGCAAACATGTGCCCTTGGGCTCTACTTGCATGAGACAGGACATATGGAGATATTACTGATGCCCGCTCGAGCAAATCGATGATAAATGGGAAGACAGTGATACAGTGAGTGACAATATATGTGCCATAGTAGTTCATTATATGTGAAATGTATATGTATATTACATCGCTTATATCCCTTCACTTGTGTTCCTGTTGTTCATCCATTTGTTCGAGCGGGCGCCAGTAATATCTCCATTCTCTGGGAATGAGGTCCATTATTGTTACTGTTTTGGGTATATTGAATACACCACAGGTAGCTTTTCAGGCTCTGCCATCGCCCTGACAAGCCTTCTTTTTCTGCCACCTGCCGATGCAGCTGGGAATGCAGCCACACCTGCAACACCGTGAAAGGCAGGTATATATGTTTATATACATATATATCTATCTCAGTTTCTTCACTGCTAATCAATCTGCTAATCTTAGACACTGAAAACTTAAGTCCTCAGATCTTAGCTACTGTCAATGCTGCAATGAACATATGAGTATACAGTATACTGATTTCTCAAAATAAGAGTTCTTGGCATACATGCTTGGATTTATGTTACTCATTTCTCATTGGTTTTCAAAAATAATTATAATGTGTCCTGACAAAGGTTTACCTTTGTTTCTCTTGCTTGATTTTTAACTGAGTGAATGTACAGTCAAATTTGGGAAATTTTCAGCAATTATTTCTTCATATTTCCTTTCTGGGTCTCATCCAAGAATTTAATTACATATATGTGAAATCACTGAATATTGTCTCACTGCTCTTTCCACTGAAAAAAATTTTAGTCTTCTCTTAAACCTCATTTTGATTAATTTCTATTATATATTTTCAATTCTCTTTTCCTTTGCTGTCTTTAATCTAGTTTTAAACCTTTCTGAAGAATGTTAAATTTCAGCTATATTAATTTTTTTCAATTCTGGGAATTATAATGAATCTTCTTAATATAAAGTCATTTTTAGCCACTTTATATTCACAGTTCCTTTTGAGTACATTTGTTACACTATTTTATGGCCCTATTTGCCCATTCCATTATATCTTCCATTGCTAGATTGTTTTTCCTAAGTTACTGACTTTACTTTTCCACATTGAATGATATATTGTCCTGTTTATTCACAAATTTTATTAAGAAATGTTTTGAGAATAATGTTGGTCAATGTAATTGTTTCACTATTGATTTTCTAGAGTCCATTTTCTTTTTGCAAAGAAGAGTCGGTTTCATTTGTTGGTTCCCTGTGGAACAACTGGAACCATTCAAGGCTTATGCTGACACTCAAATATATTAGGTCTAGAATAGTCCTTGATCTAGAACTGTTACAGCCCAACCATTATGGCATACCCCTTCTTAGACATCTAAATAAACTCATATAAAAATGCTGAAATATCTCTACTCTTGCTGCTCACAAGTCTACTCCCTGCCACCTCTGGGCACTGTTCCACAAAGTTCCATGGTAGCTCTTGCATATTTGAGTAGGATTTCACCTTATGCATTATAAACCTACACTCAGTCACTGTTAAGAGGAGCTATATGCATATTTCTGGAGATCTTTGTAAGTTAACCTTATTTTAGGACTTTGTCTTAGATCTAACACTTCAACCTCACTGAACTCTTAGCATCACAGCAATTGAGTTTGCTTTTCTGGACCTAATTTTCCCCCTCTGTCTTTCTGGGTGTAATCCAGAAAGGGGCCTCCAGGCAAAAACCAGAGCAAGGAAACTGTTGCTTCCCTTTTTTAAGGGAAGTTACTGCTGAAATTTGGCTGCTCTTTCTTGACCAAATTTGAAATATATTAAGTGTCATGAAAAATTATTCTACAGGAACTTTGGCTTGTTTTCAGAGTATGATGAAAAAGAGCTGATCACTTTATATTCTTTGTGGAAAAATAATTAGGGATGCAGTGCAGTCACACCTGGACCAGGTGACTTCAATGCTAGAGCTATCCTGAACTCTGTAGTGCTGGGGAGTCACTAGTGCTCCATCAGTGGTCCTCAGGGGTGCATGTGGCTGGGGGATCAAACTAGGGTTGGTCCCTGCCACCGAGCAACCCCCAAAGCTTAATGAAAAACACTAACAGTATCAGTTTTACAATCCTGCTGATCACATTTAAATTAAATTTCACCAACTCTTATTGAATAGATATTTTATTGACGATTTGAAGAGGAAAAATAGTATAATATTCCCCAGATTTTCTGAATCTCAAAATCTCATTGGGCAGTCAGAATATGCCTGCAATTGTGACTGTTCATCACCACTGAGCAGAGAAAGAAAAAATCTTGGTTGGGTCAGAAATGGATTTTCTTTTCTTCCCAGAATAGATTCCCCTACCTTAACTTATCTAGGAAGAACTTAGGGTATTTTTCAAGAAGAGATCTGAGACCCCCCAAAAGCCATGTTCTATTTTCACTTGAGAATTATGATTTCCCCATACCTTGCTTACCAAGGATGGACAGAAAGATAGGCTAACAATGCATTATGCTATACAATGAAAAAATTAACTTATACTAAATGAAATGGATTTTAATGTTTTAGGGGTGCTCAAGAGGTCTGGGGGCTTACTTCCATGGACACTGGACCTGTGGCTGTTGTATTGCTCAGGTCCTACTGTGCTGGGGTTACCTGGGACCCCATCCTAGCAGTACCAGAGGTATATGCTTTAGGGCTGCATTCAGTGATACTGGGGGACCATGCAGAACTGGGGATCAAACTGTAACTAGCCATATGCAAAACACATATCCAAACTCGTGTACTATCTCTCCAGTCATTCAGTATTTCTTAGGTTTACGTGGATGCTGGGGATCGAACCCCAGGCTGGGGGCATGCAGGGCAAACACCTCCCGCTGGGCTATCACTCCGCCCCCAACACACCATTATTAAAAAGGAGAATGAAGACATTCACCCGTCAAGGTCTCCTTTACTGAGATGACTACTGAGTATGCTACCCGCACCGCAGAGCCTGGCAAGCTACCCGTGTTATATTTGATATGCCAAATACCAGTAACAATTATAGACCTAATTTCTATGACCTGATGGAATGGTTTGAGGCTCTTTATGTTCCTGGAGCAAGCAGGTGCCCTTGGGCTCTACTTGCATGAGACAGGTCATATGGAGATGTTACTGGTGCCCGCTCGAGCAAATCAATGATGAACGGGAAGACAGTGATACAGTGAAGGAACAGGTACACAGCTAAACAATATTCTAGAGGGTGTGGTGGGATTTTTTTTTCCAAAACGAATATCCTAGTGCAACACCAAAAATGGAGTTCTAACCGGCCTAACCATTGGGGTTTCCATCTTTCAAAAAAAATACACACATCCATGTGCATCCATTGTGGACAAGTGGGAGTCCTGGGATGTTTTGACACATTGATTCTCTGCACTTAACTAAACTCAGTACAGGGCTTTACATTAAATATAAAGTTAGGAAAGAAGAATGAAAAATTGGAAAGCTAAGAAAAATAATAGAAACAGATTATAAGAGAGCTTGATAAGTACTTGTCAGACTCAAACTAGTTACTAAATAGCACAGTCCTGTCAGAAGGAGGTATTGACTTAGGAATTCTACATCTACTTAGAACTTCTTTAACAATTGGTATATAAAAATTTCTTCTTTATTGTGCATTCAAATAGATGTGCTTTCTATCTTGTGATATGTTTAATAGGTGTTCATTGTTCAAAAAATGTAGAAATTTTTGAAAAGCAGAAAGTATAAAAAGAAAAAATTACCCAAATTTAAGAGATATAAAATTGGCCCATGTTTTTATAATGCAGAAAAAGGGAGAAATTTCCATCTTCCACAACTCTCTGCTTTAAACCTTCTGCATTATCTCACTGCAATCTTTTGTTCTATGCATATTTCATATAGTTGGTTTCCCAATGAATGTACATTTTGCTGCCTAATTAATTTTCTTTAATTTGCCTTGTAACAAAATCCATACTGTTGGACTATTGTTATGGCTAAACTATTTTCTATTATATATATAACTACCATTTTATGGCTGGAATTAAAACAAGCTAGTTCATATAAGGCTACAGTCGCTTAAGCTGTTTGAAGAATCCAAATAATCTAGTCAATAAAGTGTGATGAGAGAATGATTTCCAGAAATCCTACTTTACTTCTCTAGGAAACCCGAACAAACCCAACAGGTATTATTTATTGTTATTTTGTTCTTGACATGCTGCTAAGGGTTTTGCCCATCTGATTGCTTGTACCTCAAAATATCCTATTTAAAAAGCTGATTTCCATTTGCAGAAAGAATAAAGTTCTTAGAAAATAAGCAGCTTTCTCAAATCATGCAATTGTATAATAGTTGGGATACCATTTAAACACAGCCTTTATGTCATAAAGCTGCATCTTTGGTTAGGATCAAATACTTGGGAAAATATGCACCATGAAAGAGTTGGTGTTCATGAGATTGGACAAATTGTTTATATTAAAAATAACGGACACTTTGGTCCCTTGAAGATAGTAAAAGTGAGTTGTATCTTTATGTTTCTGGGGGCAAATTTATGATCCAAATCACTTCAGGGCATAGTTTTTTTGTATTATGTCAAGATATAAAATCCTGGAAGGTTTAACTAGATAATAGGTCCAGAGAGGGAAGGCAAAAAACTTAATATACTTTCAATGTTCTAGGAATTTGGAGAAACATTAACTCACTAATTCTACTCACAATGAAACAATTATCATTAAACCTTTTACAGATGAGAAAATATTTTGCAATGTTCCTTTCATTCTTATCTCCTATAATGGTGAGTTTTACTACATTGGTGGGTTATTAATCTCACTAGCACTCAGAGTGTTTAGGATCATGATTGACCTTTTCAGGTAGACTCCCTCTCTGCCAAATGGAATGTAACAAGCCTGAAGGCTGAGAACACATCTTATAACCAGGGAATAAAATTTGAATTATTAAGTACCACTCACTCTAATTACACTGGCTCCATATTTTACAGAGGAACAACATGAAAAGTCAGGTGCTTGGTGAAAGACATACATCTTCACAATCCTTACTGCAGAGTTAGGAATAAAAAAACCCATGTTAAAATCATGACCCTAGTTCTATTATTATATATTTGTGATTTTACACACTATTCAGGATGCCAAAATATGTGTAGATATTCAATCAGTTTTGCAGAATTATACTGGTGTGTTTCCTTAGACACACTTTTATCATGTGCTCCTAGCATGCCATAACCCCAAATACCTGATCACAACTTTTATCTTCTGGAATCTTCTCTCTTGTTCAGCAAAACAAGCAACAATGTTTATTTTCGTGTGCTTAAGAAAGTTAAGACAAAAGGTATTATCTTGGATGCTTCTGAATTTCCCCTGGTGAGAAGGTCGGGCTTGGGAGCTGCAAACATCGACACCTAATGTCACATTGCTCCTCAGAATCGACAGCCCCTGCTTTCTTAATGACAGTGGTAATTGGGTGTATGCAACTAGAGATCGTTACAATAAATAGATTGATTTTTGTTTGAAGCTTGAACACTACCATCTAAAATGAGCTTTGAAACAGTAAAGGAGGAGATGTAGTTTTCTTTGAACAAAGAGCATTTAGCATCAAAGGTTGATGAGGACCAAGTTTTGATAGTTCAGTCTATGTATCATTTGAATATTCTAATGGTAACTTCCATGACTTTTACAGTTACTCCACAAGAAGATATCTTACTTTTCAAGTATTCTTTCATTTCTTGTCAATCTATGTATGTCAGATACTATACTAATCATTGCTAGTTACTATTGTCTAGTATGAAATACTAAAAACATTCTAATATTAAAGAGGGTTAGAGGAAGGTGCCTTGTGCTTTCAATGATATAATTTAGTTTAATCCTCAATATATCCTAATTCTATTATTATTCCTAACTAATACATGTAGAGACAGTGTATTGAAAATGGCTTGCCCGAGGTTCCATAGAGTGTAAGCAGTAATGAAAGCTGCTTGTTTTAAGTTACCTTTGCATGTGTGGCATGGCGTGCTACTGTTTCTCAAATTCTGAGCAGTGCTGTGAGGTTTTATCTTTATGCCCATTTTACAAGTAAAGAAAACGAATCCTAGAAAATGAAAGGTTACAAAGCTCACCAATGATGTAGTGAGGCTACAAGCTTGGCTTAACTTCAGAATCTGGAATCTTTAAAACTAAACTGTGGTCTATTTCAGCATAGAAATTAAACATAGCCATCATGTAGTAAAGTACCACCGAATGCTAAGGCTGGATTCTAGAGAGACACGGAATACAACTTCATTATGTTTCCTTCAATAAACTACCTTCATAGCATTAAACATGCATACAAACACATGTATACATGTACACAAACTACTAAAGGATATACACATGTACGTAAACTACTAAAGGAAAGATTTAGCAAAATAGCACAAAAATATGTGCCTCTACTACCGTCAAAAAATTGATGAAAGAATTTAGAAAAACTAGATCAGTAGAAAGATAAATTGTGTGAGTGGATTGAAGTACTCAATATTATTAAGAAATAAATTATCCTTAACTTGATCTATAGGATTAGTGAAAAAATGAGTCAATATTTGAGAAATATTTTAAACAATAGATATATAGAAGCTAATTATAAAATTAGCATGAAAAGTTCCCAAAAGTTTAAAACAAATTTAAGGTAAGAAAAGAACAAAAACTGTCCAGGGGTGAGAAGTAATTAAGATATGGTTGAATTGTGAAAAGTACATCAATGGAAAAGTATAAGGATACAACGATTGGGCTACACATATTCAGACAAGTTATTTTTTTTTGAGAGGCAGCAACAGTAGCTCAACATAACAATGCTGGTGTGTACCACTAGTGGCTTACACTTGAATGTTGTTAATACAAATTACAACACTCATATCAAAATGTTACCAGAGAAATATAATGTTTAGATTCTGCTAAATGGTGATGAAAAGAATGTTTTGATACAAAGAAAAACTAATATAAAGCCTCTCATTATAACACACAAAAGTAATTCAAAATGGATCATAAGCCTAAACTAAAAATCTAAACTTTTTAAAGTTCTAGTCAAAAGAAAAAAATAAGGAAAATCTTTATAGTCTACGGTTATGGGAAAAAAATAATCCCCCAAAGCATAGATCAAAAAAAGAAAAAACTGGCAAACTGAACTGCATTCAAATGTAAAACATTAGCTCTTCAAACACAAATCTTAAGCCTATAAAAGTTATACTACAGTGTATAATAAAATGTTCAAAATACATGTTAAAAGCACAGGAACCAGAGATAGCACAGTGGGTAGGAGACTTGCCTGGATACAGCTGACCCTAGTTTAATCCCCTGGCATTCCATATGGCATCCCAAGTCCCACCAAGACTGATTCTTGAGTGCAAAGCCGGGAATAACTTCTGAGCATGTCAGGAGTGGTCCAAAAAAACCAAAATAAAACAAAACAAAAAAGCACATGTGCTTAGAATATTTCATACAAAGCTTTCAGAAAACTCCATAAGAGAAATTCCTTTAAAAAAGCACAATTTTTCATATGGGAAATCCCATTTTGTTTCATTATCTAAAATATTTTCATTAAACTGGAGAATGCTTCAAAAAAGTGAGTCATGGCAGAGTTTCATGTGTAGAACATTCCAACATCAGTTTCACCACTAGCATCAATGTCCCTCTATCAATATCTCCTATTTTCCTCCCTCCATGCCCCGCCTGCCTCCTTGATAGGAATAGTTTTTAAATTTGGTTGTTGTAATGTAGATCTAGTGCTTTCAGTGTTATTGGTTGTGGTTTAGAGATATAGATAAACCACATCTCTACCCCACAAACATGAGTACCCTGCCCCATTCCTGATATTTCCTGCCCATCACTTCTTACTCCATCTCACTTCTTACTCTATCAGCCTCTTGGTTTCTCCTTCCCTGTCCTTCTCCATCCTATACTCTAGGGACAAAGATGATTTAGGTATCAACTTTGGAATATTTTCAACATACATTTTATGAAACAAGCAAAGCAAAGTTTGTGCAAAGTAAAAGTAAAGTAAAAGAAAAGGGAAGTCCATGCAAAGTCAGTCAGCATCCTTTAAATCACGGAAACAAAACCATAATTAGATACCATTAGGCATCTACCGGGATGAGATGACTAAGTTAACATACAGAAAATAAGCAAGGAAACAGCTGGTAATAATAATATCAAGTAACAAAGAAAGTGGAGCAGGTGGGATTCTCTTGGATGGCTGGTGGGAAGCAAGTGTTTTATCACCTTGGAAAACAATTGATCACTCACTTAGAAAGCTAAATTTAGTAACTCTGACTAAACCTCACTCTTACAGAGAAATGCAATCTGTGTCTACACAAAGAGGTCTCATTCCTAAGTGTCCCACACTGGAAACTTCACAGGTGTCCATCATGTGGGCAGAGGTAGAAAGTCTGGGTTCAATAAACCTTAGCAATAAAGAATAAACTCTTGATACTTTTAACAAGGTATTGCAACTTTTAAAAAGCATTATGTTTAAGTAAACTGGAGTGAAATAAGCTGGATAAATCATATGATTATATTTGAAGGGACATTCTGTAAACAATCAAAACTATCCAAACAAAAATCAGATCAGTGGTTGTCAGTGATTGGAGGTGGAGAGGAGAGGTTCTAATGCAAAAAAGCAGAAAGAAACTTTGGGATTGGGATGAAAATTTCTAAACTGATTTTGGAGCTGGTTGTTCAACTATGTACCATAACTATCCAAATTTTAGACCCAAGAATAGTTATTTTCTTTCTTTTATTCTTTTCTTTTTTGGGGGCTACACCCAGCGGCGATGTTCAGGGTTATTCCTGGCTCTGCTCTCAGGGAATTATTCCTGGCAGTGCTTGGGGGACCATATGGGATGCCAGGGATCTAACCTGGGTCTGTTTCATGCAAGGCAAACACCCTACTGCTATACTATCGCTCCAGCCCCAAGATAATTATTTTCTATGTATCAGTTACATCCTTAGAAAATCTGGTGAAGCTTCCAAACAAAAATGAATTACCTGGATGGATGGCTAATCCAGCTGACTGGCATCCCTTTGCTGAGTTTCACATTCTGTCTGAGGTCTGCAGGGCAGGTGGAGGTGAGACTTTGTGTGTCTAAAAAATACCTTGATGATGAAGAGGTTTCTGTATGGGGACTCTATGTTGAGCACCACAGACCAAAGTTTCTATATGAGAACTCTATTTTGAGCATCACAGACCAAACCAATATTAGAAGAGGGTGAATGCTTCGAGTCAGAATAGACTCCTATGAGTAGGTAATTTGCCCATTATAACCATGTCTGTTTCAGGTGCTGATCCACTGGATCTTCTCCATTAAGATGTTGAAGTTACCAGTTGCCAATGCTCTTAGCACAGGAGGAAACAACCTGCTCTAGGTCTTGCAAAGGCAATATTTCATGTCCCAGAACCAGGCGACATGGGGCGGCCTTTACCCAGGCACTCCAGTAATGGTAATAATCCAAAGATGGGTTTTTGTTCTACTGTGTGGTAAAATCTTGGTTCTGGTAGTGTCCTCTCAGGGAGCTAGACACTTGGACTTTTTCTGTGAGTCTCTCTTGCTCTTCTATCTAGTCACTAAGGGAAATTCTCATTTCCCCACCACCAAGCCTCTCCCACTACACGCTATCTTTGTTGAAGAAGCATCTCTTTACCACCCTGTTGTATTTTAGAGCCCCACTGAATTTTCCAGAATGCCACCTCTGCCTCACACCATGTGTAATTCAGATGACTCATTTGATTGTCTCTGAGCCTGACTTTTCCAACCGAAAGGGGCCTGATCAATCTTACTGCAAGGGACTTACATGTGTAGAAGTATGTTACCAGATGTTAAGATTCTTCATTTGGTCTGAGAATTGGCAGCTGAACCCAATACTGAGACAAAAAGAACCCATCTATCTAAAAGCTGCCATCAACAATTGGGGATGGTCTTATCCCTTAGGACTCATTATAAAGCAGCAAAATGGACTCAATTACCCTCCCGCTTTCTCCAACAATTTTAACTCCTTCTACCCTCCTTAACAACAAAGCAAAAGCAAATCCCAGAGAAGAGCATAAAGAAGCTGGCTCTGAGCAGCCTTGGAAGGGAAGAGAGCTTAATGCAATGCTTTTTATGGGAGGGGTGTGCCTGGAACAAGAGGTGCATTCTTTCTCTGTTTAGATATTGATGTTTGCTGGACTGCTTCAAGCCTCTAGAAGCTAAGGGAAAAGAACACTGGGAAGAAAGGGGGAGAGGAAAGAACCTGTCAGAGCTCTCATGGCACTCTATGGCAAGTATACTTGATTTCCCATGGTCAAAGATTAGGCATAAGCTGCCTTAGTCTGACCAAAAGGATTTCTCTCTAGACAGAGTCCCAATGGCAAGAAGTTTGTGCTATAGGATTCCGGGATGTCTGGTAGTTTAGAGTGCTGATTCCATGGCCATGGAGCCCCCTTTTAGGAACCCAAATCCTATTTAAGTGTTTGTGTACATATGCATGTATGATGTGTATAAGTATATAGGTATGTGTGTTGTTTGATTATTTTATATATGTATCTACATTGTCACATTACCCATATGCACTACACTAGAGAGCAGCACTTAGCGAGCAGCCTCATAGTCACTGAAGCAGTGTGAGTGCTCCCCTAGGAGTCATAATCAAGACATGGGAAAGAACTACTAGCACAAGCTGGTAAAATGTGGCGAAGATGTGAAGAAATAATTGCACTTTGAGCATCCACCATCCAGAGAAGATGAGCTCTGGAAAAGGAGAGGTATGTTGGAATCAGCTCCGAGGACCTTTCTCCTGTCCTTGATTCTGAACAGCATAGGGGAACAGCATAGATAAAAATCTAGCAGAGACTGGGCATTGAAAATTGGATGAACAAAGATTTTAGAACCATGTTGCAGCAAGGAATAAGGGAAGATGAGGTTCATACATCTCTGGGCTTGTGTCTCACAATAAAATAGTTCTATGTCTACATGTATTGATATGTTAAATCACAGTACATCAAACTTCTCTAGCCATATAGACACACAGATATCCTTGTGTGTTTACTTATACCATAGTAGAGATACTATTGGGAATGACAAAAACAACAGTTATTGGAAAGAGAGACCTAACATTTTGTACTAATTTGCCGTCAACTGAATTCAACTGTGGTTGTCTACATTCAAATAACCCAGGTAACTCCATAAGAGTCCTTATATGCAAGATCAGAGAGAGATAAAGAGAAAATTAGGCAATTCCATATCCTTTGGTCATTTATTGCCTATTAGGGTTGTTCAAATGCATAAAAACACAAAGAGATATGATTCAAAGAAGGGAAGGCTCAGTTTCTTAATTCCCATCATATTGTGAGGCATAGGCTGGCACTTAACATAAAAGATCATACTTCTCAAAACAGACATTCCATAGGTATCATCATCTGTTTACACATAGCACCTCTCTTTGCTCTCATACTCCCATCTATATCTGGGCTAATAGGCTTGACACATCTCATCTAAAATGCTATGACTTTTTCTTTGGAAGAAAGTGAAAAGAGCCCATAGATCTTACAATCAGAGAGAATGGGTTCAAATCCTGTGTCTGCTGCTTACCCTGTGAACTTGGACAGGATATTTAACCTTTCTGAACTCCCCTTTTCTATCCTGACACCTAGCTTGCAGCTATGAGGAGAAATCAATGAAACAATGTACATAAAGCACCTATCACCAATCTAGTATGTAATTAGTTTTCAGCAAATATTCCATCCCCACTTCCTGCACTTCTAAAGGGAAACAAGCTAATGCCACGTCTGGAGACGGGGCTAACAACCCTAGTCCTCTCCTCCACAGTGAAGGCCCTAGATACGCAGACATCCTATAAGAACGCGCCTCTCAACTCTCCCATCAATCACTCCAGACCTGAACACTCTCTCAATCTCTGAGCGTGCTTACTTCTTAATCAACTCCCTCTTGTCAGGATTCACCTTTTTTCCCCAAGTGCTACTCTCTCTCCCTCTCACAGGGAATTTATGCTCACTTCCTCCATTCATCTCCCAACCTCTCCTGCTAACAGTCACCGAGGCAAAGGATTAATTTTTTTTCTAAAGGAATGTCTACTTTTCCTTGTCAATAAATTACACCGGGCAAGTCTCTAAGGCCCAGCTAACCCCACTCTTGAGCATTTATTGGACATGTACTTGAAAAACAGATTATTTATCTCTGTCCCAACTGTCTTCTTCCTTCTCTTCTCATTCTCACTTTCCCCTTATTAATTTGCTTTCCTCTTAAAACCACTCTAATTTCACCAGGCTTTCAGAGCAGTTAGGAAATTGTATAGGGTCCTGTTGTTTTCTGTGACTTTTCTTCTTTTTTCCCCCTTGTTCTTTTAGGACATGAGTATTTATTTTTATATCAGCTAAATTTATTGCTTGATGGCAGGCAGATATGCTCGGTGTAAGCTAGTATCCTCAAGGACCTTTTCTATTTGTTCTTTTATATTACCTCTTCACAGTTCTTCTTGCCTCATGAAGATGAAGACTCTATTTTCTGAAATGTTCTGAGACTCTAAAGGAGTGAAATAAAATTAGGATGTCTTTTTCAATAAGTTTCCAAAGAGCCACTGGTCATGGGTCAATCTCTTGAATTCACAGTTTCCTCTCCCTCCATAGCTGAGGGATCACTTTTGCTGAGAGCTTTCTTAGATACCTGAGTGCAGGTAACAACTCTCCTCTCTCTGTTCCTATGAGATGCTATCCATGCTTGCTTGGATTTTCTCCCCCTTTGTATGCTGAAAAATTTTAAATGTATCTGTCTCCTCCAACAAATCAACACTGTCCAGATGTCTACAGAGCAGGGAGGGTTCTTTTTATTTATAGCCCCAGTGTATACACAGTGCTGCATGTATTTGGTGGTATTAGAATGCTATATGTATGAAACACTGCCATTACCAATACTGCAAATCATGATGCCTAAAATAAAATAAAACTATTGTCAAACATAGACTTCTATGAAAATAGTACATTATCAACTGGAAGCATTTCAGGACTGAGATTTCCCAGCAAAGTATTAAACTTATGAGCTTCCATTTTATCATCTATAAAAATGTATACAAAACATATTATCAAATATATCTGCAGGGCTAGCTACAATGTGTAAAAGAAGAGGGAGAAAGATGCAGAGACAGAGAGAGACAGCGAGAGAAAGAGAGGAAAAGGGGGTACCTACTATTGAGGCAGCCTGGGGGTGCGGGAGGGGTGCGGGGTACATTGGTGGTGGGAATGAAGCACTGGTGGAGGGATGGGTGCTGGAATACTGCATTACCAAGAACCAATTATGAACACCTGTGTAATTGTATGACTCACGGTGGTATAATAAAAATTTTTAAATTAAAAAATTAAAAAACATATTATTAAATATAATTAAAGATCACCAGGATAATATCCTCACTTGATAGCTAGGAATATATGAATCTAAGTGTGGAAAAATATTACTAGGAGTCAGCTTTTAGACTCTTGATCTGAACTAAGAAATACTGAGTAGTGTTTTGCTATTGGTTTCCTCTCTTAAAATCACTCTAATCTCCATAAAGCACTTTTAGTGATACCAATAAATTTTTGTTTGTTTTGTTTTTGAGCGGCCACAAATGGTAGTGCTCAGGGGTTACTACTAGCTCAGAGGTTGTTCCTTGCAGTACTCCGTGAACCATGCAGTGCTGGCAATCTAGCCAGAGTCAACTGCAAATAAAGCACACACTTTAATCCCTGTACTATCTCTCCAGCCTCTAAGCTTGTGTCTTAAGGTACAGAATAAGATGCACAGCTCAAGAAGGTAGAGAAATTCAATAAACAGGGTAAGCTAAGGCTTGTGAAAACTTTTCTTTATGAATTTGTAATGCTGTACCTTGGATACTTGAAAATTTGTGACTGGAAAGAAATCTCCCCTCACACAAAGGACTAGGGATTAGTGAATTCATTTTTTCATGATGCATTTGAGTTCCTTAGAGACAAGTGCAGGAGGAATGTTAGACCTGATAACATTTCACATGGTGAAGCAATGAACAAAAAGCCATGAAGAAGGAACAAGAGACCCTGCAAGGCAACACCAGTAGACAGAGTAGGCCATGATTTGCTCTCCATTTGCACTACCACTGTAATTGAGAGAGATAATCAAGGGAATTTAAGCCTCATCTATCCTATTGCAAATATTCATCAGGCTGCAGAGGTGGGGAGTTGAAACAGGAAGACGATGTTGCATGGTGGTTGAACTGTATTAAACTAATGAGTTAGACTAACTCCCTATGTATGCTTGGGTAAGTTTCACTATGGTTCAAGCTTCAAAGTCCTTTATTATAAAATGAGGATAGAACTACCTTCTGTGTCATTATGACAATTAAGTGAGATGATAATTATAAAAATAGGTATTTTTATAGGGCTCAGTACCAAAAGTTGGCTGATTTTTTTTTCAAAAGGAGGCTTCTTCTGGGAGGAATCACCTAACCTTCTGCATGTCCCATGACCATCAGTTCATTTCCAAACCAATGGACTGTGGCCACAATAGGGTTCAGAAGCCATCTTGGTACCTGATTGGCTGGATGGTCTGACAAGATGGAAGTACAGCCTGACTTTCAGAGTGGAGCTAGAGCTTAATACCTCTTACAGATTTTGTGATATGGGTAATGAATCCTCCTTAAAGTCAACACACTGGCCTGGAAATATCCCTATGATGTATTGCAATTTTAAGACAGATCCCCTTTAACTGGGTTCAATCCTCGTTCCTCTCACACCCATGAACCTTGGAATTTGGCTGCTAATTGTTCCTGTCACAAGCCAACATTTTACTAACACCTGCAGGAAAAGAGGTGATCAAAGATGCCTAAAAACTAGTGACAGTGCCTTGTGGCCAACAGGGCAAGGTGCCAGTTCTGAGCATAAGGCATATGGTCTGGCTCCTGTTTGTCTCTCCAATCTCAAATTACTTCAATGCCTCCTTCGGTTCCTCTTGTAGCTGTTCTTATTTTCTAACACAGTGGCTTCCTTCTGGATCTACCTTCTTGAAGTGTATATACTCTTCTCCCGTCTAAGGATGTTCTATATTTTCTTTTTTTTTTTTTTTTGGTTGCTCAGGGGGTTTCTCCTGGCTCTGCACTCAGGAATTACTCCTGGCAGTGCTCGGGGGACCATATGGGATGCTGGGGATTAAACCCAGGCCAGCACAGGCCAGCCACATGCAAGGCAAACGCCCTACCCGCTGGGCTATTGCTCCGGCCCGATGTTCTATATTTTCATTAAGCAAGAATAGTTCTCAGTCCACAAGTCCGAGGACTGGCATTATTACCTCTTCAAAGTTGATCCTGGCCCTTAGGGGCAGACCAGCTCATTCCTAGCCTTCTTATGTTGCTCTTTTATTATATAGCTCCATGCTTCTAAATATAGTTTTATAATTAGGTTATGCCTTTAGCCTCTGCATGCATTTCTCAATACTCCCCCTGTCCCAGATTGTACAACCTGGGAGAATAATGACTGCTTTATTTATCACTGTATCCCTAGCATATGGCATGATGTCTGGCTCCTAGTAGGTGTTCAAAAAATATTTGTTGCTTGAATGAATGAAATTAGTTTCCATGGCATGATCCTCACCTAGGCCTGGTCTCCTGCCAGCTTTACTTGGAGATATAAGTATTAAAATAAAGGCAAATGCTCAAGAGGAAACCAGCATCTTAAGGGACCACAGTCGCTTGACCTACTAATGGTCCTCAAGGGATGGTTTGCAGTGTTGGCTAGAACATGTAGATCAGGTTGCAACCATCCATCCATCCAGTCAGCTGAATCAACCCTAATGGTCAATGGAATGGCCCATGTCATAGCTTGACTCACTCCCATTCATCAGAGTTATTGATTAGGAAGCAGTGTTAGCATGTGCTTTACAAAATGAAAGTAATATAGCGGACTACTGAAATCATGGCTACACAGTTAAATAAGGTGGGAAAGCGAAACATTTTGCCTCCTCTAGAAGGCATTACTTTATTATAACGTTAAAATTCCCGAGATATGTGCAGTGGAGATATTTACCTAATTTGTTTAGCCCTGTTTCTGCATAACTCCCAAGAATATACTCTCTTTGTTTTGTGTTTTTATATCATAGGGAGTGAGCTCAGAAACATTCTTTAGGATTATTTTTTAGATTAAGAAATTCTACAGTATATAGGGAAAGCATTCAGGGAGAAAGGCTATCTTGACAAAGGATCAAAGAAATTAAAACCAGGTAGAGAATAGTTCTTAGAAAAATATGATCTCCTAAAAAGTATGAATCATAATGAATTTCTTCACTATTTTCTCTAGTTTTATGTTTACTAAAAGATTTTTCTTCTTACACATTGTCAAAGGACTTTCTCTTTCACCCATACTCTGAAAAATAGAACCAATTCTGTCTTAAACATGGCTTAGTTATATATAAAATATACATGTATTTTAGCAATGACACATGGAAAGAAGTTGGTTTTAGATTATGAATTTAAGGTCTATTCTTCTTTATCACATATAGCTATAATCCTGGGAAGACAATTTGCTTCTGTAACCCTCAGTTTCCTGGTATAATGGAGATAAGAATCTGGGCCCCTAATGAAGTCAGATAACTATGATCAGAAAAAAAATGCATATATATTTGCAATATATATGTATATATATACATATATATGCATATATATGTATATATACATATATATGCTTATATACATATATATGCACATATATGTATATATATACATATATATGCTTTATATATACTTTAACTTTATATATATATGTTTAACTTGAAATAAGTCACATTATAAAAATGTATCTTGGGATCAAGGATGTGGATCAGATGATTAAACACATGGTTTGGGCAAGACCCCCCATTTAATTCCTGTCCCAAACACTACCAGGTGTTAGCACCAGCTAGTAGCTCCTGGAAGTAACCCCCTCCACACCAATAAATACAAAACTTAAATTTTGTCCACTTCATAATTTATATTATGCAGTTAGCGTGCAATTATTTTAATAAATATCACCTATATTTAGATCCCCATCAAACTATATTTGATAATTGGCCAGGAAAATAAAATATGATAAACAGTTCATCCCCATAATTTAATAATTCAATAATTAAAACTTCATAGGTGGAACCCAGTGAATCTGTTTTCAAAAGTAACACTTTCACTTTTCATGTGTCCACCCTCCTCCTCTACCTCTCCTATAGTAAGAATCCAGATACATACAAAGAGACTGTGATTGAGAAGCAGCTGGATTCATTCATAACTGCATGGTTGATTTTGGTTTGGTCTCTAGAGCAATGACTCATGGACTCCCTGGTTCTTCTTGCCCTAGTGGTTGATGTGACATATTTCATGTGTCTCTGCAGATTTGTCTCAGCCATGAACCCTCCCTTCAGTTTCCATTGACTGCACACCCCAAAACTTGGTCATTTCTTGCCTCTAGACCATAGGCAGCTCCCTGATCCAGACTGGGATTCCTTGTCTGCAGAGACTTCCTCTGTATACTCAGTGCATGACCACATTTGGTCATACTGCAGGTTGGTATAGTGGGAGCTCTCAAAGACTTTCTTCTTAGAGCCCTAAGCAATACTAGGGATAAGATTTTGTTGTCCTCGATTTGACTCATAGTTGTCCAAGTAATTTTTGATTTAGGATGGATCCCTCTCCCTCTTCCTAAATAAGGAGACATCAGGCTATAGAAATGCTTTCTCTTTATTTCTCCTAGAAAATCCACCTACAAGGAGGTAGTGACCTTGTACATTCCTATGATAGGCTAATCATTTATTTTACATTCAGGATTAGCTAGGACTGAAAGGAAGAATGAGGCTATTGGAGCACCTCTCTTTGAAGACTGTAGTTGGGATTCAAGCCTATTATTTTTGTGGGGATGGGTTATGGGACACACCCAACAGTGCTTAGGGGCTAATTCTGGCTCTGTACTCAGGGGTCATTCCTAGTGATACTTGGAGAATTCTGTGTTACTAGGGACTGAACCCGGGTCAGCTGCATCCAAGGCAAGTTCCATAACTCTTGAACTATTTTACTAGCCACATCATCTTAATCTGTAGTCCTACTTCGTGGGACTACAAAGTAGTCTTCCTCTTGAATTATGGAGATGGACTGTTTATATACAACCAGATGCCATTGGGCTACACTGGCATGTGATAGGGTCAAATGGAAATGTTACTGGCACCCACTCAAGGAAATCGATGAACAACGGGATGTCTCTAGTTATCTAGTGATCAGTGACTTTGTACATAAGAAAAATATCATAATACTATCCTTTCTCTTCTCTTCACATTGCTCTGTAATGCAATCAGTTTCATCTTGACTCCTACAAAGGTAAATCTTGACCACTTGGGACAACACTACCTATACCTTAATTTAGTTGAACTCCTTAGAACATTTTTACTTAAAATTAAACCATTTAAGAGAAAATTGCAAATTTGCAGAGATCTCAAGTTCCTTGATTCATGTTTCAATAAGTGATTATCTTTACATGTATAAAAACGATTACAGTTTTAGGTAGGTAAAAAGTAGGAAGAAATCTTTGTTCAAGTCAATTGCATGCAGTTTGTGTATATTAACTAAATCATTCTGACTCTTAAATTCTGTATCTGCATTGGGAATTGGCATGCCAATAATATAGCATGAGGTCTTTGTGAAGATGAAATGTGATTGGTTTATATAGAAAATTACAATCATTCACATACTCATTTTAATTCTCTAATTCCAGTCTCTCAGAAAATTACAGTAGCAACAATCATCATTGATTATATGTATAATATGTGTCAATGAGTGTAGTTTAAAAGCCAGATTAAGTCAATTAAGTCTCCACAATACCATATTAAATTAATATACTTGACCTCTGGACAACCTGGGTTTGAACCATGGATATTGGTGGTAGACTAAAAAATGCAGAATACATAAACTAAGAGAGTCTGCTATAAATCAAATTCATAATTTTGGCAATGTGGGAGGGTTTGTGTGGATTCTAACCCCTATGAAATTCAAGGACCAATTATATACTGATTTTTCCTCATTATCATATGGGAAATCCAAGACACCTGAAGGCTAACTAGCTGGTCCCAAACATATAGTAATGGGTAAGTAATCTACTCTTCAAACCCAAATGGCTTGAAGTTTTGGGTTCAAGCTCTTCATACCCATTCAGTCCGGTCTCCTACTCTACAGAGAAGTGGAAAACCCAGTATGTCATGAGAATTAGAACCTATAATTGCCAAAGGCAACAGAACAGAGACCTGAAGCTACTTTCTTAAATATTTACAGCCAGTAAAGGGCAAACTCAAGTGAAAAGAGCTTATGACTTCTTTAGGGAATGATCCAGTCTCAAGGTTTGGAGGGAAGAGGAGCAAGCACCCTATTCTTCCCTTACCAATGTGCAAAATGAGCTCAAATTAGCCTCATTAAGGGAAGCTGGCAGTTTCCCATCAAGGCACATTATGTTTCTCTGGTCTCACCTCTTTCTGCTAGAAAAATGAGGCATCTAATTCACTTTAGCAGCTTTTCCCTTTCCGCCTAAAAGGTGTCCTCTGATGATGATAATGCAGAGAGAAGGGAAATGTTTTAATCTGATATTCCTTCGCAGTGGATTAGCACATATTCAAAGCAGCATTTTTTCCATGTCTGGGCTCACTTTCAAAACTGTCTGTGTGGATTAGGGAGCAGTATAGTTTTGCAATTATAAATAAGGTATCTTGTGTTCCTCCTCTTATCATTGGGTTTGACAGAAAGGGGAAATTTAACTTCAGGGGAAGGCATTACACATGCCTCTACATGCTCGTGCACATCATGGAACATTTATTTTTGTCACTTGTTGAAGCTCGTCTCAGAAGGTCACCAGCTGCCAATGCAAGAACACAGTTAATAGAACATCATGGCTAAGAGGAAAAATTCTGTCTTCTCAATGCCTGAGTTCAAGTCTTGGATCTGCCATGTTAAGCTGTGTGACATCAAGCCAGTTACAAAACCTCTTTGTGAATCTGTCTCTACAATTACACAGTGAGGACATATTCCCATGACAAGGACTTTGATGAAATAAAACTTGGTGAATGGAAACTCTTGAAACAGTGAGTAAGCTGGGGCGAGCCATAATTAAAGCGGTTAAGTGGGGATTTCCTCAATATTCTCAGTCCCAAAGCTGTGATAACACCTTCCTTTCAGACAAGCTTAACTGTCCAAAGAACAAACATATTCCTAGAGAATTTTGGGCAATCCATCTTCTTCTATAATATGTGAATTAAGTCCCTCAAGCCTTTAAAAAGTGTATAATATATTAGGCAAGTGACATAAAAACCTGGGGAAACCATATTTAGGAATAACAAATTAAGGTCAGGGCAGCAAAATTACAAGGGATTCAAACCCCAATATCAAAACACTTTCAAGGTAAATTTGGGAAGTTCTGACTTTAGGCAACAAGCATCCAGAAAGGTTTTGTTTTGTTGTTTGGACCGCCACACCTGGTAGTGCTCAGGGCATACTCTTGGGTCTGTGCACAGGGATCACTCTTGGAGAGTTTGGGGGCCATCTGGGGTGCTGGAGATGGAACCAAGGTCAGTTACGTGTAAGGCAAATATCCTACCTATTGTACTATCTCTCTAGCCCAATAGAGTTTAGAGAGGTTTTAAGAGGAAGAAATGGAGTAAATATCTAAGGGCTCCTTTAGGAAGATCAAGCTGTCTGTAGACAATAGATCAGCACCATGGCCAGCAACCCACAGCCCACAGATAAAATCTGGCTTGCCATCTGCTTTTGTATAGTCTGTAAGCTAAAAATGGTTTGTACATTTTTTTTAGATGGGAGAAATACAAAATCATATTTAATGACATGTAAAAATTATATTTGTTAATCAAATTTCAGAGCTCATAAATAAAACTTTAATGGAATACAGCCACATTTGCTAGTCCATTTATTGTCTATGGGTACTGGTTTTACAGTGGCACAATTAGGTACTTATAATGGAAATTGTATGGTTTACAAAACATAAAATATTTAAACTCTGTCCTTTTACAAAAAAAAATTTGCTAGTCCCCTGATAGGGTAATAATTAAACAGCAGATAGGAGTCAGATTAGGCTGCTAATGCTAATATGCTAATTAAAAAATACAATCAACTGTGCATTTGCTATCTGCCCAGCATTTTATTTGTGCAATCATGTTTTATGCTCAGAACAGTCCTATCATAGCATCTAAGTAACTTGTCGAAGGTTACATAAGGAGGGCAGTGAAAGGAATGATTTCAATTCCTATCAGTGGACCCTGGGGTATGTGTGTTTCAACAATATGCACAGTGCTTCTAATAGTTAACATAAAAGGCTGTGTGGCATGGAAGAGAAGGAAGAATTGACAAGCGAGCACCAGCAGGTCTCAGGAGCCCTTTAAATAGGATGGATCAGGAAAAAGAGAAGGACAAAAAGCCCAAGTCTGAGGTCTCTGGGACCAGCTGGAGCACCACATTACCTGCAAGGGTCCGAGTCTGAGCATTCTTAGTTAAAACTCAGCTTTCCATGAACCCTTCATGTTAATATTCTGCCATCGCTCTTGATCGGGTAATTGTGCCACTTGGGCTCCCAAGCACTAAAATTAAATCTGGAAATTTGTCATACACCTTCCCCATGCGGTGGTAACACAGAAGGTGGGAGCTCCAACAGTCAAAATGAATTACTCAGCGAGTTCATTTGTCACTGGAAGGTAATTGGGATTTAAGCTACAGTCTCAGGAAGAAATATATCACATCGCATGATTACTTGCATTAATGGCAACCTACATCTAATTTTTTATCCCCACCCCAACCCCTTTACATCCTATCCAGTGACCTTATAGCAGAATAATTTGACTCTTTTACTGCTGTTCCCAGCTAAAACATCAGCTATTCTTTGAGACAAGACCCCTAACATAGCGCAATAGGTGTGCCTTCCCTAGCTCTGAACAGCTTGTATTAGGGATTTTTACAAATTCATTTATTCATTCATGTATTCATCCATGGACAGAGCAGAAATTGATGAGAAGTCGAAAAGAGAATAAATCATAGTCCTACAGATCAAATGGTGATTCTGGCTTATGCCTTTAAATAGGATCAGGCGATTCCTCGCATATCATCAAAATGCAACTCCCCATTCCCTTGATCACCAAGATATGGCAGTCTCTCCACAGCTGCTCATCTGTGCCTGAATGTTCTGCCATTTTTTGATGGGCACACCGATAAGAAAACATTTCACTGGAATCTAAGTTATGGCAAGGGCAAAGAGATTTGCATTGATTTCTGGGTCTGAAATGGATTTCTTTTCTTTTTTAATATTTTTAAACTAAACACTGTGATCTACAAAGTTGTTCACAATACAGTTATTCAAGTACTAAAAAAGAGAGGCATTGGGTAAATTCTTTTGTATAATTTGGATCTTTGATTTTCTCAGCTAGATGAGGATGGGGAGGATTGTGGACACAAAAGTAAAGGAGTGTGGCTGAGTTGATGTGGCACAGGAAGAGCGACTGGAACCCCCAGTTTCCCCTTTACCTTATATTTTGTACTTCAGAGAGAAAATTCATAATGCCTATGAATAAAGACAGTAATCACTGTCTTCACTGTCTTCCCGTTCATCATCAATTTGCTCGAGCGGGCACCAGTAACATCTCCATATGTCCTGTCTCATGCAAGTAGAGCCCAAGGGCACCTGCTTGCTCCAGGAACATAAAGAGCCTCAAACCATTCCATCAGGTCATGGGAATGAAAGGAAAATGTTTGTATTCGGAATGGACTTTCAGAGGAGAAAATTGGACAAACCCATTCACACCAGCATTTTCCACTTTAATGGTATTAACTCTCCTACTGAGCAAGACAGAGCAGATGCATATTTTAGGAATGAGCCCCTATGTCCTAAGTGCCCAAGAAAAGGAAAGGTCTTTCTTCTCAGAATGGGGGCTGGGAATATGCCAAAAGCATTACCATTCATCAATGCTGAAACTACCATCCGACATACTTTTCTGGCCCATAATGATTTTAATTCAACCATCCGACATACTTTTCTGGCCCATAATGATTTTAATTCATCCAAATAAACTCTTGAATAAACTGAGTTTGTTCTCCAACCTCTGATGTTGGGTTCTTAAGGAATTCTTGCCATAGTACATAAATAACCAACAATGTAATATTGAATATGTTCTGCAATCCACTCTTGTACACTTGTCCTTAAGGAGTCTCCAAAACTGAATCTATCTTTTCTTGTTTGAATAAAAGCTTAGATAGCACAATTGACCAAGATGTTACTTTGGTAGAACGATTCTGAGAGAGATAAGTTCACTGATTAAGTAGGAAGTGTTTTATGACCTGGTGGGAGATGTGGGCGAGATTTCTGTCTTAAGGGTAGCCTGGGGGATAGTATGATATTCAGTTAGTAATTCAATTTTTAAATATATTTTATTATACCACCATGAAATAAACAATTACAAAAATGTTCATGTTTGGGTTTCAACCATATAGTGTTCCAGCACCCATCGCTCCACCAGTGCGCATTTCCCACCACCAATGTCCCCAATTCCCCCCCCCCTAGCCTGGCTCTATGGTAGGTTCTTTATCTCTTTTCTCTCTTTCTCTTTCTCTCTCTCTATCTCTCTTCCTTCTCTTACAATTTGTGGATTGTAATACATATATTTCAAGGTTATCATTTGTATCTTTTTGACTGTATTTAATGCTCAGTTCTATGTGGGTAATTGTACTTTTTGACAAGTAATTCAATGTTTTACATGGATATCAATAGAAGAAGTGGAAGAGGATGACTGTAGAAGTAAAAAGGCAGGATGGACCAAGCTTGCCCAGTGGGGCCTCTTGAGTGACATTAGCCCATTCAGATTGGGTTTAAGTGGTTTGGATCTATACTCTTGCTTGCATGCTTCCCTTGGTATCATCACAGCTGCTAGGAAGAACATGGTCTAGATCAGGTGGTCTCTGGCCCTGGCTGGAAGGAGTTAAGCTGGAGGATGCCTGTACCACACAAAGTTGGGGGGGGGTGAGTGGGCATCTTCTGTTGAAGGAAAGTCTAAGTTGTCTATGACAAAACAATAAATTGATGGCACCTATGCATGATTGAGGAGAGCAAAGGTACAATTTACAAGAGTGCTATAGGCTAAAACATTCATTGTAAATTATAGAGAACTGGACCCATAAACCTCAAGGACAAAGAGAGATGCAATTGTCATGACCTTGAAAGACTGAGCTGTGGCTGTAACTATCGAGGTTGCTACCTCGTGGGGATTTTGGTGTTAGGCAGAGGGAAACAGCTGCAACTTACCTGCAGCCTTGGAAGGAGAGAGCTAGGAAGTAAAGTGTTTGACCTACCTTCTTCTCTGCTTCCCTCTGCCTTTGCCCAACATGAGGGGATGGGGGGGTTATCCAGTCATAACTTAGAGGGCAGGTGGATACAGTTTCCCTGGTGCTGAACAGTGGAGAAGGGTAGAGTTCAGATGTGGACGGGCAAATAACAAATACCCAGCACTCTCTGACACCAGATACAGGATTTGAACTAGTAAGGTCAAGATCACAGAGACAAATTCTGAGCAAAACTAAGAACCTCTTTTAAACCCCTGGATGCCTACAATGTCAGTTTCAGTGAATTGAAATTGGAATTAGGGGGAAACACTGTAAATCTTTAATTTAGTTTGGGTCCATTTCTCTTGAAACAGAAAAAGCTTCAACTGACCTTCAAAACCAGAGACCTCTTAGGTTTTTTCAGTTAGAGCAGTGCTTTGCAAACTATGCACTACAATTCATTTCTAAGCTATGCAATCTGGTTATCATGCCCAACTCTTTTATTTACAGGTGTAGATTCTATCAGAATGCATTATGTACTTTGAAAAATGGGCAATTATTGGGGCTAGGGAGATAGTGCAATGGCTAGGGTATATGCTTTGCATGAATCCAGCCCTGATTTTATTCCCAGTATGACTTGACCTTTGAAACTTAGCTCGGCATGGCTTTTTGGGGGTTCCCAAACACTAGTGGGGGTGATGCCGGTGATCTCTGGCACCATAAGGTCAGAAGAGCACTGTATCTTTTGGCCTAGCACTGAACTACTATCCCAGTACACATGACTTGTTTGGGTCTCCAGTCCAAAAATGGTATGAAAAGAAAATGAAACACCTTGTTTTAATTATGTACATAAGTATGGAATAAATATGTAAGGTAGAATTCTTATGTTGGTTCCAATTAAGTGTCTAAAACTATTAGCCTAATGCATCTGAAAGTCATTATTATAGATATTCCCCAATTTCTGTGATGGATCAATATTGGGAATTCAGGAGTAAGCAAGCTCAGGGAGGTAAGGTTCAGGGTTGGCAGTAAATTTGGAATAAAACCTGATTGCTGGCTCTCCTCTCTCTATCTTAAGCATATTCACAATGTCCAAAGGATTATGCAAAATTTCTTCTTTTCCTCTTGTGTTCTACTTGAAGTCAGTCCTGGCAACCCCACCCCAAAAAGTAACCTGAAGAAAGAACACAAGAGGAGTTCTCACAAAGAACGCGATACCCGGATGGAGCTCTACAAAGAGAATAGCAAGATCTAGAGAAAAGTCAAGAGGATGTGGTTGGAAAAGGTGCTTGAGTATCTCCAAAACTCTTCTCTATTGTCAGGTACCGGTATCTAACTCCTCCTTCAGACTTCCCATAACTGGTTGTCAGCCTCTTCCTCCAAACAGCATCTTTATGCCTGGCCCTGCCATTATAACTATATTAACAATTCAGCAGCCTTTGGCACATAGGTGAGAACTTCTTGCATTTAATTGCCTTGGATGATTAAGAGTTAACACTGCTGACCTACCCAGAGGGAAATTGCAAGGAATATCCAATTAGAGGCAACCAGCCTCTTTGAAAAGATCCAGTGTACCAGGAGTGCTTAATACTAATCATGATAATCATAACAATTCTAAATATATATATATTTTTAGAACAGTGAGCCTGTTCTCACCCATGGAAACTTGATTTGTGAAAAAGCCTAAGCATTGCAATTATTCTAATCGGGGATTTATATTTTGGTGGTTGTTGTTCTCCATTGCCTCTCAGGTGGAGGAAGGACAGAGGAAGCCCCCAGAGGGGAGCAGAATCAATCCCAGCTGCTCATTAAAAGGTAAACCGTCAATAATCATTGTCAGGCCTTTTTATCTCAGCTTTAGTACATGATGATCCCTAAGGCAGCATGTGGTCCCGAGCTTTCCAATGGCTTCTGGTTTGCACGTCCCCATTGGTGTGGGATTAACCCTCTGTGCACTGCTGTGGACTCTTCTGAACCTTGGCTGGCTGAGGATTATGAAGCTGCTAAATGCAACTGCAGGAGGTAAGGACTTTCCTCCTATAAGATATAAATCTCACAAAATGCTTGGGAACCAAACCTAGCCATTGAAAGAGAGCAGCGAGAGATCAGGCGCAAAGGGTAGTTGCCAAGGTTTCACTCATTTAAAATTCAACTCCTATAACTGGTGCTTATTGAGAGCCCTTTATATTAATCTCTCCCTCATATTTGGATTTCAGTTGATTCTCACTACAACACTGAGAGGGAAAGGTTATGATCTTGACTTTGCATTAAAAAAATTTGAGACAGTAACTTACTGTGAGAGACACCCCCCACTCTGTCTTGCAGGTCTTTAAATATCATTTGGGAATGATGGCTTCCAAGTTTGTGTCTCCAGCTGACACTGATTCTGATACTACAGATCGGAATATCCTACTGTGCACCTGATTATACAGTGAGACGGCTGCCAGGCATTCCACACTCACTATGTCTACTCCTGAGCTTTTGCTACCGGCCCTTTCACCTGGAGTCTAGAACAGCTCCATCTATTCAACTTCGCAGGCTCTAAATCTGCTATGTCAATGTGATGCCAGGCCCTTCATCTGAATCATCAGAGACTCCTCTGATTGAGAATCTGACAGTTTCTTACCAACTCTGCCTTTGCTTCTCTGGACCAGTCATCATTTACTCTCTCAAGACATCACCTTCCATCTATGTGCCTTCATTCTCTCTTGATCTGTTTAGTCTGTAAATAATGCATAAGCTTCTGGGACCCAGAAAACAGTAAGATAGACTATGTTGCTCCTTTTACTCATATTATCATACAGAGTAAAGATTTCTCTCCACTTGTAAGTCCTACCTGAGCTGGTCTGCCCTCATATATCTCTGAACCCTCACATCCTAGTATTTATTCTTTTCATACACAATCTACCTCAGTCAGTGACCTCCTTCCACTTCCTCTGTCTGACCACATGCTCTGAAGACTGAAAAGGGTGAAATTGTTTTACTCCCCCACCCCACCACCACCACATGGTGGGTCCTAACCCACAGAATAGGACTTGGTTTGGAGAGGGTCTTCCCAGAGATAACCCAAGTAAATAAAGTCATTAGGTTAGGTCCTGCAGTAGACTGATCCAGGGCCGGAGCGATAGCCCAGCGGGTAGGGCGTTTGCCTTGCACACCGGCCGGCCTGTGCCGGCCGGGTTCGATCCCCGGCATCCCATGTGGTCCCCTGAGCACCGCCTGGAGTGATTCCTGAGTGCAGAGCCAGGAGTAGCCCCTGAGCATTGCCGGGTGTGACCCAAAAAGAAAAAAAAAAAGACTGATCCATTATTAAAAGATGGTGGACAGTTTGATTCCAGTGAAAAACTCTGAGTAGATAAAGTCAGAGGTGGAGCCAGTGCATCCAGGAGCTAAAGTCAGTAGCAGCTAGGATTAGACTAGGCTCTTCCCTCACTGCCTCCAAATAGAATCAGTCCTGTAAATGGGATCCTGAACTCTCCTCCCATCTCTAGAGATAATGGGTTTTTGTTTCAGTGAGTTTAGACAGCATACCTGGGCCGGATTAAAAAAAAAAAAAGACTTACAGAGACTTACAGACATGGGCAGAGCTGCTACTTGCTCTTCCTGTGCCCAGCTGCTCACGAGGCACCGGGAGGATTGGAGGTGGTGGTCCTGTGGCCCTGGCCCGCCACCCCAGCAAGGCCTCACAACAAGCCAGACGATACCCCCCCCCACTCCATGAGGGCAGCCATCTTCCACATCGGACTTCCCTCTCATCAGAACTCCACCCAGCAGCAAACCTATCACAGCCCACACAGCCCGATCATTGACACCTACCTTTCAGCAGTTTTTTTTTTTTTTAATCTGGCCTAGGTATGCTGATCCAGAGATTTACAGACATGGGGCAGAGCTGCTACTTGTTCTCCCTGTGCCCAGCTGCTCACGAGGCGCCGGGAGGGGATGGCGGATTCTAGCCCTGGCCCGCCACCCCAGCAGGGCCTCACAACAAGCCAGGCAATAACCCCACCCCCACCCCACTCCATGAGGGCCGCAATCTTCCACATCGGACTTCCCTCTCATCAGAACTCAACCCAGCAGCAGGCGAGGCCTATCACAGCCTGGCTCCCGTGGCCGCAAGCAGCCTAGCGGTTCATCACTAAATGCTGTATTTAGAGGTGACTACAAGAGTATGCCACCCACACGGCAAGCCTGGCAAGCTGCCCGTGTTGTATTTGATATGCCAGATACCAGTAACAATTATAGACCTCATTTCCATGACCTGATGGAATGGTTTGAGGCTCTTTATGTTCCTGGAACAAGCAGATGCCCTTGGGCTATACTAGAATGAGACTGGACATATGGAGATGTTACTGGGGCCCGCTCGAGCAAATCGATGATGAATGGGAAGATAGTGATAGTGATAGTGAGTTTAGACAGCAGCCCCTACAGGAGAATGATAAAAAAAATGACTCTGTACTTGCTCCTCTAGCTTCTAGAATATTCTCCCTTTGGCAATTGCATGCATGTTTCCTCACATTCATTAGTTCTTTATTCAGCAAACCATCCTCTTGGTGCTTGGCCAAAAAGGAACATATCCTTCCCAGTATTCTCTCCCTCAACTCCCTCATATTTATTATTTTTCATTCTTGCCTTGCTCATTCCTCCCTCATATTTATTATTTTCCATTCTTGCCTTGCTTATTTCTGCTTTCCCATCATCATCATATCATCTTCAGAGGGCTTGGATTGGAAGAGGATGATTTATTGCTGGATTTCTGAGACTAGACCACCTACACGGTAAAGCCTGGCAAGCTGCCCGTGTTTTAATTACCGGTTATGCCAAAAACTAGTAACAATTATGGACCTCAGTTCCATGACCTGAAGAATGGTTTCGGGGCTCCTCTAGGCCCTGGACAAGTAATGCCCTTGGGTTATACTTGCTTGTGACAGGACTAATGGAGCTGTTATTAGTGCCCACTCCGAGCAAATTGAGGAACAATGGGAAGACAGTGATACAGTGATATCAGCACACATCCATATAGTAGGCCCTCAACAATGTTTGTTGGAAGGAAAAAACAGATGAATAAATACATCCCATATCTCCTCAACCCTTACAGCTGCCATTATGTAGCCATTATGTAGCATAATGCCATTATGCCACTATGTAGCCATCCATTATGCCATGGATGTAGGCAACCATGCCATTCTTCCAGTTGATGAAACCAGTTCTTAAGTGGCCCCATGCTGCTGATCCCTCCTTTCCAATCTATGGCCCAAGTTGATTCTAGGAGTTAATTTTCCAAAAACATATGACTTTTCCTTCCTTAAGTTCAAATTTCCTGTAGCTGCTCCAGCAGAGACTCCTAGATCTACCAGGCACAGCAAATGCCTAGATCTTAGCAGGCCTTTTGTAAGGAGAGTTTCCAATCCCTCTAGTCACTATAGACTCCCCCTAAGCCTGGTGCTATATTTACTTTTGCCTTGAATTTGGGAGGGCTGTACAATATGGTCAAATGTGATGCCACAAAACCCAGGTCAAGACCAATTAGAGCAGACACAAACTTTCCCCAGAGCCCTAACCCCTTGGAAAATTATGAGCAACTAAATAGTGCCTGGTGTTTTTTAAAAAATTTTTATTTGTATTTTACATTTTAGGTTGCTTCGTATGTAAGCAAAAGATACCTGAAAATTCTTTAGCTTCAACTCAATTAGTGGCCGTGTCTCCACTGAGACTCTCTGCCATGTGAAAATATTACAGGTTCTCAAATGTGCCATGTTCTCTCCCTCTCTTAGTCCTGACTCCAACGTCTGAGCCTATCTATGCATGTGCTACTTGCTCAGACTAAAATACACCTCTTTCTTTCACCATTTAATTGTGACTTAGTCTTGGTCCAAACTTTCTGTCCTGAAAGTCATATGAACTTACCTATATCTGGGTACTCAGCACCCCTACGTTCCATACATTTTTTAATCATCTTCTGCACCAGACAGCTCATTGGGGGTAAGAAGAGCATTTAGATACCTATTTTGCTACAATATTTGCTGATGCCTGGCATATTATAAGCATTCCATAAATAATTTTGAATAATGAATTGTACAAAAATGACTAAATGTTCATGGATGCTAACAGTTTACTTGGGGTAGAGGGCTAAGATTAAAATGCATGAAACAATTAGAGAACAAAGCAAAACAGTCTAAGACTAAATACCAAATGGGTACCAAATGTTCACAACTTCAGAAATACTCTTATCTTGATAATTGGTCCATGCTATATTAGGTTCTTCATATTAGTAGTAATTAGAATAATAATGATCCATTACAATGAAAACTTTAGTTTTCAAAATGCTTTCGCATGCATTATCTCATTTGACTCTACTCCAATTATTTAGGGACAAAGAAGTCATAGAAGCACTTATGCCAAATCATGTAACATGAGCAGGTTTCATGTCATTTATTCTGTGCTGAACTCAGTTGCTTGTGAATCAGAACACTACTTGAACACTAGCAATCTTTAGAAGAAGGCAGAACTTCTCTATTACCCTACAGATGCAATGAAACAAAGAGTTCAGATCTCCAAAGAATGTAGGCATTCACAGTTTCAGTCAAAAAATAGTAATAATAAATTTAAAATCTCCTGTAAAGCAAGACTAATGAGCAGCAAGGCATGTAGCAAATATAAATTAAACCCTCAATTTTAAAATTTCATAGAATGCATTTCGTGTACTGATACCTGTTCATTTACAGATTAGCCTACTGATTCCCCAAAACACAAAAGCTGCTGTACTCAACAGCAGGAAAGCATCTTTCAAAACCAACAGGATGATTAGCTGTGTACTGAAATAAATCTGACCATATGAGCGCTTTGTCTATTCCAGCTTCTCTTCTACTAATAGGTATTACTGATTGAACAGCTTCTTTTTTTAAAAATTTTTTTTATTTTTACAATTACAAAGATATACAATTAAAAAGTTCATATTTGGGTTTTGGTCAAACAGTGTTGCAGCACCCATCCCGCCACCAGTGCCCATCTCCCACCACCAACGTCCCGGTTCCCTCCCCCTCCCCCAGCCCTGCTCCATGGCAGGTTCTTTATTTCTTTCCATTTCTCTCTCTTTCTCTTTCCCTTCCCCTTCAGACTATGGATTACAGAACATACATTAAAAGGTTGTCATGTGTATCTTTTTGCCTCTATTTAATGCTCAGTTCTAGGTTGGCATTAGTACCCTCAACAATTGTTAGCACACTGTTCCATTTTCTGTCTTACTTAGCCTCTGAATCCCACACGTTTGTGATAATTTCCACCTTTGACAGGACCTCCTGATATATGTTTCACTTGACCTTGGATATTGGTATCATAATATGTACCTATATATTTATGTTATGCAGATAAATGCAGTCATTCTGTATCTGTCCCTCTCCTTCTGGCTAATTTCGCTCAACATAATCTTCTCCATGTCCATCCATTTGTAGGCAAATTTTATAACTTCATTTTTCCTAACAGCTGCATAGTATTCCATTGTGTAGATGTACCAAAGCTTTTTTATCCAGTCATTGATTTTCGGGCACTCTGGTTTGCTTCCAGATTCTGGCTATTGTGAATAATGCTGCTATGAACATAAAAGTAGGGATGGTGTTTCCGCTGCGTATTTTTGGCTTCCCAGAGTAGATTCCCAGGAGTGGTATGGCTGGGTCAAATGGGAGTTCAATTTCTAGTCTTTGGAGGAATGTCCATATTGTTTTCCAGAAAGGCTGTACCAGCCGGCATTCCCACCAACAATGGGTGAGTGTCCCCTTTTCCCCACACCCACGCCAGCACTTGTTGTTCTTGTTCTTTTGAATATGTGCCAGTCTCTGTGGTGTAAAGTGGTATCTCATTGTTGTTTTGATTTGCATCTCTCTGATGATTAGTGATGATGAGCATTTTTTTCATATTTTTTTTGCCATTCGAATTTCTTCCTTGCTGAAGTTTCTTTGAACAGCTTCTTAAAGCCAACTATTAGATCAGACAATATGCTAAGTGTTTCTCTTCATTATCTGTCATTTACAAGAGGCAAGTATCATTATTCCCATTTTACAGACAGGAAAACCAATGCTCAAAGAGGCAAGGTGCATGATACACAACAACACGGCTATTATGAGGTTACCTAAAGTAGGTTGTTAATCCAAGAAAGCATGAATATTTTAGGGTTCCACATAATCTCAGGAACCTGTCAGTTCAACTGTTTCTCATTATTGTTTCTAATGAAAACATGAATAATTAATTGAGGACTGACAGTCACCTCCTGATGCTCAACACTCAAGAGCTGTGGCAGGGTCTTCCTTTCTGACACCATAGCAACCAGTTGGAAAAAAATCAGAAAGACAAAAAGAAAAACAAACCACTGAAGAACCTACATTGAATACACAGTAGTTCACTTTCATTCTACATAGAATACATGAGGTGACTCGCATGATTTTTCATTCTTGACCAGTAAACACAACCAGAATATTTCCATTTCATACCATGCTTCTCCCATCCAAAGGATCCCAAATCCTTCTAGCAGCACTCAGACCAAAATTGACACCTTCCTTGAAAGAACTGGTGGATTAGAAAGGGGGTTTTTTGACTCATTTTTTCCACAATTGCACAATTATTATTGCCTTATACTCACAGTAGTACCACATAAGACCACCACCAAAGTGAGAACCCTCACTTCCCAAAGTCTCTTACCCACCTCTCTTAGTATTCTCAGATAATAGTTTTATTCCCCCTATATTAGAGGACGATCTAACACTGGGGGATGACTAACCCCTCTAATTTTTCTCCACATATGGTCTACTTCAAGTCTATTTCAAGCCCAGGTATGCCTGATCCAGAGACTCGATTTCATGGGGGCAGAGCTGCTACCGGCTCTCCCTGTGCCCAGCTGATCATGAGGCATCCAAGAGGGAAGTCGGGTTCTAGCCCTGGCCTGCCATCCCAGCAGAGCCTCTCAAGAAGCCAGAGGAACTCCCACACCATGAGGGCCACCGTTTTCCAAAACCCGGACTCCCCAGCTCATCAGAGCTCCACCCAGCAGAAAAGCTGATCTTTCCCCATTCATTAATACACGCATGAGATGAGAGGCTACTACAAGAATATCCCACCTGCATGGCAGAGCCTGGCAAGCTACCCATGTCATATTTGATAGGTGAGAAATGGGCACTGGTGGAGGGCAGGGTTCTGGAACACTATGTGACCAAAACCCCAAACATGAACAACGTTGTAATTGTATATCTCACAGTGGTATAACAAAATATTAATTAAAAAACTAGTAACAATTATAGCCCTCATTCCCATGATCTGAAGGAATGGTTTGAGGCTCTTCATGTATCTGGAGCGAGCAGATGCTCTTGGGATACACTAGCATGTGACAGGACATATGGAGATGTTACTGGTGACCGCTTGAGCAAATCGATGAACAACAGAAAGACAAGTAATACAAGTGATGGTCTACTTAGATTCCCTTTAGGAGGATGTCTAGAGAAAGGACCCAAACTCACCATCCTAGAGGATTTGCTGGTAGGCCACAAAATCTTTCTCTATGGTTTCTAACTCAGTTGGCAATACCAAAATTTCTCTTCTTTTTAGAGTACCAGGGAGGAAAAGGTTTTAACACATTGCATTTTTTGATGTCAGAGTTATAATAAGGAAGGTCCCCTTGAGAGAGAAGAACCTATTGTTGACGCTGTCTATGGAAGGAGCATGTCCATGATGGGAAGGGTATATTGTTGGAGCTATCTTAAGTTATGAACAGATATTCTCCAGGTGGAAACGTGAGACAGAGTGCATATTTTTAAAATGTGTGTGTTATGTGTGTGTGTCTGTTGTGGTTGTGTGTGTGTTTGGGTGGGAATCAGGTATGGAGAAAGGAATAAAGCAAAGGAACTAAATAAGAAAGGAGCAGAGCAATGAGGTGTGATTCAGAAAGGGGCAGAAGGGTGAACTGCCACTCTGGTCATGTGACTGGCTCTTCCTGCAACAATCTGACCATGCCTCCTCTTCTGATAAAGACTCTGTGTTCCACTCTTAAACTGCAGTTGATATGCTACTTCTTCTAAGATACTCTCCTTAGTACCCTATCAGGATAAGTTGTTTTGTCCTTATATGGGTAAAAGTAAGCAAGAAACAAGAAAAAAGTAAAGCAAAACATTTTATTCCCTGAAAGTCGCAGTTAACATCTAGAACAGTAGCTGCCAATTTAGAACTAGATATGGAGGTCTGTATTGGTTTCTTGTTCCTATTATATATTATCACAAACTTAGTGGCTTAAAGCAATAAAAAGTGCCCTCTTACAATTCTGTAGGTCAGAGGTCTGTTTGGAGCTTGGTACAACTAAATAAAAGAGCAGCAGGAGGAGTTTCTTCTGAAAGCTCCAGAGAAGAATTTATATGGCTTTTCTAGTGTTCAGTATCTGTCAGCATTCCTGGGCTTGTGGCTGCACCATTTCAAGCTTTTAATCCATAGTCACTCACTTCATCTCTTCTGCCCTCAGAGAGTTTTATGAGGCCCCTGATATCATATTTACCATTTTCCTAGCTCAAGATCTTTAATCATATCTGCAAAGTTCTTTTGCCACAGAAGGTAACCTTTACAGGTTCTAGGGATACAATCTGGATATATTTAGAAGCCCTTTATCAGCCTACCCCAAAATCCTGACTGCCATAACTACCATCTGTTTCAGAATCTGTCCCTAGGACCTACCCCACTGTTTACTCTATAAATGGTCTTAAATTGGTACGCCTTGTAAAAGAATGAATTAAATTAGGGAGTGGATGGATGAATGGAAGCTCCAGGTAACTCAAAACATGTGAGTGTAACTAGTAACAAGACTTGACACCAATAAAGGATATAAAGAAACGGTAAGAGGAGTCTTCTTTACCTAGGAAGGTTAATGACAGTTTTTAAGCAGAAGAACATTATTAAAGAGCAATATATTTATCATAAAAGAAAAATACTGGTCTCTATATAGTTTTTAACTCTACACCTCTCCTGGTTTAATTTTAAAAGTGGGGTTCCTCCATCTGAATGCCCAAGCTATCAGGTTTCCATTTTCACTCGGAGGAATAGGGCATGTATTTGAGGCAGTCTCATAGTGTGGCTGCTAGTATGAAAACACAGAGGTTGTTTATAAATCAAAGACTCTTGTGTTCTGAAAATAGAACACATCATTCTCTTCCTGGAAACAGTTCTTCCATATGTACCTGGAAATCCACATACCCAGGGTTTCCTTCTAAGGCTCCAGGAATAAAATAAGGAAAAGAAAGTGATTCTCAGAGATGCAGAAAGGATCATTTATCACTTAGAAATGACCTGAAAATGGCAGACATGATCACTTTCATCTAGTGTAGATGTATAAGCATGCCTCCAGTGGGAGAAGAGGAAAAGCAATGATCAATGGCAAGAGAGAAAGGCAAGAGAGACATGACCACAAGGAAACATGCAAGTGAACTGTGTAGCTGCCAGGCAAGCTGAGTTATACTCAGCACTTAAAGGCAAAGGCAAAGGTTGTGTCAGCACTACTCTCAGAACCACAGTCTGGTGCCAGGGACCTTGAAAAGTACATTTTTCTCATTCACACTTTCAATCGTTAAACAGTATTAGCAAACTCACTTTTGCCATACACATAACATATTTAGTATTTTTTTAATACTTTGCATGGATTTAGAAACTCCAAAGTGTTTTCCCACCACCATTTCAGACTCATGCCTACTCCTTAGAAGAGGGAAGCACGCAGGATCTCTATGTTATAGATGGAGAAACAGGCTTAGATAACAACTTCTGCTCACACTATACTGAGTTAGTCTAGGTAGATTTCCAATTCCAGCCCTGTTTTGCTGCCTACCATATCACCATGCATTTAAGCTAGATATTACAACATTCTTTCAAAGGACAGTGTCCTTTCTGTGTCATACATATAGATCATTATATATGTAATACTATAGTCCACACACAATTTCGTTTGTACCTTAAACATACAGGTCTACTAAACAGCACTTGAGAGAATGCAAAGAGGAAATTATTGTGTCAAACAAAGTAATGGCTGGAAACGCCTTCTTAATTCTTTACTTTTAGTAACTAAAGGAAAAATGACTTATAAATCCATAAAAGCCAATGGAGAGTATCTAGGTATTTTTGGATTGAAGGACTAGATGCTAATTAGATGTGCTTTACTTCTCCAAAAGAAAGATTCTCTCACCATCAAGTTAGCAAATATCTCACATCTCAAAATACCTCAACAGGGTAAACACTATGTGTAGTAGTCCTGGGACATAGGTCCTGCCTTTGAGAAATTCATGGCAGAAGGACCAACAATGTTATAAGTCGAGCATTTAACTTAAAATGTGACATGTGCTGTCATTGCACTAACATGTGGGACCCCAGAGCAGGGGCCTCTCAGCTTAACTCTGTAGGACACTTTCTGATAGAACAATACTTGTGCTAAAATGAGAACATGACAAAAGAACTAGCTAGATAGAAAATAATCAATACATTTTCATTGAATCAACCCAGAGATGAATAACCATTGGGCATATTCCAGGGCCTGATCCCTTCCCAGGGCAAACAAAACAGCTCTTTACCTTCTATAGAATCAATGATGAGACCCCATGGCACTAGCATCTTGAGAATTCATAGATAATTCATAGGCTGTCTAGGTAGCAGATGTCATACTCAATAAACAAAGACATTCACGACTGGGAGAAAAATAAAAGAATCAGCAGCCTCTTCCCGTAGTCTACTAAAGGAAACAAACATGCCCACTCCTCTTCACTCAACACTGTCCCAGCCTCTTCTTTTCTTAGTGAACTTTTTGGATGTCCAATTACCAGGCAGCCTGGAAACAAGTTTTGCTTCTTAAGATAAATAGCCAATGACTGAAGTACAATTTATATCGATTAGTTTTTCATCAGACTCCGTCTCAGTCTGGGTAAGGCTAAATAAGAAGAACTGGTAGGAGAATTGGAGACGAGGACACAAATGACTGTTTTACCTTTGGCATTTAGATGTTGATTTGATCCTGAACCCCGTGGTCTTCCTCGATGACATTTCCAGTGCTGGACCGGAAAAATCTGAGTCTAAATACAGATATAGTCTATAATGAATCCATCTGTTTACACATCAAGTTTTTAAATATTTACAATTATGGCCCTGCCCTTATTAAACTTGCAGGAAAACAGCAGCAGGAGGATTTACATATGGGGCTCAAGAAACCTCTCTCAGCCAGCACCGTAATAGCTGCTGCCTGAAATTTCTCGAAAAACAGATATTTATTTGCCAGACTCTTGAGGTCAAGAAATGACATTAAAACATCAGAAAAAATAGCTTGTTGGGATTTCATGAATTACATACAGGGTACAGTGAGGCGTGGGCACAGGTTAGAAAGTCCTTATTTTAATCTACTCCCATCTTGAAAGGCCATTTCCTGTGGACTGCCCAAAGGCAGGAGGAGCCAAGTCAGGCAGATGGATGGGAACAAGTGATAAACACTGGGAGAGAAAGAGTGTTCTCCTCTTAGGGACTCTGTGAAAGATCAAGATCTGAGTCGGACTTGTCATCTGGTCTCAGAAGGCAAAGGACTTTTCTTAAAGAACCTCATTGCTTGGGTACCAGAAGATTCTGTATCCAGACTGACCTGGCACATCTTCATTTTAGAAAGATACTTTTCACTTAATCTTCATTTCAGTGATCTTAAAACTGTGACTCAGGCGGCATTAGTGAGTCTGCAAATTCATTGAATGTATCATAACCACCTAAAAATGCCAGTATTGAACTAGAGTAACATAGAATGGGGGCCAGAGTGATAGTCCAGTGGGGGAGGGCGTTTGCCTTTCATGTGGTCGACCCGGGTTCGATCCCTGGCATCCCATATGGTCCCCGAGCACTGCCATGAGTAATTCCTGAGTGCAGAGCCAGGAGCAACCCCTGAGCATTGCCGGGTATGACCCAAAAAACAAAAAATAAAAAAAAAAACATAGATTGGAATGGATTGGAGTGAACTGGAGAGTTTTCCATACATATATGTGAGAAGTACACAGAATTTTGTAAAATCTTTTGTAAAAATTTGTCTAAAATATTTATATATGTACTGGGTGTTACATGAAAAGCACGATTCTATAAATTCTATAAATTAAGGCTGTCTGATGTGAAATACTTTGAAGAATGTAAAGGAAAGTGTCCAGGAAGTAAGCCATGGGTCTGGCAATCACAAAGCGTGCTTTTTCGCACATTGTTTAGTTTGAAAAACAGACATGTTTAGAGCTATTTTAGACTCACAGTAAATTTGAGATGTGACTGAAATTTATCTATACTTGCTACCCTCTGGCACGCATAGCCCCCCCAATTATGAACTTCTCCAGCCAGCATGGTGTCTTTGCTACCCTTGAACTTCTACTGAACCACTGTGACCACTCAAAGCCCACACATTGTAGATCACTATTGCTGTTGCTCTTTCCATGGGTTTGAACAAATGTGTGATAGCAGATATCCATCATAATAATTACTGTATCACTGTCTTCCCATTGTTCATTGATTTGCTCGAGTGGGCACTAGTAACATCTCCATTAGTCCTGTTACAAGCAAGTGTAACCCAAGGGCATCTGCTTGCTCCAGGGACAGGAGGAGCCCGAAACCATTCTTCAGGTCATGGAACTGAGGTCCATAATAGTTACTAGTTTTTGGCATAACAAGTAAATAAAACACAGGTAACTTGCCAGGCTTTGCCGTGTAAGTGGTATAGTCTCAGTAGAAGGCTCTCATCTCGAGCATTTACTGATGAAACTTAAAGGGGAGAGATCAGGTTTTCTCTTGAATGGAGCTCTGAGGAACTATGGAGTCTGGATGTTGAGAATGACTGACTGCATGATGTGTGGTTTGCTCTGGCTTCTTGCTAGGCTTACTGGTATCAGTTAGAACCTGTCTAGAACTGTATACAATGTATAAATGTGAAAGATCTTGGGGAGGACCTTATCCTAAAATCAGCATTCTCTAAGAATATCTCACAGCCGCTTTGCAGCAGCACGCCAAGGGGGCTGTGGGTCTAGCGTGGGTGGGTCTCTCTCTTCTGGGGCAACTGGCACGGAGTTGGAGGAAAGGGCAGGGCCCAAAACTCCACTCCGAGTCCAGCCAGCATGGTCTCTCTCCCCGCATGAGAGCAAATCCTTGGAGCAATGTTGGACTCAGCCAGGGGATGGCCAAGCCCCTTACTGGGAGGTCAGCTACATGGGTTGCTTCCACATGGGGTCAGCTGAGCAGCCCAGCTGCTATATTATTACAGCATATTATATATATATATATATATATATCTGCTATATTATTATAGCTGCTATATTATTATATCATTCTATATAATAATAATATATAGAATCAGTTCCTAAAAGTTCTCTTACTCACCAGTTTCCCTCTGTAAATAACAGACTTTTATTTTCAATGGAGACCATACCCACTAGTGCTAGTACCAATAATACTCAGCTAAAATTGTCCAGTTCTAAACGACTGACTTGGGGCTTGGAAGTACCACTCAAGTTACATCCCTCAGTCCAAACTACTTATCTGTGTATTGTCATGTTAATTTTCTCTTTTCCAAAATGTCATAGAGTTGTAATTATACAGTAAACGACCTTTTAAAACCAGCTTCACAGGAGATTGGGGTGAGCGGAAGGAAGGAAACTGGGGACATGGGTGGTAGGAAACTTACACTGGAGCAGGGAAGGTGTTGGAAGACTGTGTGATTGAAACCTAATCATGAACCACTTTGTAACTGTATATCGCACAGTGATTCAATTAAAGATTAAAATAAAAAAATTTTAAATGGAAAAAAAAAAGGAAATCAGCTTCACTCAACTACTATTAGGTCTCTTTTTTAAGACTTGCTTGTTCACTTTGTTTTTAATACTGAATAGTATCTCATTATCTAGATGCAACATAGTTTTACTCACCACTGAAGGGCATTTTAGTTTCTTCCAACTTTGAATAATTATTAATAAAACTGTTATATAGCCATGAACAGATTTTTTATGTGGATGTAAGCTTCATCTCCTGTGAGGTAATATTTAGGGGAATTTTGTTGAATCATATAGTGAGTGTATTATCTACTAATATGGCAGTAACATTTTGTACCCCCAGCAAAAATAGATAAAATTCCCATTGCTCCACAGTTTCATTAGCACCTGATGCAAGGGTTTTGGACATTCTGGTAGCCAAAAAGGTGTATCATTGTATTTTTCATTTCTTTGATGATTTATCATTCTGCGTAACTTTCAATGCTAGCCATCTAGCTATCTTCTTTGCTGAACTGTCTAATAAGAAGTTTAACCCATATTTTAATTCAGTTGTTTGTTTAATGACTGATAAGTTTTAGAACTTCTTTGTAAATTGGGGATAGTTACTCGTTCTTTTACCAGCATTTCTTCCTTTTGGTTTATCTTTGTATTCTCCTCATAAAGTCCTAAAGCAACAATTTTTTGTGCATAAATGCTGGGCTTAGTGATGACTACAAGAGTATGCTACTTGCACAGCAGAGCCTGGCAAGCTACCCGTGTTGTATCTGATATGCCAAATACCAGTAACAATTATAGACCTCATTCCAGAATGGACTGAGGCTCTTTATGTTCCTGGAGCAAGCAGATGCCCTTGGGCTCTACTAGCTTGAGACAGGACATATGGAGATGTTACTGGGGCCCGCTCGAGCAAATCGATGATGAACGGGAAGACAGTGATACAGTGATTTTTTTTTACCACATCTGACAGTTCTCAAGTCTTACACCTGACTCTCTGCTCATAGTTCACTCTTGGCAGTGCACTAGGCACTATATGCAGTGCCAGGGATTAAAACAGGGTTGGCAGAGCACAGGGCCTACATATTACTCTTGTACTGTATCTTTGGTCCCAATTTTTAATTTTAATGAAGATAGCTTATATATTCATCTTTCTTAGGTCATGCCTTTGGTGTTGCATATAGAATTTTGAATATTTTTTGTGGGTAACCACAAAATAAATTACTGGTATTTCCCTGACTTTTTTATATCAAATTGGAAATAAATAACAGCTTGATGATATTGAGTTTCCCTATCCATGAGCACGGAATAGCTTCATTGTATTCAGTTCTTTCACTAATTTCATCAAAATTGTGTGGTTTTCCTCATATAGATTTATGTATATTTTATTAGATGTATACTTATTTCATTTTAGATGAGCCTATGTAAATAATGTTGTGCTTTTAATTTTAAATTCTACTTGCTCATATCTTTATAAAGGAAAGTTAAGCTCATATCTTGTATAAAGAAAGTTAATAACTTCTATATATTAATTTTGTATCCTAGAACCTCCTGTGATCACTTATTATTATTTATGTTTATGTTGGCAATACTTTCATATTTTTAAATGAGTGGCTAAAACAAGATAATGTTCTTCCTTTCTAACATATATCTTTTATTTATTTTGCAAAACTCTTACCATTAATTATGTTAGATATAAGTATTTTCCGGGGCTGGAGCGATAGCCCAGCGGGTAGGGCGTTTGCCTTGCCGGCCCGGCTTCTGCTGGCCTGGGTTCGATCCCCGGCATCCCATATGGCCCCCGAGCACCGCCAGGAGTAATTCCTGAGTCCAGAGCCAGGAGTAGCCCCTGAGCATTGCCGGATGTGACCCAAAAAAGGCAAAAAAAAAAGTATTTTCATGTAAATATTCTTTTAAAGTTTATTCTGTTTGGGAGTAGGAGCTCCTCAATAATACTAGAAAGACCGAACCTGCATCTCTGTTATATCCCTTTGAATTATCTCCTAAACCCTATAAATATTATTTATCAAGTTAAAAATTTTAAGTTAGAATGTGGACTGGAGAGATAGTACAATAGCTAATGTGCTTGCTTTGCACATGACTGATCCTGGTTTGATCCCAAGTACCACATATAGTTCCTTAAGTACTGACAGGAGCGATGCCTGAACACAGAGCCAGGAGTAAACCTAAGGACTGCTAATGTTGCCCTAAGTCAAAACAAAAACAATGATGTACTCAACAGACATTGGTAATCAAGCCCCCTTCCCACTGTGCTATCTCTCTGGTCCCACCCTTGAAGTTTTTAAGTACATTGGTTTCTGTTCCAAGTATCCTCCATTCTTTAGTGTTCTTTATAAAATAGTTGCTCACAACCTTTTCTTGAAAAAAAAAATAATAAAAAGCACCTGGTTGATGAATAAGCAGAGTCAACTTTTCTGTATCTTGGGGCCAGAGATTTGAGTCAAAATAGAGCACATGGTCATTTTGAACTCTCACCCGGCCTGCCTGCATCCTAGGTAGAGTCTCTGGGGTGCGCGGCTGGCCGGGCGGGTGCCTGGGGCTGTGGTAGAGCTCCAGGTCTCAGCAGAAGGTGGAACTACAACCCCCAGAAGTCCGAGCGGAACCGGAAGTAAACCGTCATTTTGAACTCTCACCCCGGCCTGCCTGCATCCTAGGTAGAGTCTCTGGGGTGGTGCTGGCTGGCCAGGCGGGCGCCTGGGGCTGTGGTAGAGCTCCAGGTCTCAGCAGAAGGTGGAACTACAACCCCCAGAAGTCCCGAGCGGAACGGAAGTAAACCGTCATTTTGAACTCTCACCCCGGCCTGCCTGCATCCTAGGTAGAGTCTCTGGGGTGCGCGCTGGCCAGGCGGGCGCCTGGGGCTGTGGTAGAGCTCCAGGTCTCGGCAGAAGGTGGAACTACAACCCCCAGAAGTCCGAGCGGAACCGGAAGTAAACCGTCATTTTGAACTCTCACCCGGCCTGCTTGCATCCTAGGTAGAGTCTCTGGGGTGCGGCTGGCTGGCGGGCGGGCGGCCCGCTACGCCGCTTCTTATTAATAAAACTAGGAAATTCAACACCAAGGGTAGGTAATACCCTCAAGAAAAAAGAAACAGTACACTAGAGGAATTTATCCCTGAACACCGCAACACCATGGGAAAACAACGCCAGATCCCCAGCTCGAAGAACAGATGAAGGAATTGACCGTGAAGAATCAAAAAAGAATACAGATATGCATGATCACTCTGACAATGAAATTAGAGAGGAAATTGGTAGGATGTTTAAGGAGCTCAACGAAAAAATTGAGCAGATGTCCAATAAAATACAGGAGAACATAAACGGAGTTGTTGAAAGGGCAGTCAATAAACTACGGGAGGAAATGAGAGCAGAAATGAGAACCATGCAAAGAGAAATATTGTCACTTAAAAACTCAGTAGATGAAATGAAAAACACAATCGGGGCTCTCAACAATAGGATGACAGCAGCGGAAGAGAGAATCAGTGAGACTGAAGATGAGCTGCAGAAAGCACTCAGAGAACTACATAAGATGGAAAAAGATCGGAAAATGGATCAGCAACGGAACAGAGAACAATGGGATGAAGCCAGGTGGAACAACATAAGAATCATCGGAGTCCCAGAGGGACAGGAAAGTAACCCCAAGGAAATTAAAACAGTTAAAAACATCCTGGCTGAAAAGTTCCCCGAGTTAAAGGATGAAGGCATCCAGATCCAAGAAGCCCGGCCAGCGTACCAGCAAGAAGAGACCCCAATAGAAAGACCCCAAGACACATCCTAGTCAAAGTAATGGATACCATAGACAGAGACATAATTCTTCAGGCAGCAAGATCAAAAAGGAAATTGTGTACAAAGGAGCATCCATTCGACTTTCAGCAGACTTCTCAGAAGACACCCTCCAAGCCCGAAGGCAGTGGTGGGATATAGTAAAAAAACTTAATGAAATGAACGCCTCAGCAAGAATTCTTTATCCAGCTAAACTCTCACTCAGATTTGAAGGACAGATATACAACTTCTTGGATAAACAACAGCTTAGGAACTTTGTAAAATCAAAACCAACCTTAAAAGAAGGACTGAATGATCTACTATAAGACGAGACATAACCCAAAAAGAACAACCAACCTACACAGAAAGATGGCACAAAATCCCATGACAATAATATCTCTCAATGTCAACGGTCTAAATGCACCAGTTAAGAGACACAGAGTGGCAAAATGGATCACAAAATTGAATCCGACATTCTGCTGCCTTCAAGAAACACACCTGAACAATCGGAGCAAAGACAGGCTCAAAATAAAAGGCTGGAAAACAATCCTTCACTCAAACAACCCATCCAAAAAGGCTGGGGTAGCCATACTGGTATCTGACAACATAGACTTCCAGGCTGAAGAAGGTCAGAAGGGACAGTGAAGGTCACTTGTTAATAGTCAAGGGATGCATATATCAGGAAGAAATCACGCTATTAAACATATATGCACCCAATGAGGGGCCAGCAAAATACCTAAAACAACTACTAATAGACTTCAAAGAAGACATTGACAGCAACACAATTGTAGTTGGAGACTTCAACACTGCTCTATCAACCCTGGATAGATCAACAAGATTGAAACTTACCAAGGAAATACTGGCCCTAAAAGAGGAGATGGAAGAAAGAGGGCTGGTAGACATATACAGGACATTTCATCCCCAAAAAAGCTGAATACACTTTCTTCTCCAGTGCACATGGAACATACTCCAAAATAGATCACATGCTGAGCCATAAATCATACCTCCATAAAATCAAGAAGATAGAAATTGTGCCAACTATTTTTTCAGACCATGATGCACTGAAAATAGAAGTTAATTGTACACAAAAACGGAGACCAATACCAAGTACCTGGAAACTAAACAGCTCACTGCTGAACAACCAGCAAGTCATAAAAAGAAATCAAAGAGGAAATCCAAAGATTCCTTGAAATAAATGAGACTGAAGACACGAATTACCAGAACTTGTGGGATACAGCAAAAGCAGTGTTAAGAGGCAAGTTCATAGCTCTTCAGGCATTCATCAGAAAAGAAGAAAAGGCCATCATAAACAGTCTGACTTCCCAACTTAAGATCTTAGAGAGTGATCAACAAAAGGAGCCCAACCCAAGCAGAAAGAAAGAAATAATAAAACTTAGAGCAGAAATCAATGAGATGGAATATCAAAAAACAATCCAGAAGATCAACGAAACCAAAAGCTGGTTCTTTGAAAAAATAAACAAGATTGACAAACCACTTGCAAGACTTGTAAGAAAAGGAAAAGAGAGAACCCAAATAAATAGAATCAGAAATGAAAACGGGGACATCACAACTGAAAACACAGAAATTCAAAAGATCATCAGAGATTACTATGAGAGCCTGTATGCCACGAAACAAGAGAACCTAGAAGAAATGGACAAATTCCTGAATTCCTATAGCTTCCCAAGTCTGCAACAAGAAGATTTGGAATACCTCAACAAACCTATCTCCATCGAGGAAATAGAATCGGTAATCAAAAGTCTCCCCAAACACAAAAGCCCAGGCCCAGATGGATTCACCAGTGAATTCTACAAAACCTTTAAAGAGGACCTACTACCAATTCTTTTTTAAGCTCTTCCGGCAAATTGAAGAAACAGAAATACTCCCAAATAGCTTTTACGAGGCACATATCACCCTGATACCCAAAGCAGACAAAGATGTCACAAAAAGGAAAACTACAGACCAATCTCCCTGATGAATACAGATGCTAAGATCTTCAACAAAATACTAGCAAATAGAATCCAAAGAGTCATCAAAAGATTGTACACCATGACCAAGTGGGATTCATCCGGGAATGCAAGGATGGTTCAACATCCGCAAGTCAATCAACATAATACATCATATCAACAAAAAGAAAAATAAAAACCATATGATCATATCAATAGATGCAGAGAAGGCATTTGACAAGATTCAACACCCGTTCATGATGAAAGCTCTCCGTAAAATGGGGATTGAAGGAACCTTCCTCAAGATAATCCAGGCCATCTACTACAAGCCCACAGCGAGCATCATTCTTAATGGGGGAAAAACTGAAAGCCTTCCCCTTAAGATCAGGGACAAGACAAGGCTGCCCGCTCTCACCACTTCTATTCAATATAGTACTGGAAGTACTTGCCATAGCAATCAGGGGAAGAAAAAAGACATTAAGGGCATCCAGATAGGAAGGGAAGAAGCCAAGTTATCACTATTTGCAGATGACATGATATTATACCTGGAAAACCCAAAACTCTCTACCAAGAGGCTCCTAGAAATAATACATTCTTATAGTAGAGTAGCAGGGTACAAAATCAATACCCAAAAGTCAATGGCCTTCCTATATGCAAACAGCGAAAGAGAAGAAAGGGACATTAAAGAAACTATCCCATTCACAATTGCACCCATGAAAATCAAATACCTAGGAATCAGTTTGACAAAGAATGCAAAGGATCTCTACAAAGAAAACTACAAAACTTTACTTCAGGAAATAAAAGAAGACCTGAGGAAATGGAGACACATTCCCTGCTCATGGATTGGAAGGATTAACATTATCAAAATGGTAATACTCCCTAGAGCTTTATACAGATTTAATGCGGTCCCTATAAAGATACCCATGATGTTCTTCAAAGAAATTGAACAAACACTCCTGAAATTTGTATGGAATAATAAAACCCCACGAATAGCTAAAGCAATCCTTGGGAAAAAGAAGATGGGAGGTATCAATTTCCCCAACCTCAAGCTCTACTACAGAGCAGTTGTAATTAAGACAGTGTGGTATTGGTATAGAGACAGACCCGTAGACCTATGGAATAGAATTGAGTATCCTGAAACGCACTCACAAATATACAACCACTTAATCTTCGATAAAGGAGCAAAAAATATTAAGTGGAACAAAGAAAGCCTCTTCAACAAATGGTGCTGGGAAAACTGGGCAGCTACATGTAAAAAAATGAACTTAGACCTCCTTCTAACGCCATGCACAAAAGTCAGATCAAAATGGATTCTAGATCTCGATATCAGACATGAATCTATAAGGTACATCGAAGAAAACATAGGAGAAACGGCTCTATGACATCGAAACGAAAAGTATCTTTAAAGGCGACACACCGCTGACCAAGCAAATGGAAGCAATGATAAACAAATGGGATTATATAAAATTGAAAAGCTTCTGCACCTCAAAAGAAACGGTGACCAAGATACAAAGACAATCCACAGAGTGGGAAAGGATATTCACCCAATACCCATCTGACAAGGGGTTAATATCCAGGATATATCAGGCACTGGTAGCACTCCACAAGAAGAAAACAGCCAACCCCATCAAAAAATGGGGAGAAGAAATTCGAATGGCCAAAAGGCATATGAAAAAGTGCTCTTCATCTTTGATCATCAGGGAGATGCAAATCAAAACAACAATGAGGTACCATCTCACCCCACAGAGACTGGCACACATCCAAAACAGCAAGAACAACCGGTGCTGGCGTGGATGTGGGGAAAAAGGGACTCTCATCCACTGCTGGTGGGAGTGCCGACTGGTCCAGCCCTTTTGGAAAACAATATGGACATTCCTCCGAAAGCTAGATATTGAGCTCCCATTTGATCCAGCAATAGCACTCCTGGGAATATACCCTAGAGACCGAAAAACACATAGCAGAAACACTATCTATACTTCTTTATTCATCTCTGCGCTATTCACTATAGCTAGAATCTGGAAACAACCTAAATGCCCGAGAACAGAGGACTGGCTAAAGAAACTGTGGTTCATCTACACTATGGAATACTATGCGGCTGTCAGAAAGGATGAAATTATGAAATTTACCTGCAAATGGATGGACATGGAGTCTATCATGCTGAGTGAAATTAGTCAGAAGGAAAAGGACAGATATAGAATGACTGCATTCATTAATAGGATATAGATACCAGTGTTTTAATAAATATGGGAAATTGTAATGGCAGATTAAAACTCACCACTGAATATACACAAAGAGACTTAAGTGATTAACTCTAACTATCTGCAGGGCTAGCCACAATGTGTAAAATAAGAGGGAGAGAGATGCAGAGACAGAGAGAGAGATAGAGAGAGAAAGAGAGGAAACTGGGGTACCTGCTATTAAGGCGGGTGGGGGGATGGGAGGGGAGGGGTACATTGGTGGTGGAAATGGGGCACTGATGGAGGGATGGGTGCTGGAATACTGTATTACCAAGAACCAATTATGAACACCTTTGTAATTGTATGTTTCACGGTGGTATAATAAAAAAATTAAAAAAAAAAGGAAAAAAAATAGAGCACATGATTCACATGGGGAAGGCCCTGAATTTAATGCTCAGCTTATCACACACACACACACACACACACAACACACACACACACACACTCTCTCTCTCACACATAAACACACACACACAAACTGTTTGGTCCAACTACTGGACCTAGATTTGCCCACTGACCACAAGGGCAATATGGGGAGATTTCTCATGGCTCTGTGTCTGTAATTTTCCCATTGGTAAAATAAGAGCTTTGGACTGATCCCAGTTGTTTCCATATATGTGTGTGCTTTGGGAGCTCCACAGAGCAAGGTGCTGCCGAGTGATGATGATTTAAAAGAGTAGGAAGAATCCATGCTCTGTTTTTACAATTAATTTATTTATTTAAGTTCTACTTTACAACTTCATTTGCATAGATGATATCTGAGATCCCCTAGAGCTCAGCCTTTCAGAAGCTTCCACAGCTCTCCCTGTGGGGTTCTTTCAGGCACACACCCTCATTTTTATTAAGTTTTCATGTTCTTTCTTTAAAGTCTGCTAAGTATCAGCTACTGAGGCAGTGGCTAATATGAATAGAACATTTGACAACACCCAACTGGGGTCTTCATTTGTTATCTGTCTTTCAAACAGAGTCTAGGCAAATGGTTTTATCTTCCATTTGACTCCTGCAATTCCTGATGACTAACTGTAGTCATCGCTGATATGTGGCTACTACTATAGATCATGCTGGAAACTTTGTTTCATAGGTTCATCCATCAGCCTGTGTGGATTAGGAGGACATTTAATGGCGAATTCATTATGGTGAGAAATCTGTGAGTTGCAGTCATAAAATTTGCTTTTGCTTTTAAGGAAAGTGTGATCACTCACCCCTTTTTGAAGATAACTGACAAGAGGCTAGCCCTCTTAACTCTGGAATCTTCCTCTGTTTTACAATGGTTGTGTTGTTCACCCAAATAGGTTTTTTGATTCCATTCCACCTAAGATTATTGAGTACCTATTATATACAGGTATTGGTCTAACCATAAACACTAAATGTGTGCTTTACACACCCATGTTTTTTACTATTTGCATGTCCCCTTCCCATTCCGTGCCTTTTCTCTCAAGATGAATTTCACTCACAAGTTCCAATAGGGCTTTCCTAGCTCATTCTCAGAGACTAATCTATTGCTCAGCATACTCTGTGCTTCTAGGCTTTGATTTCTCATTATCAGTAGCATTTTATCATATGCTGTTCTTTCTTTCCTTACCTGATGGCAAACATACAAATTATAGGTAAAGTTCTTAAATTGTACAAACAAGCTGGTGCTAAATAAGTATTAGCTATCATTATTGTTATAATTAAACTAGTATAATTAAACTAGTAATATGTGTATATATATTAATCTGAGTAGATAAACTACATCTGTGATGAGAGGGTACTGTGTGGGTCATTAAAAAAGAAGAGAAACAAATCTAGGAAACAGAGTAGTGGTTCCCAAAGTAGGCAATATAACTCCCATCCCCTTGAGAGAGCACTGGAAAGATAGGGGTACAGGCATGTAGTAGTTTTGCATATAGTCACGGGATCAGGGGAATGATATCTGTTTGTTTAATAAAGTAGATTTCCAGGGAAGCACTGAGTGACTGTTTTCTGATAATGGAAATTTAAACCAAGTAGGTTTGGGGTCAGAGAGATAGCACACCGGGGAGGGCGTTTGTTTGCCTTGCATGAGGCCAACACAGGTTCTATCCCCTGCATCCCATATGGTCCTCCCAGCACTACCAGGAGTAATTCCTGAGTGCAGAGCCAGGAGTAACCCCTGAGCATCAGTGGGTGTGACCCAAAAGGCAAAATAAAATAAACCAAGTAGGTGTGGGAATTTGGGGGGTTTGGGGATACAGAGCTTTCTGGGCTAGGCATGGACAGGGAAAGGGGTAGTTTGTACGTGAATGAAGATAGTGCTAGAAACAAACTACTGATTGCTTTCAAGGTCCAGCCCCAGCTAAGCCCACAGGCCTGGGAAGGGTCAGATGTCATGAGTGATCTCACCTCACTAGATGCCCCCTCATCCTCTAACTCTGGGAGGAATTTTCTATGCTGGCTTTTGGAGAGGAGCTGCCATAGGCTTTTGACTCTAGTTGCCAAAAATCTGGGGAGAGGATCACATTTTGTGCCAGTCAAGGGTGAAGGGCTCCTCAGGCAACACTTGATCTGCTGACTGCATTTCTGGCAGCCCACTCAAAACTATTGATTTCAGTGTGCAGATTAGGAAATGAGGGCTACCACTGTAAAGGACCAATGATTCTTTTTCAGTAGAACCAGGGAACTCTGAGAGGCTGATGGCTCTCTCTCTCAGATACACTACACTAGGGCCTTCTCCAAGGTTATGTACAGTCTATTCTTCAGCTGAGGACCAACTTCACAGCCCACAGGACTCAATGATCTCTTATCTACCCAGCTGTGATTGATACAATGAAATAGATGATACAATGAAATCATCTATGCAGAAATGTTTAATCTTTATTGTCTGTCATCTGAGGGCATTTAAAATGCTTCTTTGGTTTCTTTTTAGTAAGCTTTCGATTTATTTGTTATTTTCATATACATATATACATCTATATCTATCTATATCTATATCTATATCTATATCTATATCTATATCTATATCTATATCTATATCTATATCTATAGATAAAGATATGTATGTATCTTCAACTCCACCGTTCTCCCTACATTAACATATGCCTCAGAGACATGGGTCCTACAAAAGCAGGACACTATTCGAATCTCCCAAAGAGGTCTTGAAAGAGCTATGCTTGGAATATCATGCCTCACTCAAGTGAGAGAAGGAATCGGAGTTTCGACCTCCGTCACTGTTCCAGAGTCAGGGATGCTGTCTCATTTGCCAAGGCATCAAAAATTAGATGGGCTGGACACGTAATGCGATTTGGAGACGACTGATGGACTAGAGCCGTTACCAACTGAATCCCACGGGATGTCAAAAGATAACGTGGCGGCCTACCTACAAGATGGTCAGACTTCTTTGACAAGACCCTGAATGAACGGTTTGAGGCTCTTCATATTCCTGAAGCAACCAGATGCCATTGGGCTACACTGTTACGTGATAGGGTCAAACGGAAATGTTACTGGCACCCTCTTGAGCAAATTGATGAATAATGGGATGTCAAGTGATCAAGTGATATATATATATGTGTGTGTGTGTGTGTGTGTGTGTGTGTGTGTGTGTGTCTGTGTGTACTGAAAAATACGAGGGCCGCCATTCTCAACATCCAGATTCCACAACTCATCAGAGCTCCACCCAGCAGAAGAGCTGATCACAGCCCTGCTTGTCAGAGTCTCACCCTACAGCCGTCTATTTCAATCCCAGGTATGCCTGATCCAGAGACTCAGAGACATGGGGTAGAGCTGCTACTTACTGTCCCTGTGCCCAGCTGATCATGAGGTGCCCAGGAGGGAAGACAGGTTCTAGCCCTGGCCTGCCATCCCAGATTCACAAGAATCCAGAGGAACCCGCACACCATGAGGGCTGCCATTTTCAAACTCCGGAATCCACAGCTTGTCAGAGCTCCGCCCAGCAGAAAAGCCCATCAGTGGCTGAGTGGTTCATCAATACATGCACGAGATGAGAGGCTACTTCAAGAGTATCCCACCCACACAGCAAAGCCTGGCAAGCTATCCATGCCATATTTGATACACCAAAAACCAGTAACAATATAGACCTCATTCCTGTGACCTGAAGGAATGGTTCGATGCTCTTTATGTTCCTGGAGTGAGTAGTTGCTCTTGGGCTACACTAGCATGTGACAGGACGTATGGAGATGTTACTGGTGCCCGCTTGAGCAAATCGATGAATGGGAAGACAAGTGATACTCTATCTATCTATCTATCTATCTATCTATCTATCTATCTATCTATCTATCTGTCTGTCTGTCTGTCTGTCTGTCTGTCTGTCTGTCTGTCTGTCTGTCTGTCTGTCTGTCTGTCTGTCTGTCTGTCTGCCTGCCTGCCTGTCTGTCTGTCTGTCTGTCTGTCTGTCTGTCTGTCTGTCTGTCTGACTTAAGCCCTTGCACCAGCACTTGATATTTAGATGAATTGTTTAAGGTAACCACATGGAATCTCTGTTCTCTCATGGTCTTAAAAAAAGAGGGTTGAACAATCCTAGAGCATGACAAGTGCTATAAAAACAATTAGTAGAGCCCAAGTCAAGGGCAAGGTTCTGAAAAACAATTATCAGAACAATTTTGATGGAATCAGGTGTAAAGACACAGTTTTAAAGCACCTGTGAAAGTGTATAATACACAAAAATGATTCTTCCTCCCTTGCTGTGTCCATCCACACCCTCTGTCTCATCACCTTTATGACACCCACTAGGTTCCTAAACAGACAGGTTCTGTATCAGACACCTAAGGGCGTTGATGGTAACTGTCATTTGGTAGAAAAACATGTTCTTTGTTATCTAGGCTAAATAAATATACTAATTTCAATTATTACAAGTCATCCACAGTAGTAATGATCCATAATTGCTAACAAACATTGGATTCTGGGTAGAGTCTGAGCAGATGCATCTAATGGGTTTATTTGGTTGAGCACTTTCTTTTTTAAGTATTTTATTATACCACTGTGAGATATACAATTATGAAGATATACAATTAAAAAGTTCATATTTGGGTTTTGGTCATACAGTGTTCCAGCACCCATCCCTCCACCAGTGCCCATCTCCCACCACCAACTACCCGGTTCCCTCCCCCTCCCTTAGCCCGCCTCCATGACAGGTTGTTTATTTCTTTCCCTCTCTCTCTCTTTCTCTTTTCCTTCCCTTATAGACTATGGATTACAGAACATACATTAAAGGGTTGTCCTGTGTATCTTTTGCCTGTATTTAATGCTCAGTTCTAGGTTGGTATTAGTACCCTCGACAATTGTTAGCACACTGTTCCATTTTCTGTCTTACCTAGCCTCTGACTCCCACACGTTTGTGATAATTTCCACCTTTGACAAGACCGGTTGAGCACTTTCTATCTGCTTCTTCCTTAGTCTTTGTCAAACCCTGTGCATCCTGATCTCTGGTACTTCATTTGCTCTGTCAACCTTCAACAGATATCAAGAATGTCCAGGAAAGTGGTCCAAAGTCATCCAGCTATGCAGGCAACAGATCTAAACCCCAGCATGACTCTGTCTCCTAAACCTATATAGGTTTTGTGTTGAAGGGTGAAAGATGTTGAGGGTTGGGGGGTAGGGGGGGCACTCGTGTAATTTTGGGAAATAGTAATAATAAAGGTTTCATCAGGGATTTCCTAGCCCAGAAGTAACTTAAATGTATGAAAATTACATATCTTTGACACATAAATCATGAGCACTTTGGAGAAGAGTAATGGAAGCATCACTCAGATACAGAAATAAGGTAAAGATGATTCCATGAAATTATGAGAAGACCAGCAATGTTGCAAGGCTTTCCTGTGACAATGCCCATATTAACTTTATATGTGCGAAACTCCAGAAAATCTCATTCGAAAGAACTGCATAAAAGTTCTTTCTGAAATTTCTGAAAGTCACTTGTGGCTTACATTTCAAGCCCATGTTCTCCCTTGAACAGTATCTCACTTGTTTGTCTCTTGGTTTCTTTACTTGTTTGTTTACACTCTGGAGAATCCTGTGTTATCTCTTCATTATGTACTTTTCTCTCTCCCTTCACATATTTCTAAATAAGTTTTAATAAATCTACCTTACTTCACCATTTTATATCCTCCTGAAATTTTTCCTGAGGGAAAGGTGAAAGACCCAAGATGCCTGTTCTAGTCCTGTACACACAAGCAGGTAGCCTACATGAGTTGAGCAGAAAAGTGGAAACTCTTCTTGAGTTTAATATCCATGACAAAACCTGTATTATACTCTTTTACCAAGAATGATTTGGGAGACCTGGGGGGCATTATAAAAGCTTCATCAAAGAATTAGGTGCCAAAGAATTAACCCGAAAAATGTTAAAATCTATCAGCTAACTTTTTTCTGGCCAAGGTTCTATTCAGGGAGGGGGATTCATAAGTGGTGATGCTCGGGGGTTACTCCTGATTCTGCACTTAGGAATTACCCCCAGAGTTCTTGGGGGACTATATGGAATGCTAGTACCAAACCAGGGCAGGCTAAGGGCAAGGCAAATGCCCTACCTGCTGTACTATTCATCTGGCCCCCTGGTCTAGGTTCTATAAGACACTGATATTGAGAGAGCCAAAGACAGAGACAGAGAAAGAAACAGACTTCTTTTCAGAAATTTGATTTTGAATATACATACAACTATATATATGCATTATATATAATATATATACATTTTTTCTTTTTCCTTAACATAAGCTCCTTATCCCCATGGACCTAGCAGAGTGTTGGGCACCTATTTGACTGGTGTCTGACAGATGGAGACAAGACCTGAGATTTGGGGACCCTCCTGGATCATCAGTTATCAAGCATGGCTAGAAGGTGACAGCAACATATCCCCAGCTGCAGTTTGTGCAAAAACAAGATTGTATTTCAAGACACAGTCGAAAAGCATAGTTCCTTCGCTTTGAGAGTGTTAATTATTTCTGAAGTGTAAGAAAATGCATCCAGACAGGGGTAGAAATATCCAGACCTTTTGCTACACATTTCTAAAAACACATTCTCTCCCTTTACACAAGATATCTTGGTTAATCAAACATTATGTGCGCTCTATTAATTTCCTTTGCTGGTTTCTGTCTCCATTCTCTTCTGTTGTTCCACAATCATTACCAGAGATTCAGAGAGTTTTGGGGAAAGGGGAATGGTTTTAATCATCATCAGCAAGAATAGGAAGAGAGTTGATTTTTTTTTTCCTCAGGCTTTTGGAAACAGGGAGAACTGAGAGCAAGTTAAGCGGTAGCCTTTTTTGCTGGCAAATTCATTTTCTATAACGAGAGGCGGTCATCTATCGCGAGGAGGCTGAAATTCTAAGATAAAGATGAAAAGTTGGTGTTTTATCATAATGACACAGATCTGCATCTCCATTTATTTTGTGCTCCAGCAGCAAAATATACTGGGGACTGTCATTCTGCTTTGAAAAGTGGGAAATATTGAGGCATTTAAATGATCTGAGAGTAAAAAGGAGGCACCAAGGGAGGAGCCTGGAAAATAGCTTTACAGTCTTCCTGGGAGAAAAGACCCTCAAACCACTGACCCAGATAGTCTGGATTTAACACTTGTCACTTAAAGTCTGTCCGTAACTAGGGCTAGCTGGAGGAGTGGGCATCTCTCTCAGGAGCGCTCAGGGGCTACTTCTGATGCATCTTGGACAGCTGGGCTGCGGGATTCACGTAAGGGCTGGATGACGCAGCTGCACTAGAGTCTGTTGCTCTGGGGAACACCAGGGCCACACCTGGCGGTGCTTGGGGACAGAGGCATGCATGGGGTGCTGGAAATTGATGTGGGTCGATTGCTCCCCTGTTTCTCTTTAGGGAAGAGTATTTCTTTATGTGCCTTGATGATAATGATAACCACTTTTCATATTATTCTAACACTTTCAACTTCTTTCAAAGTTTCAAAGTACATTTACCTCCTTAATGTCTTTAGAATTAGTGAGGTTATGTGGGGTATCCAGGACAAGAATGATTTCCAGAAACCCAGCCACCCAGAGTTTGCGAAAGAGCAAAAACACAGGCATTTGCTTCGATGTGAAGACCAGATCTCTTTTCTCAGCACCTAGACCTTTCCTTGCTTCCCTTTTTGGGTAGGGAACAGATGCTGGCTGTTCCCAAAGTGACACATTTTCCCATCTTTAGAACAATTCAAAATGTTTCTTTGAGCCACACTTAGTGAAAAACCAACCCTGTTATGGATAACAGAAGCTGATCAGATCTCTACACACCTCCCCTTCTCATTTTATACTTGGGTCCAAGAATTATTTGGAATAACTTCTGATTTTTCAAAACATGAATTACTAAATAAAATTAAAAAGCAAGGGCCCTCATACTCACTTCCCTTCCACAGTGTCTGCTACAGACACCAATCCTAGCCCACTGGTGCCTGATTCTACCTCTATTTTACATCTACAGCTGGGTTATATTTTCACCTTCTGGTTTAAATACATTTCGAATGTGTCAGTATCATTGCTTCTACTCAGATTAATAGGATCAGCCAAAAGGATGGCTGACATTTTTGTTGCTATAGAAACTGGTCCTGATGTTACAAGCTTGCTTTCCCCCCTATTTGCCATACATCTATCCAGCTACTGAACACAGACATCTTTTTGTTTCACAAGGAATTACGTTAAAAAATTAAGCCATATTTATCCTGGTCTAGTTTTCATTATACCTGGAAGAAAAAAGTATTGAAACATATTAAGAGGTCTCCAAGAAAGGGTGGGAATTAGTAATAAAAATATTTCTTGGTAGCTTTGAACCATCTAAAATATAAAGAGAAAACAAGTCAGGAAAAATATCCTACAACCTAAATCCTGGTGTGTGTGTGTGTGTGTGTGTGTGTGTGTTTTCCAGTTGAGACTTCAGGGTTTTTACTTAGCAAGCTTCTAAACAAACAGACTCATTCCACATCAGGACAGCCAGAAACATTCCGGCCCCTTCCCTCCTCCCTCCCCTTTTCTCTCCCCACGCTCATACACAAAATAGTTTCTGGACAGCTGTTTCCTTAAATATGCCATCAACAGCCTACAACACATCACCTCCATTGTACACTCAAGTTCTCTTCCACAGATGCACCATCGCCCCCAGAGAAAAGCTCTCACATAGAATTAAGATGTAAAGTCTTGGCACTTAATGATGCAGCAAGCACGTATGGCTCGTGCCAGGAGGTATGCTCAAGAAGGAAGAGACAGAGGGAATGAAAAAACAGCAGCACCCTGGAAAATGATAGGGAAGCTCAACTACTCTACCCCCAGTAATGTCCTGTATTTATCAAGAACAGAGCCTAATTGGCAGGATCTAAACTGTCAGCTGTCCATGTGTCAGAGCTATGATGGCAGCAGCCGTCTACATATTTGAGTGAAATTTCTACTTTTCCCATTTACTTGCCACTTGTCTTCCCATTGTTCATCGATTTGCTAGAGCAGGTGCCAGTATATTTCCATTTCTTGGGAATGAGATCCATTATTATTACTGTTTTTGGCATAGCGAATATACCATGGGTGCTTGTCAGGCTCTGCCATGGCTCTGAGTTCACTCAAAGGGGCCCAGTCTTTTCTATGCCAGACCATCAACCATCCAGGGCCTACGGGGCAGAGCCCTGGTCTAGACAATCCCTGTCTCCTGTCTGCCACCTGCTGAGGCAGCTGGGTAGCACAGTCACACCTGCAACACCTTGAAGGGCCTTTCCCGTTATAGGTTTAAATAAAACTTCTCTACCTACCACTTAGGAGGCAGACATGAGTGAAGACTGTAGCTCACCTGGACAACCAGACTAACTGTAGCTTGAACCTTAACCTCAGGGGGTGGCTTCACTTTGAAAACAAGGTGGCATTCACTATACTTATTGAATGGAAGGTGATTTAGGTGATTAACTTGGTCACTTGATGTAATATGGATCTTATGCCATAGATGAATAGATAGAACTTGAATAATATTGAAGCTATTTTGTACCAAGAACTGAGGAAGAGATAATTCTGATAGAAGCTGTTTCAGTGTAGATTTTAAAAACCAAGATCAAGTGGTCAACCTGGATTCAATTCCTCTCATTGCAAATGGTCCTCTGAGAACCACCAGGAGTAATTTCTGAGTGCAGAGCCAGGAGTAAATCCTGAGCATTGCCACATGTGGCCCCAAAACAAAACAAACCATCAAAACAAAACTACAACAAATAAACAAGAGCATGTATCTTCCCACATATGTGTTGTAGACAGTGAGTTTACTTTTGGGAAAGGGTAGCAGAAAATGTTCTCTGTGGTTGGATTAAATGGTAAGACATTTAATAACTATAGATGGAAATGTAGTAATAACTAGGATCTGAGTAAATGCACCATTTCTGTGAAGTAGAGGGTGTCCTTCAATCTGTGTAAGTAATGAGAAAGCTGGGTTTCAGTAGGAAACACATTCTGTCTAGTGACTAAAAAGTGAAACGCCAAATTCAGGCAGAATGATATTTTCATATGGAACCTAGGCACTATATGATGTAGGATAAAGGAACTAAAGGAATAATGCACCAAAAAATAAACCCCCAACAAAACAAAATGGTTTTCCCCAAGATGTCCTAGTCATGGGAAAAACTGTGACCGTTACAGGAGGAAAAGGTGGAGGACTGATGGGAGCAGAGGGGTGTATTTGGGGTGGGGTGTCACTGGGGCTTTAGTTGTGGGAAAGTAGTTATATACAAATACAGAGATGTGAAGTGAAAACCCTGAATTTTCACCCTATTGAAAACCAAAGGATAAGGCAGCGAGAAAAGAAAAGGAAGAGAGAATAAAACGTCCCCATGTGGAGAGAGGCAACTTTGCTAATTTAGAAGACAGAGGCAGAAGGCCATGGATTCAAAGAATGTGGACAGCTTCTAGAAGCAGGAAAAGACAAGAGACATATTGTCTTTCAGAGCTTCTAGAAAGAACCTCTGCTCTGCTGATAACTTGAACTGAGTCTAATGAGAAGAGCCAGGTTGAATTTATGAATTATAAAAATTGAGATAATAAATTCAGATTATTTTAAGCTAAAATAAAAATGTGGACACACCCTAATTTTCCAGTGGGTATACTGATGGGACCAGAAGATATAAGTGAAGACCTTAGTTCACAGGGTTTGTGTTGAATAGTTTTGTCAAAACCACGCTGGATAAAAGTGTTTCTGAGAGAAGGATGAACAACATAACCTAAGGATTTGGGCATACCTTACATGTAGAGTGATAAGGTGATTAATCACTGAAACCAGGACTCTTCTGATAATAGAAAGGTAATTTATAATGCTTTTAATACTAATCTGTTATATGCAGACAACAGGCATAAATTGCAACTTTCTTGAGCAAATACATAAGTATGTTGACCCTAATTATAAGGTCGTTGCATGTAAGAACAGATAAATTTGATACTGTCTGAAAAATAAGTTAAAAGTTCAATAACTCTCCACAATTTCTCAGTCAGTGTGCTGTTCTGACTTAAGATATCCTAGATCAACATTTCTTGTAGAAACATAAAGTAACCACAGATGTAACTTTCTATTTTCCAGTAATCACATTCAAAACATAAGAAGATATGGGTAGGAAGAATTTTAACAGCACACTTTATTTGGCTTACTATGTCTAAATCATTATTATGCTAACCTTTTATCAACACAATGATGAAGAGAGTGTTTTTGCACTTTTATTTTGAAAGCCAGACTAGGAAGAATAAACAGGTTTAGAAAGTGGTAAGAGAAAGGACTCCCAAGAGAATAAGAGATAAATGAGCTTAGACTTCTCAGGAAGAATGCTCAAAGCAATACTAGAGAGGATAGATAGTGGGGGTGAGAATAAAATCACAACATTTTAATTCAGAGAGGCTCCTAGATTTGAATTAGAACAGATAGTAAGTAGAGCTGTGGTCATCAGGAAATGATACAGGGAGAAGGTTGTAGGTAGTCCCAGGGCCTAAATACTACTTTCTTCATACACAGCACATCTGGGTCTTCTGGAGGAGAAAGATAAGCTTATACACCAATAGGGAACAAAAAAGACAAAGTTTGACCTTCTAGACATAAATATAGAATCCAACTCGAGCTGGAAGAAACTAAATTCTGCACACTCCTTCCCAGAGGCCTATATGCACAGTTAATCTTTGCATCTTCAGCTCCCAGCCCAGTGCCTTGTCTAGGTTAGTAAGATCTGAATTACTTGGAGGATAGAGTTATGAGAATTGGGTATGCCAGGAACAGCTCCTGGGATGAGGGTATGTAAATACCATTATTGGAGCCTCCATGCTCTAGTACTGCATGGAGTTTTTGCCATTTAATGATTATACCGAGGAGGGGGTAGACTGGTCAATCTCTATGAAAAAGAAAGCAGAGATACAACATTGTCAAGTCATTTGCCTGAGGTTCTCAGTGAACAATCACCAACATTGAGATCCAATATTAGGTCCATTGGTTATAAAGCTCATGGTCCATAGATCACTAGCCAGTCGGTGACTATCTTTTCAGGGGAACATTAATAGTAATAGCAATCAAAGGGAAGAGGATGGTATGGATCATTAATAAATCCTACTACTTACTAAGCTGCTGAAATAGTTCTAAGTACTTACTCTATATTAATTCATTTAGTCCACTTTCAGTAAAGCACTCAGCCAACCCCTGGCTGAGTCCAACATAGCTCCAAGGGTTCGCTCACATGTGCAGGGGAAGGCCATGCTGTCCAACTTGGAGCAGGGATTTGGGCTCCTCCTCCCATTCCTCAACCTCCATGTCAGCGGGTGTGGCTGCAAGCTCCCAACCACCACCGCCAGCGACCCTCAAAGAGAGATGCTCCACACCCACAGCTTCGCTGGCACGTGGCCGCTCTTCAGCCACGCAATAGTCTTAGATAGTACTAGAAGTTAGGACCAGGTCCTTCCCAGGATCTTTCACATTTATACACTATATACAGTTCTAGGCAGGTTCTAGCCGTGGTCTGTCATCTCAGTTAGACTAGCAAGAAGCCAGAGGAAACCCCACACCATGAGGTCAGTCATTTTCAACATCTGGACTCCACAGCTCCTCAGAGCTCCACCCAAGAGAAAATCTGATCTCTCCCTGTTGAGGTAAATGCTTGAGATGAGAGCTTTACTACTGAGAGTATACCACCTACATGGCAGAACCTGAAAGCTACCCGTGTCGTATTTGATATACCAAAAACTAGTAACAGTTATAGACCTCATTCCCATGACCTGAAATAATGGTTTGAGGCTCTTCATGTTCCTAGAGTGAGTAGATGCCCTTGGACTACACTTGCTTGCGACAGGACGTATGGAAATGCTACTAGTGCCCTCTCAAGCAAATCGATGAACAACGAGAAGACAAGTGACAAGTCCACTTTGCCCTAAAAAGTAAGTGTCCCTAGTTTTTTATACCCTCCCTGGTACAGAGGGAGTTGAGGTACAGAGGATTGAATTCAGTTGTCAGTGTCACACAGCCAACGAGAGGCTGAGCTGGGATTGGAGACTTTGTGGTTTGGTTCCAAAGACCATCATTTTATTTGACCCCTCAGTGCCAACTTGCAAAGCTTTTTATTACGCATTCTGACTGTGGTCAAGTTGTAGAACCACAGGCAAGAATTTGACACCAAAGCACAAGGTTTAGATTTGAAACTGTTGACGAAGGACAAATATTCTTCAAATGTGATGGAACGCTCTGTTGGGGTGTGACTAGAAAAAATACAAAATCCAAGTCATCACTACCTCAAATTGTGTTCACTGAAAACCCTGAGAGTTTCATTGAGTGACATGCTACACAGGCAGGTATGTTAGTACAAGATATATATCTGTGGAGACGCAGATGTCAAGGTATAGCAATCTGGTACAAAACCAGTGGTAGGAGATATTGAGTAACTAATATCATAGTGTAACCTTGGAGACAAAATGAAACATTTATTATAAATCCATTCATTCATTACTTACAGCTAGTCTTTACAGTTTTCATCTCTTGGCCTAGCCAGCAAAGAGAACTTTATCAGGTTTCATAGAGCCCAGCAGCATCTCAGGCAAATGAGTGCAAGAAAAATATCACATGATGCTGGGAAAGTGAGGAGACAAATGACCCCCTGGAGGAGAACATGAATGCCTACAGTCATGGTAGAGTGCTGCCAGATGGACATGGGCAGACTGGTGAAAGGCCAGACCCATCACCAACCCCACGGTTGGCAAACTTTATGACTTCAGACACAACACTTATCTGTTCTAAGTCTCAGCTTTCTCAGAAGTAACATAAAGAGGACAACCCACATTCATTATTCAACCTCCTCACTCCAGGTCAAGTTTATGTGCACTCATGCCAATAAAGCCTTGGCCAGAAACTGAGGCAGAAGCAAGGTTAAGGGTTTAACTTGTTCTAAGGGGAGCTCCGACATCTTCACCTCTTTGAAGATGTTCCTATAGCCTGTGATAAATTGACAGATTTCCATCTTTCAGGGTGTGCATGCATGTGTTGTGTGTGCATTTTGCCACACCTAGCAGTGCTCAGGATACATTCTTGCTCTTCTCAAGAGTGTCCATTGGCAGTGCTCAGGAGACCCTATGTGTTGCTGATGATTTGGACCAGGGTCATCAGGATGCAAGGTAAGTGTCTTTACCTCTATACTATCTCTCTAGCTCATGTTCACTGTATCACTGTCTTCCCATTGTTCATCAATTTGCTTGAGTGGGCACTAGTAACATCTCCTTTAGTCCTGTCACAAGCAAGTGTAACCCAAGGGCATCTACTTGCTACAGGGACAGGAAGAGCCTGAAACCATTCGTCAGGTCATGGAACTGAGGTCCATAATTGTTACTAGATTTTGGCATAACAAGTAAATAAAACACGGATAGCTTGCCAGGCTCTGCTGTGTAGGTGGTATAGTCTCAGTAGAAGGCTCTCAACTCGAGCATTTACTGAGCAACAATGAATATGCACATATATTCAAATCAATATTCTTATTTTTATGGGTTAGATACTATGAAGATAAACTTCAATCATGACAACACTATATTTTAATATTTTTAAGGCTCCATATTATTTTCTGTAGAGGCCACCTTACATTCCTACCAACAGTGAACAAAATGAAGAAACAAATAATCCCACCTGCAAGGCCTCCTGGGAAACTGTCTTCATGGTGGGGGAGTACAACATATCACCTGACCCACACAGACACCAAACATGCAGGAAGTCAGCAGAGACTACAAAGTTTCCAACACACGAGCCGCAGCCACGAGACTGGTGTATACGAGGCTACATCAGTGCGGGCCCTGCCTGTCTCATTGCCTTATGCTTTCCATGTCATCCCATCACCCAATGAGCTGATGCCGCGGTGGGCTCTGGATCCTTATAATAGGGTTTGTTCCTAGTCTTTCCACGGCTAGAATGTGAGTCCACAGGTTAGGGTGTGGGCTCTGGATCCCTGCTAATCTCCCTGTCCCAGAATATAACTTGCTCTAAGCTCATGTTAAGGATCTTCAAAAAATTTTGTAATTTCTCAATTTCAAAACTATTACCCTTGCTTTTCTTAAAAAAGACAAAATGCATTGTTGCTCAGGGCTTATTCCTGGATCTGAACTCAGGAATTACTTCTAGTGGGCTTGGGATGCTGGTAATTAAACCTGGGTTGGTTGCATGCAAGGCAAATGCTCTATCAGCTGTACTATCACTCCAGCTTCAAGACTTTGACCCATACAAGAACAATTTCCTATACGCTAGACAACAAATTCAGACGAACCTTAGATAAGGTGGAGTTATGGCAGGAGCAACACTGGCTAACAGGAAAAAATGTGAAACTACACTACATCTGTAGTTAAGATGTTTGGACTTTAACTGGGAGAGAAGACCTATCACCCCAAGTTTAAGTCAAGGAGTGAGTAACCTGAGTGAATTTTAGAATAACAGTTTGGATAGCTGAGAAGTTAGGTTTAAGAGCGGGAAAGTGCATTACTCTTTCATTCTTTAACTCGTCTATCATGCAATTATTGAGGTCCTCAATGAATAGCCATGGGCAGAACAAGAGATTATTATTTCATAAGGAAAATTATTATTAGGACTTGTGCTTCAAAGAACTAGATTTTTGAAAAAGTATAACAGTTTTACAATGAGTCATGTGTGACTTTTTAAATTTTGGACCCACAAATATTTGAGGTCATGGAAAATGTGAAAGAAAGATCATCTTGTGAAACCCAGTACCATTTCTGTTTTCCTGGGTCTGATTCCCTCTTGGAATAATATCACATGCCCAACTGCATCAGCATGTTGAGTTCTACAAGGTAGCAAGCTGTCGCACTGTAATAGGCATGACGTATCATTGCATCCATGCATGAAATTAAAAAGATGTGGTTTGCTAGAGATAAGCAGATAAACCAAACTTGCTTTTCAGTCCATCTACTTTTATTCACATGCAAAAATCTCAGAAGGAAAACACGAAGATCCAGTCAGTCTGATTAGCTACCCAGAGATTGGTGCCAATAAAAAGCCTCATACCAAGGGATTGTGATGAATTTTGGGGCTGAATATTGAAACTACTACTACGTGGTTCTCAGTCAAAGAGATACAAACACAGAGTAATCAAGAGGATGTGCAGATTATCAGAGGAAGGAGACTTCATCCAAGCCAAGAATATCAGGGAAGACTTGTTGACAAGTCAAATATTTAACTTGCATCTAGAAGGGAAACTAGGAATGAGCCAAGAAGGGAAGTGGGAAGCCAGGGCAGGTATGTCGTGGTGGTAGGATAGTCACCCCATTTCTTGCAACACACATGAAACATCTGCTGATGATACCATGGCCCAGAGCGCCAATGTGGAGTCGAATTTCTGCCAGAAGATGGAGAGATACAGTGAGCAGACTTCAGAGCAGATGTGGCAAGTGCATGGGGTTAATCAAGCATTCTTGCAGCCAGCGAGAGAAATAACTGCCCCCAGAACATGCTGACAGCAGCTGGCAGGAGATGGCGCAGACTCAAGCTTCGTCCTCCTGGAATGAGAGGCACATTGCCACTCGGAGGCCTACAAGCATCCCCCAGTGATCCTCACTGTTGCCCATCCCTCAGAATTCCCAGGGAGGACGCTAGATAGGAGGAAGGGAAAAAAATTAGCAATAGGGTCACTGACCCACAATAAAAAAAGAATCAATAATCGTTCTACAAAGGAAAGGGATAGAGGAACAAGATGGGCATTTGGTAATTTGATGGTTTCTATTTGCCTCTCTGGCTTTGATTTTACTGTTGGGAAGGATGTGAGTGTTATTACATGGCAATGGCGTTGCTATGGTAACGCCTTATTGTTTAATAGGAGACTAGCTAAATCTTAGATAAGTTTCTGGGAGAAAAATTAATGCTGCCAAAGGCCAGATCCAGTTGTTGATTCTCTGCCATTTTTGTAACATTTATACCCGTTTCCCCTTAATAACCCTCTTTTCTGTTTTAGGATGTCAAATGCACATCAGAATGAAGGATGGCTCCAGATCCTCTATTGGAGAAAATCAACCAGAGTTCAGTGGTCAGAGTGAAAAAAGTCAATAAAATAAGGGGTGTAGGGCCAAGCAGCTTTAGAAGGTGCTCCATCCTCTTTTCACAGTCCAACCCACCCATGCTTGGATTCCAGCCTTGCTACTCCATCATCCTATGACTTTGGTGATGAAACTTTCTGGACCTAATTTTTAATCTCTAAGATGGGAGTAATAAAGAAATTGTCTCATCTAGACTTGTGAAAAGTTCAGTAAAGATGATTGTGAAGTATCTAAAGTAGTATCAGACAATGCTAGTGTTCAGTAAGTTATAGCGACTCTTCGATTCTCTCATACTGAAGATGGCATTGACGTTGAAGATGATAAGGACATGACTATCACCTATCACCCATAGTTCAAAATCCAGTTTAAGAACCATGGCTCATTCCTGACATCCTTAGAATACACCACACTGGCATTTTCCCATGTTCTTTTTCATCTGCCTCTCGCGCTACCAGGTAATTCTTTCCTTGTGAGCAAGTGAATGTCACAAACAAATCCTGAGGATTTGCTTTGCTCCAGGTCCCATTCCAGGAACCCCTTGCATGACCTTGTGATTTGTTACAACGCTAATGATTCCAACATGATTATCTTGATCAGACAGGAAGAAACTGAGATTCAAGAAAGTCTTATACTTTGCTGATGATCCTACCATGAACAGTAAGCTTATGTTTAATTGAAATTCCAAGATTTTCCATGGCAGCCCCCTTCATTCTGGCATGCATTTTGGTAACATTTTTTTCTTGTGCCTCTCTGTCATATTAATGTTCTTTCCCAAATCTTTTAAAATCTTTTTGAAAATTTTATTTATTTAGTTTTGGAGACACACCTGGTGATGCTCAGGGTTACTCCTGGCTCTGCACTCAGGAATCTCTCCTGGGGGTGCTGAGGAGACCATATGACACCCTGGACATGGAATCTGGGTTGGTATGAAAGGAAGGAGCCTTACCTTCTGTACTATCTCTCTAGTCCCTCCCTCAAATCTTCTGAAGTGATTTGATACATTCTTGCTTTTGGGCCCCTTGCTTGCTCCTGTAATAGCGCATATATGCTCACCAATAGTTTGTTGATTGCAGTTATTAGAATCAAGTTAAAGAAAAAAAGTAATATAAGACAGACATAAGCATTAGAGCATGGTGACACAGACTGACTCAGCTGATACTTCTGAGTCTTAGATTTTCATTGACAGAACAGACAAAGAGAAAAATGTGTCATACTTTTGACATAAGTGACAATCAGGGGCAACAAAAGAGGCTGTGAAAATTGTAGTTACAATAAAGCAGGTAAAACTGAAGGAAACTAATTAAGTTTCCAATCATGTCAGAAGTTGTAAATTATAAGTTTTTGCACTGTTGGAAAGGAGGTTGGAAGGAATGATGGCAAACTAGAGGTTTCAATATCGCCCGAGAACACATAACTTCCATTTAATAGGCAGCTCTGGCGGTAATATTATGAAAAGCATTCTGATTTCCTGAAATTCCCTCATAATGAATGGCTTCTCAATTCAATAAGTTTATTTCAGTGAATCTATCACCTTGAAATCAGCAAGTTCTTTTTTTTTTTGGGTCACACCTGGCGATGCTCAGGGGTTACTCCTGGCTCTGCACTCAGGAATCACTCCTGACAGTGCTCGGGGGATCCAACCCCTGCCAGCATGGGCCGGCCGCCTGCAAGGCAAATGCCCTACCCGCTGGGCAATCATTCCGGCCCCCAAATCAGCAAGTTCTAAGAAAGCCCAGTCGCATGCTCTTTTGAATAATTTAATAAATAGTTCCTCTTCCCCCCAACTTCCCATCCCACCTAGTAATATCCCTGCTTTCATGAAGTCCTTAAAGATGGAAAGGGGTTCATTTATTGTCCCTGCTGGGATCTGTTTTTCTTTATGAAAAACCTAAGCAAATGATAAGGCTGTGACTATTGACTAACAATTTTATTAGAAGTGTAAAACGAAAATGAAGAGTAAGAAAAATAAATTACAAACACAGTAAGAACTTTTGCACTAGCATTAGTGTCTGGGGTATTGGAATGTCATAGAATGAAGCTCAGATACAATTCCAGCTCTTATCTGCTTTCTGACTTTTCACTCCTCTGATTTGTCTTTTGATTTTGCAGTGCAAGGGGTGGAGCCCAAAGCTTCACACAGGTGAGGTAGGCTGTGCGAACCTCTCTGGCCCAGGAACATCTGTTTCCTCATCTTCCTATATCGTAGAATAACACCTACCACAAAAGATCGCTCTTAAGCTTCACAAAGATACATAGAGGTTGGTGGATATAAGAACTCATCAGCTATGCATCTATGAGTAATAACACTTTCTAATGATCGGGTTCATTTCTTCAACAAATAGTTGACTAAAGCTTCTACCAGGCAATAGATAGTGCTGGATGCCAAGGACTTCTCACCCACATATTCTCTCTCTCTCTCTCCTTTCCCTCCCCTCTCCCCTGTCCCTCTCCCCCTATCAGTATAACCTTTCCCTACTGCAGCCATGCATCTGGTGATCCTCACCCAGCAAAGGTTCATAAGTACCCAGTAAGCTTCATTTCATGTATAACCACACCATCCCCTAAAGAAGCAGTCAATACACAGTAGTCCTGATTAAAATGGTAATGATAAAATTCCTTATATAGGTAAATAAGACACATCACTGTATCACTGTATCACTGTCTTCCTGTTCATCATCGATTTGCTCGAGCGGGCACCAGTAACATCTCCATATGTCCTGTCTCATGCAAGTAGAGCCCAAGGGCACCTGCTTGCTCCAGGAACATAAAGAGCCTCAAACCAATCCATCAGGTCATGGGAATGAGGTCTATAACTGTTACTGGTATTTGGCATATCAAATACGACACGGGTAGCTTGCCAGGCTCTGCCGTGCGGGTAGCATACTCTTGTAGTCATCTTGAAATCCAGCATTTATTTATTTATTTATTTATTTATTTATTTATTTATTTATTTATTTATTTATTTATTTTTGGCTTTTTTGGGTCACACCCGGAAATGCTCAGGGGTTTCTCCTGGCTCTGTACTCAGGAATAACTCCTGGTGGTGCTCGGGGGACTATATGGGATGCCGAAGATCGAACCCGGCCGGCACAGGCTGGCTGCGTGCAAGGCAAACGCCCTACCCGCTGGGCTATAACTCTGGCCCCGAAATCCAGCATTTATTGATGAATCGCGGCTGTGCGAGCTGGGCTGTGATAGGCTGGTCTGCTGGGTAGAGTTCTGATGAGGGTAAGTCCGGATGTGGAAAATGGAGTGGGGTTTGTCTGGCTTGTTGCAAGGCTCTGCTGGGGTGGCGGGCCAGGGCTAGAACCTGCCATCCGTTCTGGGTGCCTCGTGAGTGGCTGGGTACAGGGAGAGCCAGTAGCAGCTCTGCCCCATGTCTGTGAGTCTCTGGATCAGCATGCCTGGGCTGGATTTAAAAGACTGCTGCAGGGTGGCACATGCTTATATTTATTACCTCCTATCAGGGATTGAAATGGGACAGCTTTCTGCAAGTAAATGCCTTAGCCTTTGTACTATTTATCTCTCCCCCATCAGTGTTTTAAAACCCAAGCTAAGAATTGAAAGGCAAAATAGAGACGATATCACAACCAGTAGTTCTCCTTTGTGTCCCGAAAGAAGCATAAACAGGACTTCTTTGAGGTTTCAGTAAAGTGATAACTTCAGGAATGTTCTAGAAGCTCTGATTCATGGCTAGCTAGTGAGCCAACATTCAGAGTGACTCCTGAGAGTGGAGATTTTAAGTCAGACATGTTTTTCAGTTGTGTGTACCAGAAGACGGTCAGGCTTGGGTCAACTCAGCCAGACTTGTTTTTCCATGGTTGAAATGCAAGGCCCCTGTTACTGAATAATTGAAGCTTGCCTGCTGAAACGCAGATGTGCAATCAGTGGTGAGGATTCGGTTGGTGGAGGGACAAGAACGGAAAAAAGCAAAAGTAAAACTATGGTCTTTCCAGGGTTTCTCTCCCAGTGTTTGGGTTTCAAGGCACTAGAGTAGATGGTGGACATATCAGAAGAAACTGTAATATGGCGTTACTGATGGGGCGGGGGAGGCATGATGCAATCTTCACTGCAGACATGCTGGTGGATTGCCCTGTTGGGTGGGAGAGGGAGGAAGAGTGATGGGGAGTCCCTTCTCTTCCTTCTTTCACACCATCCTGTTATCAAACAGTGACATGAGACCCAACTGCAAAGAGGAAGGGCCCTGTGTTCACAGGTATAGAGAAAGCCAGGCAAGCTTCAGAGAGATTCTTATTAAGAAATGTCTGGGACAAAAGCAAAGCTCTGTGCTCATCGTTCTTTTACAGATTATTGATAAATCAGGGCTTTACAACTAGGTCTGCATGATCATCACCAATACCTATTGCAGGCACTGGATCCTACCACCTTTCTTTAGCAACAACATCAGAATAAACACCTGTCCTACGCCAGGTACTTTTCTAGATGCTATGGTGCATAAAGTCTGAACACAAATCCATAAGGAAATGTCTAGTTCCTATTTTACAGAATTGGAAATGGGTTTATTTATCATGCTTTCCTTTAAGCTCTGAGAGCTGTAGGTGTATTTCCCTTAATCCAATAGGTGAATTTCCCTTAATCCAATAATTAAGAACTACTCACTACGTCGAAAAAAAACTACATATTACCTTTTTGTTCTTCTATATCCGGTCCATCCTAAAAGAATATACTGTCCTGGAGTCCAGCTAAATCTGCTGTCCAGAGCTACCAAGCTTACATCTGGGAAGAATGTGGAAAAGGGAAAGATTAATGCCTGTAGCTGAGAACAAGACATAGAGCTGAATAAATAAATGAATGAGGGAGTTTGGCAAATTAATAAATAAATAGAATGGTGAATTGAGGGGCCGACTAAAAGTAGAAACAGCAATAGATTCTCATGAGGAGCACTGAATATTTTCAAACTCATTTCTAGGCCAGCCAAACTATATGAAACCCAAAACATCATTTGGCCTGGGTGACAAAAAGCATCAAACTAAGAGAGACCAGTAAAATGAGAAAAGAAACTCATTTTGTTCAGACTTGTTTTAGCTACGGTTTAACACAGTTTAGGACCACGGCCATAAAGCCCTCAGGAACAATCTAATGTGCTTGAAAGTATCATATTAAATTACATTTCATTACATTTTGCCCAAACAGCATAGCAATATCTGTGTACAATATGTGTAACAGAATGCAAAAATACATCTTGTATTTGCATCCTATTAACCTATTTAAAATCCCAAATAGAAGAAGATGAATTGGAATAGTTTGCAATCTAATGCATTAGAATACAAAATGTAGAAATATAAAGTAGCATTAAACAACTACAAATACAATAATAAGCACTGTAATCGGGATACAGTGATTTCAGGTTGCAGCATAAATTCAGGGTTGGGTCTACAGTATCACATTGAGGTTTTTAAAATGCTGATTAGAATTATAAAATATAGCTTTTAAGGAATTATAAAATTTGCTTCATATACTGCCACAATTCCACCAAAGTGAATCAATTAACCTCACTTTTGAAATTATATTTACATAAAGATCTATATGTTAAATTATATAGAGTTCATATTGACTGCTTGAACACAGTAGATACTCAATGAATAATTATTGTAGGATTAGATATATATTTCATTAGGTTCTAGGCAATAGATTATTTATACAAAGGACAAAGGGTGTCTATGCATATAGTTATAATAGACAACAGATAATGAGTCTACAATATGATGAAAACTATAATTGGGTTATAAAAGAAATCACAGGAGCAAGAAAACAGAAACTGTAGGCTCTGAATGTCTCCCAGGGTAGAGGCCAACTCCTACCCTCCAATATGGTTGATAGAAAGGTATTCTAGCAGAATAACATAGACAGTCGGCCTCGGGTCAATATTCCCATCCTTTGTTAAACACCAGGGGTCGGAGTTCAATTTCACTAAAGGAGCTGTCAGATCTCCTTATAGAAGCTTCAAAGTCTCAGGAATACCGAGGTTACCAAGATGGGAGGACGATGAGAAGGGAATGGGTGAATAGACACTAATAGTACTGTAACAAATACAAACAAACAAAACCCCCAAATCCCAGGAAGATGATCCATTTGTGCCCTAATTGAAGGATAAGTGAGGCAGGACTTATTAGCAGATAAACCAGCATGTGCAGGAACCCCTAAGCATGTGTTAGAGTGTAGGGTGGTGATAACAGAGTGGGGATAACAGACATAACTCATTGATATTATTGATGGATATAGCATGATTTTAGACTCTAGGCTCAAACTAAACAGCAATGTGCCTCATGATTAGCGCTGATGTTAAGCAATATTGTAACCTGGGATGTACGGCATCTGGCATTAATAGAATGTTTATTGGAACCATGTCCAGGACTTTATAATGAGCATCTCAATTAAAGTTTATAAGTCACTGTTCCTGATAACGCTCACCATTCCTGCTTTCTAATGAGGAAACAAAGTCATAGAAAAACAGAACCATTTTTCCAATGTCATATAATAAAGAAACCTCTGTCTTTCACCCTTTCTCTCCCCACACACATTATTGTCATTATAGAGTACCAAAGGTTTCTAGGTATTAAATTATAGTGAAACTGAGGCCTACAGAGTTCAAGTGACTTGGCCAAGGTCACCTAGGAAATGACTGGCTAAACTTGGACATAAACTATGGTCTCCCAATTCCCCTTCTTCTGCTTCATCAATACATCAGGTTGTTTCCCAGACTCTTCTCCTGTTTCTGTCTGTGCAAACAAGTGAGACACTGCAGTGATAGATTGTGCCTAAGAGCTATTTTAATAGCCCTGCTGTTTTGCTGGAGAAACACAGATGCTGTGATTTGCTCCCCCTGAAGCCTGCAGCCGGGTTACTGTGCAGGCAGTCACCAGATGCTGCTGTTTCCAAAAGACACCTGAAACAAACCAAGCTTCAGAAAGAAGCCACATGGCATGGAGGACTTTCTAAACCAGGATTTCCAAACAAAGATGCTCGGGCACATAGGTTGAAGACCACTGGTGGAGAGTATCAAAGCCTCAGGACATTCATAAGTGGCACCTTGGTTTTTCAGGAACATGCTAACCATTTGGTCAGGACCCTAGAAACATGGGTAGCCAGCCACCCCTAGATATTAGTTTATCCGCTCTGAATCTTCCCAACAGTCCAACTAAAGGACAGTCATTCCCCATGACTGACCTTGTCCATGAAGTCAGGAAGAAAAGAATAGAGTCAAGGAATTTACTACAGCAATACCACTACCTCTGATGGTTAATATGACAACTCTGTAAATAAGTTATTGTGACACCCATTTTTCAGATAAGTAATCTGAGCTAATTAAATAAAGCAACTCATCAAAATGCAATTTAGTCCATCTCAGATCAGGATTGGGTTTTGGTCACTGGTCTGAAGGATTCTGGATTTATAGTATTTCAAGAAACTAGCAACAAAGATGACTTTTAAAATTTAAAATATCATTTCCTTTAGGTCAAGAGAGTGAAGCCTAGAATTTTCTTGGGTAAATTCTTCCTTATTCCATCCTTGTTTCTCCTACAGTATGTAGACGAAACCCTTTCAAAATGGTTCTCTACTTTTGCTCATGGCTCACAAGCTTCTTTGCTCACTCTGTTGGGAATAAGGATGAAGCTAGAGAGAAGTGGGGTTGAGGTTTATCCCGAATTCATTTTCATAAATGAGAACCTCTTCACAGGGAAATAAATTTCCCACCTATGGTATCCCGCATCTCATTCAGCATCCCCCATCTCTTGATTATCACTGTGGGTTGTAATGTACACTCTATTAAATGGGCAATAAACACAGCAAAGGGTTATTGCTGCACATAATAGCTAACGGAGATCTTGTCTATTTCCCATCTCAGGGCCTTACAGACCTCTCTCCTCTACCCTTTCCATTTTTCTACTAAAAGAGAAAGTCCAGAAATATAGCCTGATCTATGGCATAACATCTTATCACTCATGGAGCAAACTGAACATTTCATCATAGTCTCCGAACACACTCGCCCTCTACAGCCTTCATCTCAGAAGATGCATCTCCAATTACCCAACTGGTCACACCAGAAATCTCGAAATGAGGCCTGGTTCCTCCCTCTCCTTCCTTGTTCATATTAAATCCATCTCTAAAATTGCAATGTATCTGCTGAAAGTTTTTCAAAGCCATCTCACTGCCATGCACCAAGCAGCGTTGTCGTTCTCTTGAACTAAAACAGAAAACCACAATAATTCTCTCTCTCCCTTTCTATTTTGGTTACCCCTTCTCTCCTTTGCAAACCACCTCTTCACTTTCTAGGTCAGGAGAAAACTAGGAAACATATTTTAAAATATATAAACCTTACTGTGTTGCTTTCTTGCTCATAACACCATTCTGTGGGTGCTTCTTAGATCATGTGCTAAGGATTTTTTTATTAATACTCACTAGTGTCTTCACAGCTGCTCTTCTGTAGGTAACAAACATCCAATTTGTTCATCTCACCACCCTGACACCATAGTCTTCTTTATCACATCATCCTGTGTAATCTGCCCCAGGTAACTCCAGGTTGTGTTCCTTTGGCCTGAAACATGATTATGTTTCTGCACTCAGAAATTACTCCTGGCTCCTAAGCGGTGCTCAAGGGACCATATGGGATGCCTGGGATGGAACCCGGGCTGGCATGGGCCAGCCGCATGCAAGGCAAATGCCCGACCACTGGGCTATCGCTCCGCCCCCACTGATCTTATAACCTCGTACTATCATAGGTTCACCTCTTGCCAGGGTGTTGGCTGAACACACAGGAATATGTGTATACATATAATTCATTAGAATATATGTGCATGTGTATCTGTGTCTTCCATTTATAACCCTTCCTCTCTATTGCATTTAACACTGAGCAGTCTTATTCTGCCATCATCATCACATCTATTAGCCACTGTTACCATTCTTACCACCACCTCTATCACTGTTGCCCCACCACAAATAAACACTTAACATTTTCCTTGGGTCTAACACTCTGCTGAGCCTTTCCATATTTTGTTCACTGTATCACTGTATCACTGCCTTCCCGTTCATCATCGATTTGCTCGAGCGGGCACCAGTAACATCTCCATATGTCCTGTCTCATGCTAGTAGAGCCCAAGGGCACCTGCTTGCTCCAAGAAACATAAAGAGCCTCAAACCATTCCATCAGGTCATGGGAATGAGGCCAATAATTTTTACTGGTATTTGGCATATCAAATATGACACGGGTAGCTTGCCAGGCTCTGCCGTGCGGGTAGCATACTCTTGTAGTCATCTCAAAATCCAGCATTTATTGATGAACTGCTAGGCCGCAAGCGGCCGCATGAGCTGGGTATGATAGGCTGGTCTGCTGGGTGGAATTCTAACAAGAGGGAAGTCGGATGTGGAAAATGGAGGCCCTCATGGAGTGGGGTCTGTCTGGCTTGTTGTGAGGCTCTGCTGGGGTGGCAGGTCAGGGCAAGAACCCGCCATCCCTCATGGGCGCCTCGTGAGCAGCTGGGTACAGGGAGAGTCAGTAGTAGCTCTGCCCTATGTCTGTGAGTCTCTGGATCCGCATACCAGGGCCAGTTTAAAAATAGACTGCTGCAGAGTGGATCTCAATGAGCTGGGCTGTGATAGGCTGGTCTGCTGGGTGGAGTTCTGACGAGAGGGAAGTCCGAATGTGGAAAATGGAGGCCCTCATGGAGTGGGGTTCGTCTTGCTTGCTGTGAGGCTCTGCTGGGGTGGCGGGCTAGGGCTAGAACCTGCCATCCCTCACGGGCGCCTCATGAGCAGCTGGGCACAGGGAGAGCCAGTAGTAGCTCTGCCCCATGTCTGTGAATATTTTGTTAACATTGAACACAACAGTACCAAAGAGATAACAATTACAAGGGATGATTGTGAATCAAGACATCAGGACTTCAGAGTCAGGAACCTTTACCACAATCCCTTTTTTATCACTTACTTCCTTGAACATCCTGAATGCTTGCCCCTTTCTTACCCTCAGCCCCCATCTACCTGCCTTTTAAAGTCAGTACCTGGTATCTGATATTTTTTTTTGCCAGTTCCACTTTTTCATTTTCTATTCCTGGAAGTTCCTTTTAAATTCTCTGTGAAAATTTCCTTCAACCCTTCAGACAAAATCTTCTGGTGTTCTTTCGATTTGTTCACATTCTTCTTTCATAACATTCACACTCTATCACAATTCAACCCTTATCTGATTGTTTCATTCAGACTTGTAACCATTAGGTGTGAAATAAAGTGGGCCCATCATAAGATTGCTATTTGACCCTAGGCAACTTAAGGGATATATGCCTCATGGGATTACTGAAAGATTAAAAATATGAATATATATGAAGTGCTTAGAATAGTATAAGATAAATGCTAAGTCTTCAACACATATTTTATATATATATATGTATATATACTTATATATGTCAACAAATAGAGATTTTTCTCAGGATTAAAGGTTGAAACATTCCATTTATATAATAGTAGGAAAGAAAAGTATATACATATTAATTAACCAAGTTATCCTTACCAAATTGAGTCTATAATTGGTAAAAACTAGACTGAAAATTGGTACTGTCATTCAATTTATTAAAGCATCAAAATATTTAGGATACTTTTATCCAGTAAACTCTGACATTGGGAAATTTGTTCAAAATGAACTATCAAAGTGTATTTATTTGCTTATTACAAGTTTATATTCTCTGTTCTAGACTAAGTATGATTGGTTTTTAAATTATAAGGCATTAGAAAAACTGGAATCAGCCTATATAACCATAATAAAGGGATACAGGCTATGTAATATTATGCAATATATTATGCAATTTTCAAGAAAACATCAATGTTAAGAAATGTTGCATTTTATTTATTTTTAATTTTTTAGATCCCTTTTAGGCCTGAAGAAGGCACATTTTTTTCTGAATATGAAACTGGTAGCCTGGCAAGCCATCTATGTCATATTTGATATGTAAAAACCAGTAATAATTATAGACCTCATTCCCATGACCTGAAAAAATGATCTGAGGCTCTTCGTGTTCCTGGAGAGAGTGGATGTCCTTAGGCTACACTAGCATGTGACAGGACATATGGAGATGTTACTGGGGCCCGCTCGAGCAAATTGATAAACAATGGAAAGACAAGTGACAAGTGACAAGTTATTTTTTTTAATTGGATCACAGGGAGATACACGGTTACAAACTTGTTCATGATTAGGTTTCAGTCATACAATGTTACAAAACCCATCCCTTCACCAGCATACATTTCCTACCACCAACATGCCAGTTCCCCTACACACACACACACACACACACACACACACAATCTTCTATGGCAGGCAATTCTCTGTCTCTCTCTTTCTCTCTCTCTCTCTTTCTCTCTCTGTTTCTATCTCTCTATCTCTTTTTCTTTCCTTCTGGGCGTTATGATTTGCAATAAAGATACTGAAAGGCATATCTCTTTACCTATTTTCAGAACACAGTTCTTGTACAAACTGATCCTATTTAATTTTAAAGATGCCTAAAATTATACTACATAATCCCAATATTTTATTACTTATAAAATAGAATACTTGAAGAAATTCAAACACAAAATTGAAAGTGATTTAGTTGGAGGGCAGTATTTTGAGTGGTTGTTATTTTCTTGCGAGTTTTTAAAAAGTATGATCCTAATTTTAGGTAATGATTATATATTACTCATGAGAATATTAAAAATATCTGATATGATTAAAAGACATAGAAAGTGCAAAAATATATTCTTCCTTAGCATCAAAAGACAAAAATCTCCCCGTCATGCCCTACAGAGGGCCCTGAAGATAGATGTAATAAGCATTAGTAACAGGAGTATGAGCTTTAGAGTTCTACAATTGACACTGTAACTGTCACATACTGATTATGACAGGACAGACAAAAAATACTTTTATGTCTGCTTCTGAACAGGCTAGTTATTGAAAATGACTTAGGAAAGAATGAAGGAGGGAAGGAAGGAAGGAAGGAAGGAAGGAAGGAAGGAAGGAAGGAAGGAAGGAAGGAAGGAAGGAAGGAAGGAAGGAAGGAAGGAAGGAAGGAAGGAAGGAGGGAGGGAGGGGAGGGAGGGGGGGAGGGAGGGAGGGAAGGAAGGAAAGAAAGAAGGAAGGAAGGAAGGAAGGAAGGAGGGAGGGAGGGAGGGAGGGAAGGAAGGAAAGAAGGAAGGAAGGAAGGAAGGAGGGGGAGGAAGGGAGGGAGGAAGGAAGGAAGGAAAGAAGGAAGGAAGGAGGCAGGAAGGAAGGAAGGAAGGAGGAGGGAGGGAAGAAGGGAGGGAAGGAAGGAAGGAGGGAAGGAATAAGGGAGGGAAGAAAGGAAGTAGGGAGGGAAGGAGGGAGGAAAGGAAGAAAGGTATTGAGTAAGGGAAAAGGGAGGGAGGGAAGGAATGAAGGAAGGAAGAAAAGAAGAAAGAAAGGGGAAATAGCAATGGTAGGAGGAAGACAGACCACCTAACATTGCAGAGACTTAAAATATGTAAAATTCTTTTTTTAAAGACCCCTCTCATATATGGGGTTAAAGATACACAGCAAGGTAGCAACAAAGGTCTAAAGGCAACATGACGGGAGAACTGATCCACACAACTGAGTTAAGTGGGAGACTGGGAGGGAAGAGTCTTAGGGTTCTTTTTTAAAAATTTTTATTATACCACCATGAGACGTACAATTACAAAGGTGTTCATAATTGATTCTTGGTAATACAGTATTCCAGCACCCATCCCTCCACCAGTGCCCCATTTCCACCACCAATGTACCCCCCCCTCCCACCCACCCCCAGGCTGCCTCAATAGCAGGTAGCCCTGTTTCCTCTTTCTCTGTCTCTCTCTCTTAGGGTTCTTGAAAAGAGAAATGCACTAACACTGGGTGTGGTGTTGGGATTATATGCATGGGACACTTTCATTAATTGCATTTTAAACCACTAAATCTCAATTTTTTCAAATCTTAGGTCCTATGTTCAAGATCCATGAGCTTGCTATTGCAGTTATCCTAAGTGGACATTAAATATTGGAAATCTTGTGCCTGGGAAATGAATGCTTAAAAGAAAACAAGCCAAACAACTTCAATCAGTGGCTTAGGCCTCTGACTCTTGCTCTGTCCCTACGAGAGGGAAATGAAACCCAGAATTTCAGTAAATGACTTTGACAGCTCTCTACCAGGACCCCAGGGAAGGGTTCCATGTCCATGGCATCTTCCCCAGTGACCCCCATGGACCCTGATGGCCTATCTGTCCCTGATTTTCCTTCTTGATGGAAGGATACATAGAAGAATTGCATTTATAATTACCATTTTTGTCATTTAAAGTTCACTAGATTTGTAGTCAATTATTGGCTAAAAACATTTATTATTTGCAATATATTATTAGTTTATTATGGCTCATTGCTCTAAAAATACTCCGTTTAATCCTTTGCAGGTCCTTAAACACAAATATGGCAGCTATTAGCAACCTCTTCAGTCAGGCATAAAATTGTACCCAGAGGCCTCATAAACAATAGAGTGCTTTGCAAAGATTAAATCAGTGTACACAGCTGTGAAGGAGGCCATTAGGAAATGCATTATCATTCTGGTTTTCTGTTACTGTGTGTGTGCACTCTGCTCTTGTCAATCCCTCAGCTTGCCCTGCCACTGCCCCTAGAGGCTGGGATTTTTGAACTCTTACAGGTAACTAGCAGCCACCTGGAAAGGAATGGTTCCACTTCTTCTAAAGGCTCTGGGGATTGGTGTGATGTGGGAAGAAAAAGTCTATAGTAAAGCACAGCTTAAGAGCTCACAGCAAGCGGTCCGAGAGAGAACTAAGGTTTAGACAACAGGCTCATTTCAAATAAAGTAATTGTGTTCTTGAGTTTCTATTCAAAATTCCTGCCATCTCCAGAGAATGGAGAAAGAAGAAGAAGCCCATTCTCCAGGACATGGTAGGAAGCTGTGTGCAGGTTCTCCTGGACAGCCTCTTCATTCAAGGGGACTCAGTTGGGGAGGATACTCAAGACAGCAAGAGAGAAAAAGGAGCTCAACTGGGTGGCGGTCAAGCAATTCGCTTTTTCCCTCTGTCCCCGATGGATGAATGGATGAGGAGATGATATGATGGAAGGACCAAACCCTCTCACAATAGACATTTTGTTCTAGCTCATATTTGAGTTCAAATCTGCCTCCTTTAACTTTTACCCACTGGATTTGATCTGCCTTCTTGCACCAAACGGAACCAATCACTCTCCTAGTGAAAACCCTACTTGTATTCCCTTAAGAAAAAATGTTTATTAAATAATATGAATTTTTTTTCTATCCGGCCCAGGTATGCTGAACCAGAGACTTACAGATATGGGGCAGAGCTGCTACTTGCTCTCCCTGTGCCCAGCTGCTCATGAGGCGCCCGGGAGGGTGGTGGGTTCTAGCCCTGACCCGCCACCCCAGCAGAGCCCCACAACAAGCCAGATGACCCCCCACTCCACCGGGCCGCCATTTTCCATATCCAGACTTCCCTCTGGTCAGAACTCCACCCAGCGGCAGCCTATCACAGCCCATCTAGCGCTGCCGGGTGGTTCATCTACAAATGCTATATTTAGAGGTGACTACAAGGGTATGCTACCTGCATGGCAAGCCTGGCAAGCTGCCCGTGTTATATTTGATATGCCAAATACCAGTAACAATTATATTAGTTCATTCCCATGACCTAATATAATAGTTTGAGGCTCTTTATGTTCCTGGAGTGAATAGATCCCCTTGGGCTCTACTAGCATGAGACAGGACATATGGAGATATTACTGGTGCCCGCTCTAGAAAATAGATGATCAATGGGAGGATAGTGATAGTGATAGTGATAGAAACAATATGAATGGTAACTTGGATAAATAGACTCCAGTTGAATTCATTTGCCCTTGGCCCATGTGCAAGGCAGTGGAGATGGGGTCCTCAAATAGCTACCTTGTGGGGCCGGAGCGATAGCCCAGCGGGTAGGGCGTTTGTCTTGCATGCAGCCGGCCTATGCCGGCCTGGGTTCGATCCCGGCATCCCATATGATCCCTGAGCACCTCCAGGAGTGATTCCTGAGTGCAGAGCCAGGAGAAACCCCTGAGCATCGCCGGGTGCGACCCAAAAGGAAGAAAAAATAGCTACCTTGTGAACTGCCTGACTACTCCCTTCCAGAAGTGGAGGGAGAGCCATTGGGTTCAAAATGAGTTGGCAGATTGGATGAGAATGTAACATAGAAGCCAACTTATGTCAACTAATGAAAACATTAACACAGAAGGCTTAACTTGCAATAGCAGCTTAGCAAACCCTCAGACAAGGACTTAATGTCTCCATTGTGAAGACAACACTTTTCTCAAATTTTCTTTCAGTGCATTATTTTTCAATCATTCCATTAACCATTTGGTGGCAATAAGCAATATAAAGTAAACCATTGTGGGCCTGCTAGAGGGGAGGCTTGAGGGGTGGTTGGGAAAATGGAGTTAATGATGAAGGGAAGGTGACAGTAGTAGTGAGATTGGTATTGGAATACGAAATGCCTGTAACAAATTATAATGGACATTATAAACCATGGTGTTTAAATACAGTGGGAGGGGGATGAGCTGGCTGCTGTAGTCAGAGGTAGATGCACTAGCCTTTCGAAAGCAAGCCCAGGTCTCCTAGTCCTTAACAATATTCTAGGAAAATGTATAAACCATCCTAACTTAGTTCTCTTCTGTGTTTCATCCTCTGTGTGTTTATGGATAATTCACTGCATAGCTACTTTATGCTAGATATTGTCCTGAGCTTGTCCCAGTTTAATTCATGATCTGAGCATCCTCACCTGAAGGAAGACTCATCCACAGAAAGACATTTCAGAATGATATGGGCTGGTCCACAGAAGGATATGGGCTCTAGCTCACACTGCACCCAGGTCATACTGATTTACAGAAGACTGAGCTGGAGCTTGAGCTGGGTAGATTTGCCAGCAAAATTCTGCATTGTGATTTTATCTACAGAAGAATGGGGCAGGAGAAGGTCCATATACCCCCTAGACACACTCTCATACATTCTCACTCTACATTAGACCTTGAGGGGAACGGGCCAAGTAGATACAGTCCAAGTCAAGGTATGGAGATACAAGAACCTCTGTCTGGGAGAATGCCTCTGAGTTCTAGGTGCCTGCAGCACTCAGTGCTTCCTTTGCTGAAGCTAAGAAGACAGAAGGTAAGATGGATAGGCTGGGATGCAGAGTGGGAGAAAAGATAGTGACAGAGCTGCAGAGTTAGGACAGCTGCACACTGGATAAGGAAATAGCCATCTTGTGTTCAGGCAATGCTGAAGAGCTCTCAGGTCCTCTGATAGTACTCAGGGGCCACTGGAGCCATATCGGTGGTGCATGCAGAAATGTACAGAAACAGGAACTGAACTCGGGCACTCTGCATGCCAGGCATATATTCTAGCCCTTTGAGTTATCTCCCTGGCCCTGTGAGTAGCTTTTTAAATCATGAACCAAAAGAAAAACAGAGATAAGACAGTCTATAGAAAAAATTATAGGAAACAAAGAAAGGCCTCAGAAAGTAGGAAAAAGAGAAAGCATAAACCATAAAGTCAAGAATAAGACCAAATAGATCCATTATGACAGTAAATATAAACAGTTTAAGTTCCCCTAATAAAAGATAAAGTCTTTCAGATGGTGTTGAAAGCCAAATTCAACCAGACATAGCTTACAAGAGACACACAGTAAAAACAAAAACAAGGGAGGAAAAAGTAGGGGGAGAGGGAGCCTAGGAAATATTTTTTCAACCGTACAAAGCCAAGCACAAGAAAGCAGCAATTGGCAACAGCTCAAAGCAGAATTCAGTGTAAAAGCATTAAAGGAGAGAAAGAAGATTGTTTATATTGATAAAAGGCTGGTTTTGGAGCAGAACAATGAGGTATGTAGTTCCATAGTGGTAAAACCTATAAGGCAAAAATTCTTAGAAATCCAAGAAACTAATGATAGAAATAACCTCTTGGACATTAAGGTGATTAACAACCAGGGGACAATAGTAAATTGTCATTAAGAAGCTGCTATAAATAAATTGCTAAAAATAAAACACTTAAAACTAACTTAATCTGTGCTACAATGTTTTACACACTGTTCTAAGGATTTACAAGTACTTTTATCTCACTTATTCACAACGCCCTTATAAATTAGGGTACTATTATTCCTGTTTTAAAGATAAGAACTCTAAATCACAAGAAAATGAACTAGTTAATCCAGGATTTTAACACAGTTGCTACTCAAAATAGTTTAAACTTAGTTGTAAGTCAAAGCAAGAGATGCTTCCCTTTTGACTATGATTTTAAGACATCAAAGAAGGCAGATTCTTTATAAATGAATGAAATACTGACTCAAGTCTGTGTCATCAAGAAAATGAGAACAGACAGAAAGTAAAGTCTAAATAATATGAACACAGTGTTGAAAATTGAGGCATATTGACATCAAGCCTAAATAAGATAGATCATGGGCGAGTCCAAGCTTGCTAGCTTGGTCACACACCTGGGCACACACATACTATATTAGGGTGGCATTGTGATGCTAGAATTCTACATCACACATCTGAAAACCCATTTCATTCATTTATTAAAAGGAAGTAGTTTATCTTGGATGATAGGGATAAATACTTTTTATAGAATGCCTCTAACAAAGACTCAAAGAAGAAAAATATTTTTTTAATTTTATTATACCACCATGAGATATACAATTGCAAAACTGTTAATGATTAGGTTTCAGTCATACAGTGTTCCAGCACCCATCCCTCCACCAGTGCACATTTCCTACCACCAATCTCCTCTGGTTTCCTACCCTCCAAGACTGCTCAAGTAGTAGAGCACATGCCTTAGCATGACAGAGGCCCTGAGTTGATCCCTGGCACTACATGCCACCCCACCTCACCCAGCATTGCTAGTCTTGCCCCGGGGGCCCCAATCACTAGTGGGCCCACACAGTATCATGTGTGTCCTCAATAACAAAGAGATAACAGGACAGAGTGAATGGGCTGTGAAAACATACAGGTTTCTTCCACAGTGACTCAAATGCAAGCAACAATGCAGACATGGTCAGGAAGGTTCATATTTGACTAGGAACAAAACAACCTAGGATAGCTGTGAACTTTTCCGAATCAAGGTGAGGTTAAGACCCTGTTCTGGATGGGAAGCTGTCTGTGGTGGTCCTGGGACGGGCAATGGTGGTAGTGCAGGTGATGGCGGTGGCTGTGTCTGTGGCAGAGTGGAGCTATGTGTGCTATTAGCTCTGAGGAGACACAGCCTGGCTTAGAAACCCCTGATATGATCTCCTTAAATCTGGAAAAGAAATGACACATCACAGTTGAGGTGAGGCCAAGTTGAAGATATTCCTATTCAAGTTACAGATATTCCCTGTCTCTAGGGAATCTTTGAATACTTCAGATTCAAATAACTTTTCTGAGTCTTTGTTTTCTGGGCCTCATCCTGTTACATTCAGGCTTACTCCTGACTCTGCTGGGAATTACTCTGCGCAGTGTTCATGTGGTCCAGGGAATTGAACCAGGTATAGGCCATGTGCAAGGTAAGTGTCATTTCTGCCATACTCTCATTCTCATTAGATTCAGTGACTTTTTATAAAGCCCTTCTATTTCTTCACTTTTACTATTCTCTTCAAAATGAGCTTGCACCATAAGAGTTAAAACTTGGGGCAGGAAGCTTGAGGTGATTAGAGGAATTTATGTTTCTCTCAATATCAGATAAAACATGTGCACATGTATGTTGGGTGGACGTGACCATGAGCAGTGTCACAGGGGACAGGGCACAGCCTTGTTGAGAGGGTTGAGAGGCAGGCTAAGTGATTTCACAGGCAAATGCACTCGAGTTTTCTGTTTCATGTGTAATCATCCTTGTTTTTCCCATTAAAAATAATATATCCTTTGTGAACAATTTCAAACATTCCAACAATGCATAGGATTCACATCTGGTAATATTTTGGCTTTTTTGCCTTCCAACAGTATTTTTCTGACTATAGACATCTGTATGTATACAAAGCTAAGAATATATGTATGGTGGGGGGGACATAAATTATGAAGTTTTAAAATTCGACTTTATTCTTCACTTTGTTATCCTTTAGTGAAAGCTTTGGTGGAAGGCATATGCATGGAAGGTGAGTAAGAGATAGCAAAGTCCATGTTTAATTTAGTTAAAAGGTTTTTTGGTGGAGAGAATGGGCTGAATATTGGGGGCAGATATCCTGGAGAAGTCCACAGGAAGGAAAAAGTGAACCATCGCTGGACAAGCCACTCAAAGAAAGTGACTTCTCTGGAGTGAAGAGAGAACCAGGGTGTCAGGCGGAGGGAGCAATGTACAAGGTGGACACTGACTTGGAAGCTTATGCTGCTGTTTGGACCAGAACCACCCAGAACTCCCTGGGCCTCACTGATGGATCAGTGCCATGCTGACTGAGCGCCTTTCTCCCTTCAGGTTGAAATGGCCCTGTACCACCAAATCTGATTTGAAGGTCATACTGTCAAAGGGGAAGAGCTGGCATTTAATCTTGAGATCACTGACTTCCTGATAATATGGTTGTTTTGAAACTGAGGAAATTAAACCACTTATTATATGATAGCAACTTGATCACTTACAAAATTAGTTCTTAGTAAATAAAGACAGAAGAAGATATACATCATAACTGCAATTGTTTTATTTAAATCATTGGGCTCCCCTAGCTCCTCTGCAGGAGCTTAATCTGAGGATTCTCGGAGCTCTGGGTGCTGGCATTGTGGAAGCAGATGCTGTCTGCAATAGTCTAGTGGAGCTATGGAGTCCATGTACCCACGCCCGTCTCCAGTGAGAGGACACCCCCTCCCCCTTCTGTCCCCACAGGTGTGAGTGCCAGCATCCTTCTCTTCCCATTTGCCTTGATGGTCCTGGCTAGCACAACTACTGACTAGCAATTGGAGACTCCCACTTTCAAGTCTCTGCTAGCAATTTCTTTTCTTCCCTAAGACTCCCAGTAGCTCCTTGCCCATTTGTTTTCATTTTTGCTAGATACTTTAAAAGTTGTGTTTTCCTTCCACCCCTGAAAGCTCCCCAAGGCTCAGTTTCAGTAGAAGGGACCCTCTGAAGACCCAATCAATTCCAACATTCAATTAAGCTAATTAAGTTCAGGTTGCCATCGATATATTTCTTAATTATGGCTTAAACCTAGGTAAATCCTAGCATTGTTCCTCAACAGCCCTTAGCCTCAGCTGAAAGCTAATATCTACCATTAAAGAATTCCCACAGGTCAAATAGAGGTTCTGACAATAGTTAGAAAGACCACATATGTATTTGCATGTGATTTGCATATATCTACATAGGTTAGTGTCTTCACAGTCAATTTCCAATTAAAATGTTATTATTTCAGCCTTGAAGTTGTTGTTGCCTGATTCTCCATTTCTCTAGTACCATTAGCAACACCTGTTCACTGTGACATTGTGTGAGGGCGACATGTGAGGACAACAGGACAGAGAAGGGAAAGACAGTGCCACATCTACATCCAGCAGGACAGACCCCAAATATCACTGCCCCCTCAAAGCTGGGCAACTGACAGTTTTGGAAAAGATTTAACATGTTCTGGCATTTTATTCTAGAATCTGCATCCTGCCACTCCCACTCGTTGCTTCTACCTGATAGAGTTCCTCTCTTTGGGTAAGTCCATATTCACTCCTGAACATGTTTTCTTTTCTCTCCTTTTCAAAAAATTTTTTTTAGGCAACATGAATTACAAAGATGTAGCCAGCAAGCTTCATGTATACAAAGTCCCAGCTCAAATCAATATTCGCATCCTTCCACCAGTGACCCCTGGTTCCCTTCCCCTGCCAACTTGGCTTAATTTTTTTTTAAAAAGGAGCTACACTTTTCTAAGAATTGTGTGGAGGCTGGAGCGACAGCACAGCGGGTAGGGCGTTTGTCTTGCATGCTGCCGACCTGGGTTTCATCCCTGATATCCCATATGGTCCCCAGAGCATCACCAGGAGTAATTCCTAGATGCAGTCAGGAGTAACCCCTGAGCATGGCTGTATGTGACCCAAAAAGAAAAGAAAGGTGGAATAGTATTACACAGCTGGGATAGTCTCTTCCCGACTGTCCTCTTCCTCAACTCCTGGCTGATACATCCCCTCACTTCCATTAATGTTTTCTGCCAGCTGAACACAGACAGAGGAAGAGTCTTTCTGAAAATGGAGTGGTCATTCCATTCTTCTGCTTAAAGTGCTTCCCTCAGGGAGAGAAGGAGTGAAAGCTGTAATCCTCGCAGATTCCTTCAGGACTGCCATCACCTTCTCTGCAGTTGTAGATCCTGGTTTAACTTTGCTTCCCAGACTCGAGCCCCAGTGAATCACCTGCAGATCTTTAAATCTTCCATATGCTTCATACCTACAAGTCTTCATAGGGGTTGCTCTCCTGCCACCAAAACACATTGCATATTGATATACCACAACCAATATACATCTCTGCCATCTCCTACGTTGTGGAGTCAATCTACACTTTCATATTCCACTGCTTCTGTTGTGTTTACTTAGCTCTTGCATGTTTCACTTTTCCCTTTCTAGGTAAAACTCAGGAGGGATCTTAAGCATCATAATCACTGGGGATCTTAGTAAGCTCCAAGTAGACCGACACTACATTAGCCACCACCCTCCTTATCACAGGTGATGGCTCATAGATGAACCACACTTATCTCTCCCTCCATCGGGTATCATCTCACCACTACCACCTTGCTTGAGACCATCAGAAAAGATCTTATCAGAGAAATGAAGTTAGGATGCTGGTCATCCCCAAAGTCTTATTAAATTTATCACAGTACTTTATGGGTAATAACATAATTCCAATCTCTCCTGTCCAAGAACCTAAATTACCTTTTTCCAGAGAATTATCACCTGATGTACTTACTCATTTTTTACTTATTAATATTTTATGAATCTTGTTCCTTCCTCCAGAACACAAGTTCCACAGGAGTAGTGTCTACTTTATTCGGTGCAGATGTCTGAACCTCAACAAGTGAAGACACATCATCCACACTCAGTCAGCAATAGTCTCAAACTGAACCTTAATATTTATTATACTGAATTTAGTATAATAGCCAATGACGAATAAGGTTATAATTTACTCCTTTTTGACAAATAGAGTAAAATAGTAAGAGTATAAATAATTATTATAATCTCTTCCTTCCCATATATTCTAAATGCAGATCAATGGGAAGACGCATATGGTTGGTTGGAATGATAATATGGCAAACACTGATCGAGGGTTATCAGATCACGGCAAATAGGAATAAATTTTTGACTACCTAGAGAAAAACCAACATTGTTAAGAATAAAATGAATGAATAAATGAGTCATTGCATAGGTGAGTTAAAGAATAAAGTAACTGTCAGGAATGGGTTATCATTTCGGCAGCTAATTTGTTAGATAGACTAATGAGGTATACAGAAGGAAAAGCACAGGAATATCATTGCATCTTGTATGATGAGATATTCAGCTAAAATAATTTTAAATTCCACCTTGATCTTCACTGAATATGACAGCATAAGAAAAAAAATCTTTACAAAATGTAAAAGATTATCTATGTATCTCAATATACTTTAAGGTAAAACTCAGAACTGATGTCCATTGCTTACAACGAATGGATGAAACACTATAACCCTAACCAACGGGTTCAGAAACTGAAAGATGAAGAATTCTTGCCTCCATATTAAAAAATACTTAATATTCCTAATTGTCCCAAAACTAGAATGTTGTTCACTTTAAGTTTTATTTTTTTAAAGAGAAACAGGATAATCAATAATGATAATCTCATCAATAATGCTGTAGCAAAAATATCTGCAATGGGATGGCATTATACCAAATTAATGGTTTCTAAACTGTACTATACGGGGCTGGGAGACTCGGAGGTCATGCATCAAAGGCTAGCTCCTGGAACAAGGGAGATGAGAAGCAGGCTTCAGAGACCTCAAAGTCTGTTTTAACCAGAGCAGTTGTTTTTACTTACAGTACACATCCATTTGTTTTCAAAATATGTATTAAATTAAATGCCTATTACAGCCCAAATACTGCACTGAGTACTTCTCTGAAATATTGCTTAAGAAAACTGTTTTCAACTTGATTTTTAAATGGATACTGAAACTCTTAAGACTGCAAGACCTAGATGATTTTACCATGATCAATGTATTGTAAGAATTATTATATTATGAGTTGTGCTACTGTGTTACTGTATTATGAAGTGTGCTACTGTGATCTGTCTACAAGGCCCTGAGACTGGATCTCTGGTTCTGTTTTTACTAAAGGAAAGACTCCAACTGCCACCACTGTGATAAGAAGAGACTCACATGGATGGAGTGAACTGCATTCGTCAAGTCCCTCTGAGAGTTGCACTTTTTGGTTCTTTTTTTTTAATAAATAGGAACCATACCTAGTGATTTTCAAGGCCCAGGGGCAGAACTCTCCAAGTGATATTCAGGCAGGAAAGGCAGGCCTAACAGTTTATATACTTGGGTCCAGCAGTGCTGAAAGCCACTGGGGCCAGTTTGTGGTGCTCGGGGAGCCATGTCGTGCCAGAGATTGAACTTGGAGCCTCTTTCATGCCAGGCTTGAATCCAGTATATTGAGCTATCTCCTTGGCCCTTAGCCTACTTTAAAATGTTTTATTCTAAATCTTCCTAACAACCCTACAGAGGATATTTTACAGATGATGAAACACAGGGTCCAGACACAAAATAGTTTGTCCAAGAACATAAACATGAACAGCTTGGATTTGAACCCAAGTCTCTGATGCCAATGCCCTTTTCTTTCTACAACTCTAGGGAGTTATCAGATGTTCGCAAGCTGCTGAAGAGGCCGCTCGGCTAAAACCCAAGTATCTGGTGCTCAGTGCAGTGCGATATACATGAGCCAACATCTGAAACAACCCAAGGGTCCTAAGAGTGCTGAAGGGATGGCGATGTAGTTCATGACACACTACTCGGCTATAAGGAAAGGTGGAGTCTCGCCTTGTCAGACAATATGGATTGAACTGGTAGGGCTCCATGTTAAGAGAAATAAGTCAGAAGAAGAAAGACATACTGTAAATTCCCTTATGTGAGCTAGAGAAACCAAGTGAGGGAACAATCTCTAATCAAAACAAAGTCAAGACTCTGAACTCAGAACAGAGATTACTAGGGTTGAAAAAGATGCTGAAAGGGCCCAGTAGAGTGTGGTGGAGGGTTATTTGTGCTGGGTTTGGCCACATTGTGCGCCTAAGGCAGTGTTTCTCATGTGAGGGACACTTGGCTTCAAGTAGACTTTTGGGATAGTCAAAGAAAGAAGGCTACAGGTGAAAATTACATAAACACCACATAAAGAAAAGAAAGTTCGAAGGGGGCCACTGGAAAAAAGTTTGAGGATACTTCCTTAACACATACAAACATTTCTATTTCTAAACAAATATTACCTCCTTAATAGAAATAATTAGAGATAGAAAAATTAGGAAAAAAATTGGAAATATTTTATTTTTTTTTTTTATTTTTTTTTTTTAATTTTTTATTATACCACAGTGAAACATACAATTACAAAGGTGATCATAGTTGGTTCTTGGTAATACAGTATACCAGCACCCATCCCTCCACCAGTGCCCCCATTTCCACCACCAATGTACCCCACCCCTCCTGCCCAGCCCCATGCTGCCTTAATACCAGGTACCCCAGTTTCCTCTCTTTCTCTCTCTGTCTCTCTCTCTGTCTCTGCATCTCTCTGCCTCTTATTTTACACATTGTGGCTAGCCCTGCAGGTATTTAGAGTTTATCACTTAAGTCTCTGTGTATATTCAATGGTGAGTCTTAATCTGCCATTACCAAAAAAATTGGAAATATTTTAAATGTTAATTAGGATCATGCATGTTGTCACTTGGAATTAGAGAGAGGAAGAATGAATTTGGTCAAGACAAAAAAGAAGCTTTTAAGAGCCCAGAATACATGAGAAATTGGACAGGAAAGCAGCTAGGACCTGTTAGTTTAAAATAGTTTTAGAAAAAAAGAAAAGAAAAAGATCAGGCAGGCACCAATGGACAAGCACATGCTTACTTGTAAAAAATATTAAGTAGAAAAATGTGTAAGATTTGGCTGTTCGTGTAGTTAAAGAAGGCTAAGCAGTAAATGTGAGGTCCAAGCCATACTGTCATGAGGAGTGACTAGGAAGAAACACTGCTGACTACATGACACTGGCACCTGGAGAGGGTTTGTGGTGCAATGGCTAGACAAGAAATAGATTAAGTTTGATGACAAAGACAAGGCAGTAGCTGAACATGCCTGGGACTGTCTGTACATAAGCATTTCCTTCTAACTCATCTCATCCTTAAAACAACTCTAAAAGAAAGATCCTAAGACTATATTTTATAGATGATGAATCTGAGCTCAACCAAACATTAATCAATTTGTCAATGATGAGACAGCTCAAAAGCGGAAGAAAAAGCAAAAAATTATATGGATATGGTATCAGAGGGTGGGGGGTTCCCCACCCACTATCCATATTCTATTTAGTAGCAGCTGTGTACCAGGTGTCAAACTAGAAACTGTGCTCCAAATTAACAAAACGATTGAAGGTCAGAAAAATTAACATCATTAATCACAGAGATGATGAGATGCCTCAGGGGTCAGGGGTGAATGCTGCGCATGTTCAAGTACCTTAGTTTGATCACTGGCACTGCTTGACCCCCAAAACTGTTGGTTCTTACCCTGGAGAGCCCAGAGAACCACTGGATGTGGTGCTTGGGGCTCCCCCATGTTTCACAGCCCCACCTCCCTGGACTTGAGCACTGAATCATGTAGTTTGGTAGGTGAGTTATTGTCAGGAATGACCCAGGGGACCCTGAGCACTACTTGAGAACCCCATTTCCCCCACAGCCAAAAAGGTTATTAATCAAGTAATAAAAATATTTAGTTATATGGGGTCACAGATGTTCACAAATAAATGACCTTTAGTTACCTGAGCCCAGAGTCTTATTTCGGCAATAAAGTGTTGCCCAGAGAAGGCACCCCTTCATCTATGCTGACAATAGGTTCTTTTACTTTTACTTTTTGGGTCACACACGGCAATGCTCAGGGTTACTCCTGATCTTTGCTCAGGAATTACTACTGGCTAGTAATTCCTAGCTCGGGGAATCATATGGGATGCCAGGAATCAAACCCGGGTCGGCCGCATGCAAGGCAAATGCCCTACCTGCTGTGCTATCACTCCTGCCCCGACAATAGAATCTCTTTGCACTGGATAAGAAATATATTTCCTGAAGCCAACACAAGGTCAAAGTGGAAAACAGTGGTAGGTTTCTACATGAGTTCAGATGTCTGTTTTATCAGCAGGAGGAGCAAGCTCCACTGTTAAAGATCCAGCTCCATTTCCCTGAGATTCTGGCCCCTCCTCCCCTGACTCCTGCGTTTAGATGTTGGTATTCAGAGTATTTCCATATCTCTCACTTCAGACAAGCTCTGAAACATCATTCTTTATCCCCGTAATTTAAGCAAGGACAATAAATAAAATTGTGTCTAAGATATCCTTAAGAACATGGCACCCTGTTGAGTTACATTTGGGGTAACTAGATTCTGGTCCTTTGGGTGCTTAGATTTATGCTTTTATCCATGGTGGCACAGGGAGAAAATGGTCACAAATTCACAACTACACACAATATTGTCCTTTGTATTTTACACATTATACTTATATTATTTTTACTTCATCACTTAGGCATTTTAACTGGTCTGCATTTTAGGAAACTGAGGCACAGAAAGTTTCTGTATCTCCAAGGACAGAGGCACAGGAAAGAGTAAAACTTGCAGAAGGGCATATCGGGGCCTCCAAATCATTCTCTCAAGGCTTTCTCCTGGTATGCTTTTATTCTCCATTGCACCCCTTGCTCAAACTGCAGGCCACATATTGAGCACAAGGACACAGCCTCTGCTCCCGTTGGTTGCTAGGTAACAGTCCCTTGGCACTATCTGGTGATCATCATCATGGTTATCTTGCCAACAGGAGCTGGTAATCAGAAGAATTGGGAAGCTGGCCCTGATTTTCACATGCCTCTGTCTGGTGTTTAAGAGCCACAGAAGCATCTTTGGGTACTTAGGAGCCAATGGGCTGGCAGCTTTGCAACGGCAGCATAAACATTGTGTGAGTGGATGGACAGTTCCCACTGCCATGAGGGGAGAAAGCTAGCTCTTAAAAGGACTTTCAAAACAAATAAACACTTCAAATGCCAGAAGGAAAAGCATCAGAATGGTCTGTTCCAAATGGAGCTGGGACTATCATTCACCCCGGAACCAAGATCTGGTGGGGGTGCTGGCATAGAAAAACATCAGGCTTCCTTGGTCATTTGGCCATTTCAGGCATAATGTGCTGAACCACGAAGAGAAATCCTTCCTCTAACCCGACTCAAATCTGAGTCCCCTGAACTAAAGCAGACTTGAAGGGGGTGCCTGAGTGCAAGTATAGGTGTAGACAGCTGCTTGCTTAGGCACAACTTGTTCCCAGTCTGCAACTAGCAGCGGGACAGCACAGCACACCTGGGTCACAGCATAGCCCCACCTTGAGCCTCTCTGGCTCCAGGCTCTATGCTTCTGAGCGATGAGCTACTGGGAAAGCTACCTACTACCTCTGAGCTTAGCTCTGCCCTCTATCAGAAATGGCAGTGGTTGGGATGTGTAAACCATAAAATAACTTTTACATGCTTTGCACAGTAGTACCCTCTTAATGATAATATAATTTATATAACATATATCATAAATATGATAGAGTACCAAGCATTATAAATTCCATTAGCTAGTGTACTATGTCACTGCTCTTCCTCTTATTATTGTTATCTTCTACTAGGAATAACTCATATAAGATTACCCCATAAAAAATTATCCTACCACAAAAAATAATGATAAATATGAAAAAAGCAGGAAAATATGCTGAAATCTTTAAGTATCTGTAACTTAGGAACACAGCAAGAGGAACAGGAAGATAGCTCAAGTCATAGAGCAGATACATAGCATGTGTAAGACCCCAAGTTTAATCCCTGTTGCTACAAAGCTCCCTTCACCATGACTGGATGTGAAGACCCTAAATACTACCTACCCACATACCGCTGATCTGTGCCAGGTGAGTGGGCTAGATGTCTGCTCTACTAAGAAAATTGTAAAAATTAAAGTCCAATAAGATAACACACTATGACTAAAACTAACCACAGTGTCAGTCAGGAGAACAGAAAACCAAGGAATACTGCAGATGGGAGCAGAAAATGGCAGGATCATTTTGGAAGAATTTGACCAATACCTTAGAAGTTAGACACACTAATCACAAAATCTAGCAATTTTTAGGTATTTGATACCCCCACTCCCCATAAATTAAGCCATATGATTACACAAAGACTTGTACATCAATGCTCAGTTTGCTATAGTCAAAAACTGGAAATTACTCCAGTGAATGGATAAATCAACCATGATATACCCATGGAATGAAAACTAGCGAAATCAAAAGAAACAAACTAGTGATTTGCCTGAAATAAGTTCCATGCACAGGGGCTGGGGACACAGTTGGGGACCAGTTCTATCCTCAGTGCCACATGGCTCTCAAACATTACTTGGCATAGCCCTAGAGACTCCCTGAGTACTATGAGATGAGGCCCCACAGGGACCCTAAGTACCACTTGGCAACTGTCTTCCTCCCAAATATTTCACTTATGTTGAATTTTAGAATGGCCGAGTAACTGGAAGGACAAAATATAAACCTATGTAACACTTGGTATAGAATTATATCTGAGTGTGTATTCATGTGTGCTTTTACATGCAGAGGCTGTACATACGCTGAAGGAAACAGAATCTAATTTGGGGGTATGAGAACATTTTATTTGTTTATAGTTTCAAAGGTGCATAAACAGGTAAAAACCAACCAAACTGCATGCTTTAACTATGTGTGTATATATGTATATACATACATTTGTGTGTGTATATACACATACAAATGTATACATATATGTATGCATCTATGGGGTACAAATATTGCACACAGAGAAGGGAGATTGCCTTGCATACAACCAATCCAGGTTCAGTCCCAAGCACTGTACTCGACCCCTGAGCAATGCTAGGAGTGATCCCCGGCACAGAACCAAGAGTAATCCCTGACCACAAACACTTTAGGCCCAAAGACAAAATAAATGCATATTTATCATATTCCAATTATACCTAAATAAAACTATTAAAAATCTTGTTGAAAACTTAAGGTCATATACCTTTTTTGTGGTCCAGGCAAGATTTCTGAGCTTTTGTTTCTGAGCTGTGGACTCTGGTGCTTAGCTGGTGTGGCTGCCAGCATAGCTCCAGTTAGAGGGGGATGGAGCCCTGAAGCTCTCATGCCCCTTTGAGGAAGACACCCATGCCCCTTTGGGGGAAGACACCCATGCTCCTTTGGGGAAGACACCCAGTCCTTTGTTTCAGAACCAGAACTTCCATGGAAGCAGATTAGAAACTAGAAACCTGGGGGCAGTTTCTTGGGCAGAGAAAAAGCATAAAATGTGTTCACAGGCGTTTGCTTGATAAATGGTCCACCAGAGCACTAGGGACGGAAAAAAGAAACAGTAAGATCTGAGGCTGAGCAAAGATAGGGAACATCACACACATGCGATAAAATCATCATTTATTCTCCTATTTATTCTACGAATGTGTACTGAGTTCCTACTCCTTGCCAGACTATTCTAGATGCTGGAGATACAACTGTAAGTGAGAGATAAGGAGCGACTTTCCTGGATCACAAGTTCTAGTGGGATGAAATGGAGCTTCAATACGTAAGTGAGGACCCTGGGGCTTACTGTCAGGGAGAGCTGGGAGGGAGAGTAACGTCAGAGCTGACAGCGGGCAGCAAGCTGGCTACTCAAGATGAGCAAAGGCCCTCTCAGGAACAAGATGGAGCAGAGTCCAGTGTGAGCAGTAAGGTGCAGGATAGGGACGAAAGAGGACTTCCCTTCTGCAGAAGGCAAAGCAGCAAGGAAGAAGAAAATGGGGTAAGGTTGGAGTCTAAATTCAATCACTACATACCATGTGCTACTGGGAAGAAAGAACATCTCCCACATGCTGAGTCTTGCCTACATACTGGGATGGTGCCTAGGAGCTGTCCACCTTCCAACTATGCCAGAAGGGAAGAGTACTTCACCGGACAGTTATGAAATGGTGACTGTGAGCTGGGTCTTCATTGAAAGCCACAGAAGTAGTAATGCAAAGAAGGAAGGAATTCAACTCAGCCACACCTTCCATCCTGAGCCCAGAAGCATTCCTCCGACCAGGCAGGATACATGGATTGTAAAGGTTCCTGCCCGCTGTGATGTGGGGGCTGTTTTATCACTTCATGTTATCTGAGCTGTATCTCATTCCTTCCTTGTTGCTCTGCTAATGAATCAATGCTTTGTTAATTGTGCCATGGAACATTGCTTTTGTGGAAACCATGAAATCACAGCAGAAAGAAACAAAAGCCTAGACATGCATTGGAAGAACTGGATTCAATATTTTGTTGTAAGTCAAATGTGCTGTCGAATGTGACATCTGAAGACCGGTCCATAGAGTCCACAGGCATTGGACAGTGGAGCATGAACTTTGACTCAGGAACTGGAAGCCCACATTGGTTCTCACCCATATCAGGGGTCTTCCTGAAACTCCTATTGTCCCCTTGATTTTTTATTCAGTGTTTGAAGGACCCCTCAAGTCCCAGCATTAGTGACAAATACAAACGCAGATCCCGCCACTAGTTTTGGTAACAATAGAACTGGAGCTAAGTTTAACATCTGAGAGGTTTAATCCTGCAAAAAGTCAATTTCTAATTCACATAGAAATCCCTTTATGTGGAGTCTATGCACCCATTACGTGTCCAGCATCCCAGCTCCTTCTCCAACATCACTGAGGGTCTTTGGACTATCTCCTAAGAAGTGGCAGTCTCAAAAGAACCTAGAGGTTACCTGCCTCTTAGGAGCCAGCCTGGAGGACATGTCCACTCAGTTCATTATCCTTCATCCACAATCACTGAGGTCCACCTTTTACCAGCAGGGTGGGACTTGGGGGGCACCGAGAGGGAAACCCCTGTTTGGAGCAGAATAAGGCTGCGTTATGGAAGAAGGACCACAGTTTGTGGGCTGGTAATTTAGTAGCTCTTACAGCTCCTTCATTTTTGTTTACGTGGAAGATGGCAAGATTAAAGCGTCTTTATCTTGGGTCCTATATAAGTCAACAGAGACCCACATTCCTGACTTCAACCCTGGCACCCTCCTTGGTCCAGTGTTCCAGTGACAATAGCCTCTATTGCCCAGTAAGTGTTCTAGTTTTCAAGATTCACTGAACTTCAGAACCTCTCCCTCCTCCTCTCCTCAGACTCATGTTCCCATGACATTCCCACATTCTCCCCTCACCAGAGACAAAGCACTGCCTTTGTACAGAATACCCCTGCCCTGCTTTCCAGAAATCACACATGATACTCTTGGTCCAGTCTTGGCAAGAGCCCAGGCCAGCACCAGGGCATGTGAATTCAAATCTCATGTTCATTCCTGACTGGACTAGAACTGGGCCTTCACCTATCCTCGGCCGCCATTGCTCAACTTGGAAAACTTGGATAGTTCTAGCGTGGTCTACCATAGTCATGGGGAAAGGGTAAAGTGGGTTCAAGTGGAAGGCTGAGTGCCTGAGAGGTGGATGATAAGCCCCAAGACCACCTCGTCATGACTGCCATTCCTCCATACAGGGAGATGGCAAGCAAGATGAGCGAACAAACTATTCACTTCTCTGTTCTCAGAAACACTTCCTGGGGGATCAGAAAAGGGAACAACTCATGTGTTCCACACTCCCTGTGTGGGCTCCTCGAAATCCCCAGCTTTCTGCATTTGCTATTATCTCCATGCAGGGTCTTGTGATTCTATAGTGAAACTATAGTAGGAGGGTCGGGGCAGTTGCCCAAAACTCTGGAGCGAGCTTGAGGGATACAAGCTGGCAGGTTTCCCTGACAGTTCACCAGATATAATAGGGAATAATAAGTTAGCATACATGGGGTTCTTATAGGGGAGCACTATATCTAATGCAGGGGATGCACACAACAAATAAGAGCTATTCCTCGTACCAAATCACTGTGAGGGTTTCTTTCTCAGGGAAAGTGACCACCACATTCCAGGGACTGCCCAGTTTGCTTCATGAGACTGGCTAGTTGGGGACCAGTTAGAGACTTGTTGGATGGACAATTCATGGAAGGGAATCACAGCATTCACATGCATTTGGGGTCGTGAAGTGACTCTGTGGGCCTCCCCTCCATCTCTGCTGTCCCTTCCTGTTGGGTGGGGGCTGCTAATGGAGGAATCAGCACGTGGGCTCCGAAAGAAGGCATTTACTTAATTGCAAAGGAACACATCCCGGCTGCAGACAATAAATGGTGTGTGAGGCTTGCATGAAGTGAGATGGATGGAGCGCTCCGTTGCTAACCGGCCCGTAACCAGGGTCATTAATCACACGCGGCACACCCATTGCCAGTAATGGACTTCACCCTGGAAAACTCTGGCTTGCACTGCCAGTGGGCTAAAGGGAAGGCCTCGCTTGTTATGGAAATGCACATCTCCCACTGGGATCAACCCTGAGCGCTTGCCACCCCTCATTCCTCGAAAGCGCCTTTTAATTGATTTCCCCTTTTATTCCCTCTGACCTGGTGGCAAGCATACCTGCCAGCCTAGACCAGCACCCAGGACCTGGCCTGACCCCTAGGAATTGCTAAGAAGCCTTGAGTCCTCTGGAAATGTCCCTTCTCCTCTGTCTTTGACAAGAAAAGTAACTAAACCTTCCTAGCAGCTATTCGCTCTTTGGCCACCTGCCTCCCACATCCCTGCTGCTAGATCTGGCCCAGAAAATGACCCCAAGGCCTATGCTAACAGTAGCTAAGGGTTTGCTGTGAACCAGCACCGTTTTAGATGCCCTTTGCTTCATCAGAGTTGCCCCAATAACAACTCTAGGAGGCAGTTGATTGTTTTTCTAAGTAAAGACAGCTGACATTCAGAGAGGTTAAGTAAATAAATGACTGCCAACACTGCACAGCCAAGGTGGAGCTCTGAGGCATGCAGAATTTAAAGCTAGCATCCCTTCCATTCACAGCTCTAATAGTTTCCAACAGTGTTTCTCAACCTCTTCCCATGGTGGCCTTCTCCTTCCTCTGAACCTCCTCTCCAACCAGTTGCCCATGCCAAACCTCATGCCAAGTTTTCCTATTTGTGCAATTTTCATCTGCAGCTCCCATTGGGCTATCATTGACCAGCAGAATCATAGGCCCCAAGTTAAGTAATTCTGGTTTGCAGAGCGTTCTATATTCTAGGCATACTATCAGCAAATACTTCAAGAATCCTGTCTGGGGGTAATCTGCGTGTTCTTTTTTGTAGGACTTGTCTCTCGAGTTTCCTTGAAACCTAGACTAGACCCAGGTCTCCTTGTCACACATGCTGGATAGCACAGAGCTGCTCTTAATGATCATGAAAAGTGGACTTTGATTTTCAGAGGCAGTGAAGTCGCACCACATTGCTACTCATGCAGCAGCATCAGTAAATATTGCTTAACTTAATAAATAGGCTCTGGCCCAGCTTCAGTGCTGAGAGACTGAGGGCGAAGAGGGTGAGACGTGGTTTAGTCTATTTCCTTTCACCAAAGAACCATGTGATTAAGCCATTTGTAATAAATTCCTTGGCTGCGGAGAGTTTCTGCAGAAACACTATTTACTTAATTTGATTAAGAAGGGAGAGAGACTCTCTGACATTCCTTTTGAGGGAGGGCATTTTTTCCCAAAGCTCTGAGCAGCCCTGAACTCAAATGGGTGGAAACCCAGCTTGGGCCTGTAATAAAAGCACAGGCAACTTTACTCATTTCTTTTGTGCTGGGAGGTCATTTACTATGGACAAGCTTTGCTTTCTTCACAGAAACACGAGGCTGCCTGACCTGGAACAGGCAGGGACAGGCAGGATGAGGTTTTTCAAGAGACCAGCCCACTTTTCCATTCCATCAGAGTGACTGATTTGGAGGGGCTGGATTCTTGTGAATAGCCACTCTCAACTTTTTGTAGACTTTTGTATTTTGCAGACACTCACAGATGCTGATAGCAATACCCCAGTTGCTACAACCTAAGTGGATCCAAACCTGTTCAAATGTCCCTTGGGGTGCAGAATTGTCCTAGGTTGGGGTCTAGTCTGATGTTCAGTGCTGGAGGCTATCTGGTTCATTATCCTCATCTGAGAGACTAACAGCATGCTGGGCACTTTGTTGCCAACCAGGAGAGACTTATTGGATGGCAGTAACATAGATGCTAACTTATTTCCATCTATATGCCATTCACAAAACATACTCCTTGTTTCTGTCCTAACATTTCCTCCCAGTGTTTCTTCCATCAAGTGATGTGTTAAGGGGGGGAGGGTATTTCCTTCAAAACTCTGTTCAAATACTAGCCTAGCTAGATCACCCCTAATTGTCCACACAGAACTCATCTCTGCCCCCTGTGACCTGCACTCCCTGCTTCTTTGATGGCATCCAACACCTTCCGGCTGAGAAAACAGCATCAGGAGTTAAAAAATCAGACCCTGAATTACATCTGTAGCATTTACTATTAGTAAAACAATGGGGAAATGACAGAATCCCAAGACTGTTCCTTTGCCTATCAAATGCCAATAAGCACACCACTTTAAAAGTCTGTGGCATGGGGCCTGAGCAATAGCCCAGTGGGTAGGGCATTCGCCTTTCACGTGGCCAGCCCATGCCAGCCCGGGTTCGATCCCCAGCATCCCATATGGTCCCCTGAACACCACCAGGAGTAATTTCTGAGTGCAGAGCCAGGAGAAACCCCTGAGCATTGCCGGGTGTGACCCCCAAAATTTTTTTTAAAAAGTCTCCGGCAGACAGTAAATCAAATTAAGAATAGTGTGGCCCTGACGCATGAAATAGGAGTGGGTAGGAGTCTCCTCCGTGAATAGGATGTCCCTAATGACAGAGACCAGATCTTCCTCATCTTTGCATTCCTGGGACCATGATCAGGGTCTGAGAATCAGTGTAGACCAAAGCATGCTGTTGCTTGCAGAAATGAAATGAGTCCGCAAATTGGGCAATAGAATCATGGACTCTTGCCATGAAAACAAAGCAAACAAACAAAAACCCAAGTCTGAACTCTTCCTTTGGCAGACCGAGAAGTACCAACAGCTTATCCACAGTGGCACCAAGCACAGCTTTGGGACTCCCCGCCTGGCCCACTACTCCCAGCCCCACAGAAGGTGCCCCTAAGATGAGTTTGGTGGAGTCTCTATCTCTCCTGCTCGCAAAGGGATGACAAGAGAAACTCATTTCACTGTGTGGGAAAGCTAATTAGAGCTAATTTATTATCTTTCCTCAGAACTAGAATGCCGGGTAGAAACTGCTGGAAGTCTGTGCTGCTGAGAGAAATGTTTCTGATTATATTTACACATCTGATTTGAGCCGTATGTGGAAGCCTAATCATAACGATAATAACATGCTCCTTGGTGCTCTGTCTACTAATCTTGGCTGCAAGGTAAGTTCTCCAAGGTACAACATGACTTCATTTTCTCCCTGAGATTTTTCAAAACACTATTTGATGAGATTTGAGCCCAGGGTGAGGCAATCTGATGTTGCAGAGAGTACTCTGGGGTGACAAGGTATTTCTTTGTCCTGTACCTCCGTTTCCTCCTCTGTAAAATGGAGCAACACTATGTGAGTTTGCCATGAAGATAAGGCATCACCCTGTCACACCTCAGATAAGGTAGATTGTTATCCACCTAATCTAAGATAAGATCCATAAACTGAGGGTACTGTGAAGCCCCCTCCAGGGGGCAAATCTGAGCTTTCCTCCAGGTGGCTGTCTAGGTGTTGGATGTCAGAAATGCAAGCCTTCCTTGGAGCCTGGGACATTTCATTCTCAATTCCATGCTCTGCCCTGAAGGCAAGAATGAGCTCTGAGTATAGCATGTGAGGAAAGGGAACAGAGGGACCATTCTGAAGGAGTCCCAGGGGCAAGAGTCCCTCCAGTGCATGGCTATTATGAGAAAGGACTTAACCTGTGGGCATAATGAAGCACTTGAGAGCACCATCACCTGAGTGTGCAGGGCTAGTACAGATCTGTGAGACTCTTCTCAGTCCTTGTGCTCTGTTCTTGGGCTCTCAGGGATCATGTCTTGTGCTTGGAGCTCCCCAGCACTGCCCATACCCAGGGAAAGGAAAAGGACAATGGAAGCGTAAACAGAGTCATACTCAGTCAGCAAACTCCCACCTTCCATGTCTTGTTCCCCCATCTGTAAAAGATTCTTCAAAGAAGGCACAGAGCTGGTACTAGTACAGTCAATGAAGTAACTATAAAACTGAACTGTGGTTGAAAAGTATTTTACAAAGCAGCTAAAGTGTATGTCATTTATTCAAAACAGTTGCCCACAAACATGCCAAGTCAGAGGTTATTCTTGTCAAAGCCAGCCCAGATTGACGAGAAGACAACCCCACCTCCTGGGAGGAACAGTGGTAATACCCACCCACCCTCTGTCTCCATCACTGCAGAAGAGTTAGAAAGATTAGCGTTAGTGTTGAGATCTAGGGTTTGGTGAAAACTGGCTTAAGAGGAAATTTCGTCTGTGCTTTAAACATACTCACTTCAGGACTTTTTTCCCAACTCAGTATAACTTTGCAAGCTTTCTTTGTCATTTCCCCATTTTTGTTGACAGAGGAGATGTGTTTAAAAGTTTTCTCCCCTTCTTTGTTGTGGGGTCTAGAATTGACCCCCAGGGAGTCACAAATACAATGTCCACAATGACAGAAATGAGATGCCCAGCCTGCACATAAACGTTAACCCTGGCCAAGACAGCTTCATTTCTTTATTTCAATTTTGTTTTTTGTTTTAAATTCTTTTTGGTGGCTGGTATCACACCCCCTCAGTGTTCAGGGCTTACTCCTGGCTCTGTGTTCAGGAACTCCCACGGTGGAGGTGCAGGGAACCATATGTGGTGCCGAAATTCAAAACATTGTTGGCAGGATGCAAGGCAACACCTTACCATTGTAATCTCTCTCACATTATCTATCTATCTATCTATCTATCTATCTATCTATCTATCTATCTATCTATCTATCTATCTATCTATCTATCTATCTATCTATCTATCTATCTATCTATCATCTATCTATTATCTATGTATCTATGTATCTATGTATCTATGTATCTATGTATCTATGTATCTATCTATTTATCTATCTACCTATCTATCTATCTATCTATCAACTATCTATCTATCTCATTTAACATTTCTACTTTCCTTTGCTGTTGCAGTGACTGAGGGTCACACACACTGACTATGCTGCCCAACAGAAGTCACACATCTGTAGACCTGCGCCCACAGCCATATGCTGACCAGGGTAATCTACTTTTCATTGTGGGACTTGTATACCCCCCCTTGCTATGGCTCACATGGTCACAATGCTCACACAATCTTAGAGGTTATTCACACATACCTGAATGCAGAATGCCAAGACCTCAAACTGGGGAGAGATAGGAGGGGCATTCAGAGTCCCGAAGAGCAGAAACATCGCAGCTACAGTCAGCACATGTGGGCAAGTCAAGGGATACAACTTGCAGTCCCACAACTTTGCAGCAGTCACTTTTGTCTGTGAATCATCCCCAGTCTCCCAATTTCATCACTTGAGCTTTATGCTGCTTTGGGGTGACTTTAAGTAACAAAGACTAACACTTCATTAGACATTGGTAGAAAACAGGGAGCAGGCTGAGAGCACAGGGTTCGAGGGCTCTTCTATGAGTGTCATGAGTGAAACCCCCACTGCTACATTGACAGCTCACTCCCCACCGGCTCTATTCTAGAGCCACAGCCCCTGCTTTGAGAATCCTGAGGCCATGCCCCGTGGCCCACACTCCCATACTGTTAACCCAACCATCTCTGCAGGCCCAAATCTGAGCCAACTTGAGTTTGAGCAATAGCACGGGGTGGTAGCACTGAATCTCATGAGTCTTTAAAAGATTCTATGCTTCATGAAGGTATTCATCATTTTGTTTTCACGACATGGCTCTAAATAGATACAATTATCTAAGAGCTAATAATAGCCTCCCGTGTGTCAGGTAGTGTTTTAAATGCTTCGGGAGGGGGAGTTGATTTATTTAATTTCCGCAACCACTTTATCAGGAATCTGCCATTACTGTACCATCTTTACAAGCAGGGAATCTGAAAAACCAAGAAGTGAACCGTCTTGCCCAAGATCACACAATTAGTGAATCACAGCAGAGTTCTTTAAATCTAGGCCTAGAGACCACACACAAATCACTATATAGAATGTCACAGGATTCAGTATCTTGCCAAAAGTCACAGAAGACCACGAAAACTCTGGCTTTCTGTAACTGAGGGCCAAAGTTGTTGGCAGAGCTATAGTATAGCAGGTAGGAGACTTGCCTTGTACGCAGCTGACCTGGGTTGGATCCCTGGAAACCCATACAGTTCCAGGCCTGCCAGAAGGATCTCTGAGGTCAAAATCAGGAATAAGCTCTGAGCACTGCCAGAGTAAGTCTGAGCACAACTGAGTGTGGTCCTCACATTTACATATATATTTGTATATACATCATAAGTCTGGCTTGTCATCAATAAATGATCGAGATTAGAGGTGACTACAAGAGTATCCACCCGCATGGCAGAGCCTGGCAAGCTACCCGTGTCGTATTTGATATGCCCCAAATCAGTAACAATTGTAGAGTTCATTCCCATGACCTGATGGAATGATCAGAGGCTCTCCGTGTTCTTGAGAGAGCAGATGCCCTTGGGCTACACTAGCATGTGACAGGACATATGGAGATGTTACTGGTGCCTGCTTGAGCAAATCGATGATCAACGGGAAGACAAGTGATTCAAGTGATACAAGTGATGTACATATTCATGTATATGTACACACATATATATACATATATAACATATATACATATATATGTGCAACAAATATCTAAAGGACTGTTCTGAAAATGTCAGGAATTTCACCTAAACACAACAGTAACTCTACCAGAGCTTGCAATCAATGATCATCTTAGAATTTCATAACTCGGAGTCTGTAAGCTCAGAAATGAGACCCCATGTGTGTGTGCATATGTAAAACCATTTATGGTAACAAAACTACCTGAACCTTCCAGAAGTAAGTTCTATTACTCATTCCACCAATATCAATGCACAGCGGAGACACAACAAGCCTCCTCCCAGGAAACAGGGAACTACACCTCCCATGTCACTGTACTAGGTGCTGGGGCTATCTTAGTCAACAAGGAAATAGTCAGTGCTTCTGTCATTCAAACAATTCCCTGTGGGATGCAATCAGATGCAATCAGACCCCTCTACTTTTTGAGGAGAAGGTGGACAGTGCAACTTGGCCTAGATGTTGCTCTACCACAGAATACCTGTAAACAGGAATAGTCTTTATTAATTTGGCTTTTTGGGTGACACCTGACAATGCTCAAGGGTTACTCCTGACTCTGAGCTCAGGAATTATATCTGAGAGTGTGCAGGGGTCCATATGGGAAGCTGGGGATCGAACCCTGGTCAGTCACATGCAAGGCAAATGCCCTATCTACTGTACTATTGTTCCAGTCCCAGGAATAGTCTTTAATCTTGGTATTGATATTGACATAATCATATTCTCATGAGAATAAAACAAGTAATAGGAAAGTTACTCAGCAGAATGTTCAGTATAGATGCCAATGAGATGCTTTTTAAAGTTGTTACTATTATTAGCAGATTAGTAATAATAATAGTGTAGTATATACTATATACTGTACTAAATATCTTAACAACAAGAAATATATCTTTCCTCAAATTCAAAGGGATATTAGCCCTAATCAAGAGAATAAGTGCATAAAGGGCACTTTGTATTGTAAACAGTTTTATCTACCAAGGCAGTGTGTATGGTGGTGTTAGGAAACAGAGGAAGGACAGATGGATTCCTCACTGACAGGTGTATCAATAAGGAGGAGACTAGAAAAGTTCCCTAAAGAGGGGTCTGGAGTTGGGAAAGGTCATGGTAAGGAGAGAGATGAGAAGGTTGTGTCAAAATGAATTTGAGACAAAAAAATAAAAGGTAAGGTAAGCTAGAGCATGCAGTTCATTGTTCTAGGTAGTTTCCCATTAGGAAAAACTTTTGGGAGGTCAGGACTGAAATGGATGGGTAGGGAATAGGAAAGTATAAGGAGTAGAAGATAAGAGGAGTAAAGAAGTCACCTGAGGTCAGATTACAAAGGATTGTAAATGTCAGCAGAAGGAGAAGAATTTCATCTGAACAGGCAGGAGAAATTGACTGGCCAAGGAAATAAAGAAATGATATTTCCCTGATTAGCTGCAGATTCACAGACAAATATAAGGATATAGAAGCATAGAGAAGAGAGTTTATAAAATTGTGCATGTATAAAATTATATCTGACTACCTTTCTCTATCTTAGTTTATTTTTTATTTATTCAAAATTAAGTAGGCTGAGAGTCAGGTCTGCCTGGCTCTTTGCTCACTCTTACAAACACAGCCCCTAGATAGCAATACTATGGGTATTTGGAAAGATCTGGTCAAATGCATACATGAGAAGTGAACATTTTTGTGATGGTTGCTAAATGAACATACTAACTTAGAGTGCAAACTTAGAGGGAAACAGGGTGCTCTCACAAGATGGTGCCATTTTGGTATGGTGCCATTTAGCCTTACAGAAATGGGAAGAATCACAGTTGGGTGAAATGACAATGTCCAGTATCTCATCTGGTGGCCAGGAGCAAGAATCCTGAGCCAAAGTCCAAAGTACTAGCTCTGTCCTTCAACAGTTGGAGGCTAGGGATTATATTTGCTCTTGTTTCCTCATCTCTACATAGGGCTAATAAAAGAGCCTCTGATACCAGAGTGTTGTGAAGATGTAAGGGGCTCCCCCAACCCAGCATATAATAGCTCTCCACAAACATTTGCTCTTAGAGTTGGGGGAAAGGCTCAACCAGGGACATACTCAGCGGACCAAACACTCTTGGGTCTCAGCACACAGATTCAGGTTATTTCCTTATTCGTCTATCTGCACCACTACATGAAACTCTTTAACATAAATCTCTTCTGTACAAATGCAGATCAGACACCTTGGGAGTTACTTCTGAAGAGATGAGCGAATGCCAAAACCAAAGGGAATGAGCAGAAAAGGAGAATATATCACAAGCTAGATTCGGGAGGGATTGTTATATTAATGAGTTGAGAGCAGAGAAACCCAGAAAAGCCGTGTCAAAGCTTTCTGAAAGAGGCGTGAAAGCAATAGCTGGAGAACCCAGGAAATAAAGATGACAAAGGGGGATTGACAGTTCCCAGCAGGCCTGGACCAAGAGCAATGCTCAAGCTGCAACGAGGCCAGAGGAAGCCTGTGTGTCTGCAGTGCCTCTGCCAGGCTTTAAATCAGCAGAGGCTTCCAGGCAGAATGAGGCAGAACTCCAACCTCTCCAGATTATCCAGAAACCACTGGACAGAAATGGCACAGAAGAGCCTTGAAGAATGAGTGTGGTCCCTGGTGGGATGCAGTTACCATAGAGACCACTCTCCATGGTTGCCAGGAGGGGCAGTGCCTGTCCTCAGAGCAGTTAACAAGCTATTAGTCCAAACATGAAGATGCCAGCAGGTGAGTGGGATGAAGCTGCTATATCACAACTGTCTGTTTGCAAAGATCAAACACGGGCAGAAACGGTCTTTGCATCAGCTGGGCCACAGTGGCCAGTGAGTCAAGTTCACAGGAGCATGGCGAGATTTCCAACCTGCAAGTCAAAGCCTGGGGACTGTGTCCTAAACGCTACACTGGGAAGAATGATGTTCACATTTCTCCAGAATGGCTTCAGGAGTTTTACAAGATGAAGACAAAACAGAAAACAGCAATGTTGACATATGAAGACAGGAGCTGAGAAGGTGGGAGAGAGCAGCTGGGCAGAGCACAAGGCGCAGTAAGATGTAAAGGAAGATTTCACAGCATCTTTGCCAATCTTCAGGCGCACTGAAGATTACACAGTTGGGCTGTGGAGCAGGTAGGATAGCAAACAAAGATCAGCAGTGCAGGTCAGCCTCAGAGCAGGCGAGTGTTTTCCTAGTGATGTGTCCAAAAGAGGTGAGTTCATGTCTCATTCTCTCCTCCGCATAGGCTCTCAACTTGAGACATAAAGCATAACATTGCAGACTGAGCATTCCTTCTGTGCTTATATCTGCCATCATTGGCAGGAATCTCTGGACCACTGTGTCTAAGGGCACAGAGGGTAGCTTCATGCTCAAGGTCTTTATGGACTTCTGGTCTACCTGCAACCTCATCTGTCCCTCCCCACCCCATCACACCTTCCTCCCTTTGCAGATCTTGCTGTTTTGTAGCCCCAGATATTTTGTCCCCCTTTCCAGCTTAGCCAGTTTCAAATTCCAGCTTGAGCATCACCTCAGTCATTAACTCTTTTGACAAGAGTTAAGTAGTCTCCAAGTGCACGAGATATCTTCAGGAACCTCCTCCTCAGTGATTGCCACACTCTGCACCTATGTCTAATAAAACACATCACACTGAACCACGGTCTTTTATTGATGTGTCTGTCGAGCTCATTAGATTTTAGATTCCTTGAGGGCAGATTGTCTTGCTCAGTCTAGCATAGTTTCTAGAATTGAGCATGTAGCAGGTGCTCAATAAATATTTATTAAAGGGTGAATAAAAGAATAAATGAATGAATTGCATTTCTAATTCTATCCAGGTCGTTGAGTTCTAAAGGGAATTCTCAAGCCATCAAGTTGGCCTGGGATAAAATGTTTTTTGTGCACATTACTTAATAAAAAGAGCTCTGGGTCAATTGAAAAATTTAAAGTCAATATGAAATTGATCCTCATCAGCACTTTCTCCTCCAAACATATAGACAAAAGGACGTTTCTGAAACATATGTATTAGTGTTGCATTTTCTGCTTCAGAGACTCAGCGATCGTTGTCACCTCCAAGTCCAGCCCTCATTAATTTATGGAGCATCCAGCGTAATCAGCAACAGGCTTCTTGGCAGCATAAATCAGAGATCAGCCTAGAACTTGGAGGTGGGGCATCTATAAGTAGCAAACAGAGCCATTTCTTCTCAGGCTTTTCTTTTTATGGAAGTCACTGAGCACTATTTAAATCAGGCAAAGACAGGATAAACTTCAGAAATAGTCTAGGGTCATCAGCAAATCTGCCCTCTTCAATGTTGCAGGAAGAGAGAGTGTATACAACCAAACCAAACATTTCAAACACCAACTTCTCAGGAACTTCCATCACATCCTTGCCCTGCTTACCAACCACTGAAGTAAGGATTTAAGAGCCAGAAACACAGTAAAGGAGTTAAGACCCATGTGTTGTAAGTGGCAGACCCAGGCTCAGTCTCTGACACATGATCTCCCTGAGCATCACTGGGAGCAGTACTAGAGGCCCTTGAATACTGCTGGGGGTGTTCTCAGTGACCCCAGTATCACAGGACCTTAGCAATACTTCATTTTCAGATGCTCACAAGAAAACATCAGCCTGCTGGCTGAGAATAACCAGGAATAGCCCAATATAACAGGTTTTTTATGTGAGGTGAAGCAAGCTGCTGTCTGCTGACACAGAATCTCTGAGTGCTCCAGGTTTCTCACCTGTGTGGAGTTCGCTGATGTTCATTAAGTTGGGAACCACAAATAAAGGCCTTTCCACATTCCATACATCGATAGGGTTTCTCTGCAGTATGAACTCTCTGATGGTTGTTACTTCAGAGCCTCTCAAGAAGCCAGCAGATCCCAGCAGAGCCTCTCAAGAAGCCAGAGGAACCCCCCCACACCATGAGGGCCGCCATTTTCAACACCCAGACTCCACAGCTTGTCAGAGCTCCATCTAGCAGATCACAGCCCTGCTCATCAAAGTCCCACCTACAGTTGTCCTTTTCAAGACCAGGTATGCCTGATCCAGAAACTCAGAGACTGCAGACTCAGAGACACGGGGTAGAGCTGCTACTGGCTCTCCCTGTGCCCAATTGATCATGAGGTGCCCTGGAGGGAAGGTGGGTTCTAGCCCTGGTCCCCCATCCCGGCAGAGCCCTCGCAAGAAGCCAAAGGAACCCCCACACCATAAGGGCCGCCAATTTTAACATCTGGACTTCAAGCTCGTCAGAGCTCCACCCAGCAGAAAAGCAGATCTTTCCCCATTTCGGTTCATCAATACATGCATGAGATGAGAGGCTACTACAAGAGTGTCCCACCCACAAGGCAGAGCCTGGCAAACTACCTGTGTTGTATTTAATATGCCCCAAAACCAGTAATAATTATAGACCTCATTCCCATGACCTAAAGGAATGGTTTGAGGCTCTTCATATTCCTGGAATTGGAATTTGCCCTTGGGCTACACTAGCATGTGACAGGACATGTGGAGATGTTACTGGTGCCCACTCAAGCAAATCGATGAACGGGAAGACAACTGAAGTGATACAAGTGATACCCCAATATATATTTCTTAAGTAAACATGTGCTCAGGTTGGGAGATTTAGTGAGCAAAGTCATTGTTCCACGTGATACAGGGTCTCAGCATTACATACCAGCCTTTAGGGTGTTCACTGGTGCTATGTTGAAACTGGCTGCAGGTGGGACTCAGAATATGTCTCACAATCTTTTTGCTCAAGTATTGGGGATATTAATATGACCTGCATATTGTATTTCTCCCAAAGGTATACACTGAGATCTCCATCTCCAGTGTTATCATTGGATGAGGTGGGCCACGGCGAGGTCTAATGATCATGAGATTGGAGCCCCCAGGAACAGCATTGAGACCTCCAAGGAAGAGGCCCAAGAACTGGTTTCCCTTTGTTCTTTCTCTGTCAAAGGAGGACTAAAATGAAGGCAACCATCTACAAACCAGAAATTGGCCTCTCTCTGAACACCAGAGTGCTACAAATTTTGACTATGGGCTTCCCAGCATCTAGAAATATGAGAAAAAATGTGGTTGAAAACATCCCATCAGTGTGCATCATTCCATCAGCCTAAGCAGATGTGCAGGATGTGAAGTTACAGCTCTGGGGCTGGGGTTTCCTCTCCATTGCTTCATGGACCAACCCAGTGACCCAGCTCAAAGTTCTCTCCTCCTAGAACCATCCAGAACTTGCCCATAGCCTCTTTGTTCTGCAACAGTTCTCCATCTTATCTGCCTTAGAACAGCTCATTTAGGAGCACCCGCCCATTCTCAGAGTTGATATATAGGCTATAGGCTGCCCATGGAGTGTGTCTTGACTGCCTAGGACCAAGTTGATACCAAAAAAAAAAAAAAAAAAAAAGCAAAACCCAAAAGATGGAGAAAAGGCCTGACACAAACCCCCCACGCACTTTCATGTGATGGTGGCAGCAACAGAGACCTGCAGGGCAAGAGCTCCGGGTGATCATGGTGGTAGTCAACGGGGGTGAAGGGCAGAACTGCATGTGGAGAGAACCGCAAAGGCTTTGTCTCCAAATGCTCCATCTTGATCCAGGACTTAAGTCCACAGCATTTTAAGTGCCTTAAACTTCTGTGATCTAAACTGCAACCTGCCACTCCCATTTCCCTGGACGATGAAAGGATCACAGCTAGGGAATGGCATGGTCAATACCATAACACAACATCACAATCCCTTCCTGACTTTGTTTGCTACTTGCTCTAAGGAAAGTGTTCATAGGCACAACTGCTGAAGCCCCTTGTATTTGATTCTCTCTAGCTGGTGCAAACATACATTTGTGTACTCACTGATACATGTGTCATAAATATGTATCACAAATATGTCATCATACTTAATATTATAGTGGTACTATACAGTGGTACTCTTTCCTTATAAAAAATGAAACTCGTAAAGACACAGAAATTAAATCCATTGCCTTAATGCTGAATTTCGAAATGAGTTCAGAAAGTCAGTGAAAGTTTTTATCTCTTGGTCAGTTAAGGAAATTGTCATGAGTATATTGAGTTTGTATCAATTCTGGCTTCTCTAGTACCTTCTGGCCTGTAGTTCATGGTTCTACCTGTACTAGACCATGTTCTAGCACACATCTTGTACACAGACATGGGTTGTGTCCTTCTAATACACTTGAACTAATTTTCCTTAATTAGAGTTAGTCTTTCCTCAATGCTATTTCTCCTTTACTTTAAAATTTTCATTGACTTTTTATATCTACACAAGCTATAGAGATTCATAATATCTTATTTAGAAGAAAATACAAAGAAGAAACATAAGCCCTCCAATACTATTATGCAGAAAGATATATTTGTATCCAAATGCATTGTCTTTAGTTTTTGTTATTTGGGGGTTTCTTGGCATCAATGACTACACACCTGAACATATGTTTACAACAAAATTGGAACCATGTTGTATATAAAGTTTTGAAGCCTACCTTTATGTCCATATGCTATCAAAAACACTAAACATTCTTCAGAAATATGTTTTATTTAATGTCTTTATTTAGATGTGAAAAACTTCAGTGAAATATTTCTGGAAATTGAAGCTGTTTGCCCTTTTGCAAAATTATAAGGAATGTGGAAATAAACACATTCCTTGTTTGTTCACAAATCCTCATCATTTTTAATTTAGGGACAGAATACTGGAAGAAATTGGGGCTTGTGACTAAATGGGAACTACAGGTGGAAGAGATGAATGCCACTTCCAAACTCTCCCAAATAATATCACTCCTACAATGACCTCAGGAGCCACAGACTGATGACAATGATATCCAGAAAACTCAAAAGAAAATGCTGTGTCCCGGAATGATCACATGTGAATCAACAATACACACTTCTCATGGTCAGAGGGAGGGAGTATTGGCTAAGGCAGCTTGCATTACTTAAGCAAGTACAGGGAATGTCTGATGTTACCAAAAATCCTCCAATAAAAATCTGTCCTCTTGTTGGATCCAGCCATGAATCTGCCTTTGCTCAGAGTTCATTTCCCCGAAGACCTGGATGCTTTGGGTACCCCAGTATCTCCCCTCGAGTCCACAGTGAAACTCACATGGAAATGAGGTCAGAGGTACTGAGTGGGATCTCACAGAACTGCCCTGATTCCCAGTCGGTGACATTAATAAACAGAACTCTACTTTCTTCAGGGGAGTATCAGGTGGCCTCTACCCCAAGGAGGGGGGTGTATCTATATTTTGCACCCCCAGAAAAAGCCCATTTCCCTGACACCAGAACGCCCTTCAGAATAGATACCGCAGTACAGAGCAAAGAAATAAATGACCCAGCATAGCCATTTCTGTCCTGCAAGACAGAAGTTTTTTGCAATTTGCAAAATGGAAGCAATGGTTTCATCTCGCCCACCCCAAAATGTTTCAGAAATTGCTCAGTAATTGGGACAAGCAAGCCCAACCGCCTTTTCTCTCTTACCTGGATTTTCTCCCGTCACGTGCTGCATCCTGAGCATTGCATCAGAGCCAGGTGGGCTTGGATTGCCCAGTCCCCGTCTGAGAGCATTTCTCAGTGTCTGGCTCAAGGCAGAGCTGGAGACTTCAAGGAGAGGTGAGTAAAGATACCACCTGGCTGGTAGAGGGCTTGGTTCAACATGTGCGCAACAGCATAGGGGCTGCTGGCTGGGAATTCCACAACTAATTATATTAAAACAACAAACTGGGCTTCCTCAAAGGGCCTGGCCCAGGGAATTCCAGTCTTGTCATATCACTGCATGTGTTTCCTTCTTCCTTCACCATCTCCTAGGATCTTCCCTTCCACAAACATCCTTCAATTCCTTTCCAGACGTCCCACCAGGCCACCACCTCTGAGCAGTCTGCCCTGGTTTCACACCACTCCTCTCCACAGGAACCTGGTGATATCTCCTCCCCCTTCTCCAAGTAAGCATCTGACTTGGGCCTCACTCATTCAATTGGAAATCAAGATGAGCTGTTCATTTCAGAATTTTCCTCATCATTTTTCATTCTTAGGACTAATAAGCAAATAGTTTAAGAATGTTCTTGCATAGTGTAAAGACTATGGCTTTGGTCCCCCAAAACCATAGTCTGAGTATCAACTGAGTTCCTTCTAGCTGCTCACAGCAGGACTTGACCTGCCTGGGGTGTTGGTTCTCCTCTCTGGAAAGGGCAGAGGGAATTGTCTACCAGGCTGCAGAGTAGATTCAATTAGGTGAAGCTTGTGGAAGCACTTTATAAATAAACAATGAAATAGAGTATTTGTATCGAGTCACTTATTAAAAAGCCTCTTGCTTCTTTTTTCTTCAAAGAGCAATTAGCGGCACCACTAGTGGATCAAACTTCTTTAAGCACACCCCTCACACCCTCCAACTCCTGCCCAACAACCTTCCCTAGGAATCTGAGTGACAACAGGCAAGGCAACTTTGCAACACCAGAGCAGATAGGAAGTTCCTAGGCTGCAGAGCCTTAAGCTACCCAAATGGAAACAAAGAGAGGGCTGAGGTTGAACTCCCAGGTTTGAATGTGAACATGTGTGAGCTCTGTAGAAAATGACTTTGCTTTTGGAAACGTCATTTCCCCATCTATAAATCAGCTACCATGGAGCCCATCACAAAGGGTTGTTGTGAAAAATAAAATGCAACACCCCACTTAGAGCATCTAACCCCCAAACTATACAAAAGACCCTCAGCCACATGCCTCCCTTTCTCTGGCCTTTCTTCCCTTTTGAGAACCGAGCTGCTGGAATTCCACAGTGTGGCGCTGGGACACAAAAGTGCCTGGCAGGTGAGGGGGTGGTCTCCGGGGGGCGATGGCAGAGAAGGATTTGACTAGAACCTCCATTCTCAGATCACAATCAGGCCCCTGCCGGAGCCTTTCACTCACAGAAGTTCATCACCACAATATTTTACAGCCAGCATTTAATTTTTTTATAAAAAGAAAGATTATTCTCAATGACGCATGTGATAAATATGCCGACTCTAAACCTTTTAGAAATATTAAAGGTTTTACAGCTCCGTTTTTGACAGTCTTGATTAATCCCTTCCACAGAGAAATATTCCAGAGGAGAGCTGGAGTTGGGTTTTAAAGCTCCAAGAGTGTTCTTTGATAAAGGTAAAGAAAAGGTAAAGAGCTTTGCAAAAAAGAGAGAGATTCTTGTGCCACACAAAATAGACAAAGAATACGAAGACCCAGAAAGCTGCACAATATGGAGAGGAGTGAAAAACAGGGATGGGGGGAAGGGTGATTTGAAAAATCTCTCTCCTTTCGGGAATTTTGAATTGAAAGGCACGCACTCAGGCTGACCGTACCTGAGTCTGAGAGTTTTCTTCTCTGCTGGGTTCCAAAATGGATGATGCGGGCGGGGTCAGGAGAGGGCACGCCAAGAGCAGACAGACTTCAGAGGGAGCTAAATGGAATGTTTCATCGCAGTCCGCCCTCCACCCTCACACCCGAGTTCTGGATTCTTCAACCATCGTCTCCTGCCTGCCTTCCAGCCAACTGGGGCTCTGAGTGCCTAATAAAGAACAGGAACTGCCTCATGAGCCGTTCCCCACGCCTACAGTCAGTGCCTAGCTTTTGTATATTAAAGATACCCAACAAACTTTGTTCAATGGCAAGTGTTGGTGGTTTACATACAGTCCTCGATGAAATAAATGGTCTAATGCCCCAAGCACATCAAACCCTGCTGCTCCATAATGATACTTGAAATTGACAGACAGACTCTATCTCCTGATTCCCATTGTAATAAAAGCGAACATTTCTTGGTGGGGAGGGAGGTGGGAAATGCTCCAAGTATTTCTCTGGGGACCTGAATCATATGGTTCAGATCTCAGGCATAAGCAAATTTTGCTGATTAGCCCACAGGTGCCAGGGGCCAAGCCCGCAAAGCTCAGGGATCATGTAGTGCTGGGATCGAACCCGTGCTGGCGGCATGTGTATGCACTCTAATAACGGGGCCTTCCCTGCCCCACAGAAACAGTTACTGAGACTCTCCTGCCCTGATGAAAGTCTCAGCGTCCTTTGGCCTTTTCTGACCCACGGCTTTTTACCCCATTGGGAAAGGTCCTAGATGGGGTATATTTGTGGAAAAATGGGAAAGAACAAAAGAGCTATACCCAAGTTGGCATTCTTGTTTGTTGGGAGATGCTAAGGAAAACGTGAAGGAAAAGTGGTGCACATTCCAGTTGATGAGGAGAGGGTCCTTCCTGGTTTTCTGTGCCCTGCATACACGCTTGGCCTCTGAACTTCCTTTAAAGCCCCGCTCTGGAATGAACTGGAGGCTTCATGCACCCAGTTCCTCTAAAGCTCTGTGCTCTTGGCTCTGAGCTATCCTTTGACACTTGGATCAGTCTCCAGTCTGGCCCTGAGTCTGTTCTGATGGAGGCATTTTCCCAACACAAAACACCGTGTGTTTGTCAGCAGATATTATGGATGCAAAGGTGTCATTCAATTACGCAATTTAATCCATTCAAATGGCTAATGTACAAGGATCTCAGGATACCATCCAGCTTTCAACTGAAGGCGAATAATTGTTTCATAATTTCTTAATTCTCCCACCAGACCATTTAACTGAAAGAATGTCAATTTGCAAAGCCAGACTGCATTGTAGTCTTAAATTGGGCCTGAAATAGCCACAGATGAAGGGTAATAAGGCAGACAGCGGAGCCCAGAGTGCCTGGTGCTGTGCAAAATTGTTTAATATGGTCCAGCCCTTTAATCTTCATATCTATCAATGCAGGAAGCAGCATATTTCTGTCACTTATGATAAGAAACATTACTTTTTAAATTCCTTGGTGATGCCTGCAGATCCCAGGCAGCCAAGATAGCAGGAACCTCTATTTCTGTTTCTGTGAACATTTCTTTTTTCCCTTAAATTGGTTTTTATTCTAATCCATTTAGTCTTAAATCGAAGTCAGCGACAAGTCACCCTGCATAGAGCCACACGGGAGAACAAAGGCGGGTGCCTTTAAGGCCCTCAGCCCCTACTGCCCCTGAACCCAAAAACTAATGATTAAACAAATAACTGATCTGGGAATTTTCTCTGGAGGACAGTCTGCTCCAGGAAGGAAGAGAACACCTTTTGAGAAAACAAAATCATGTCTTTTTGGAGGTTTTGGGGTAAGATTGTGTCACTACTGGCAGTACTCAGGAGCTACTCCTGGCTCTGTGCTTAGAAATGACTGCTGGGGCCTGGAGCAATAGTACAGACGGAAGGGCAATTCTTTGCATGCACCTGACTGGGGTTCAATCCCCAGCATCCTATATGGTCCCCCTGAGCTATCAAATGTGGTCCCTCAGTACAGAGTCAGGAATAAGGCCTGAGCACTGCCAGGTGTGGCTCCCAAGCCAAAAAGGAAGAAAACAAAAAGTGGTTCCCGGTGGTGGTCCAGGGACCATATCAGTAGGGCTGGCTTTGTGCAAGGTAAGTTCTGTGACTCATACACTATCCCTCTAGTTCATAAGTTCATGCTTAAAAATAGAGTGGGCAGGCTGGGGAGGGGAAAAGGAATCAGGGGACATTGGTGATGAGAAGTAGGCACTGGTGGAGGGATCAGTCAGTGCTGGAACACTGTATGACTAAAACCCAAACATGAACATTTTTGTAATTGTATAGCTCATGGTGATAGAATAAAAAATCTTTTTAAATAGAGTGGAGAAGGAGAAGACGGGATACTCTGATCTATTTTCTTGAAGAGTCAAGCAGTGGACTCACAATATCCAGAAAATGGTCTAGTCAATGAACCCAGGCTGGCAGAGGCAACAGTAAGGAAAAGTGAGCCCACGGAGTCTGGATGGACGAAACTGGAAGGGGTTTCCCCAAGATGACCAGGATTAAGAGTCAGGAATCAACATGGAGAGAAACAGGAGCAGATGTCTGTGAAAACAAGTGAAGGGAGGAGGAAGGGGCTGTATAACGGGTGTCTGCCACAGCAGCATCTGACTGAGGGACTCGAGATGGAGCATCAGTCAAAAGTGCACATGGGTAAGAGGCCAGAGATAATACAGTGGGAAAGGCAAGTGCTGACACAAGTTTGATCTCCAGTACCCCATATGGTCCCCTGAGCACTGCCACGAGTGATAGCTGAGGGAAGAGCCAGGAGTAAGTCCTGAGCACACCGGATGTGGCCCCCAAAGCAAACCAACCAAAAAAGTGCACAGGGGGCAGGAGGGTAGGGCTGAGACCCTGAGAGTCAAAGGCACGGTGTAGGCTGCAGGAAAGGAGACTCACCAGTCATGTCTAGCCTTGGGCTAGGCTATACGAAGGAGTGTGAAACATTCATTTGTCTTGGGCTAAACTTCAAAACACAGACTAAACTTCAAAAGGTAAAAATTACACATTTTCTCTCGTGTCAATCTACCTGCAGGATAAACATAGAGAAGTAGAATGACTAAGTAAGGAAAATATTTAAAATTTCGATAGATACTGTCAGATTACTATTCACAATGTGTGCGATCTCTTTCTTGTACACTCAGTAGTACCTGAAAGGAGAGCTTTCCATACTACCCATACAGCCTGATAGTTCTTTATTTGATGTACCTAAGGCACAAGAACACTGACAGTGCACATGCCAATATTGAATAAATGACTACAGCACTGCAGATTTCAGCCTGCATATGTACCAACCCACTTACTCCTGATGGCAGCTCACTACTGTATCATTACTGTCATTATATAGATAAGCAAACAAAACCAGAAAACTGAAGGATCTTGTATGTAACCACAGATATGAAGGAAGGGTAGGGCTGGTCATTCCTCCAGAATAATAGTAAAAACTAAAATAATAAATTGAATCTTATTCTAGGTGGTGATGTTGTGTCTATGGTATGTGTTGAAACAGGTATACACATAGAGGCAACCAGGTGTGTATATGTACAGAAAATCAAATGGAGAGACCTGTTCTTCTATTTTAATGAAAGTAGACACAGACTATTAACTGGGAAAATCTTGGGCTACAATGATTGATAAGCAAAACTGTAAAAACACATTGACACATTTTTCTTTTTCCCCTGCTAGAAAAGTACTCCTTTTGCTAGACAAGCTATTCTAGAAGTGTGTGTGATGTGTTGAAAAGGTCAAAGCTACAAAAATGAAAGTGCTGTGTGGTCAAATGAGTATACTTTACAAAGACTCAGAGTTCAAGCTCAAATTTCGGTACTCCTTAGCTGCGTGGCTGTCAGCTAGTTGTACAACTTCTTTGGACCTCATTTCCATCAAATGGGGAAGAAATAAATTTACAATCGGGAAAATGCTCATGATGATGAAATAATACAAAATATAAACAGTGCCACCCTATGAACATTATTGATTTTAAAACAATTTCCACCTATACATTTTATTTCACACTCCCTACTTCTCTTTAAGCTTTTGGCAGATTTCTTTAGCATGATAGAATTTTCCAGTCTGCTTATATTTCTGCAATCCATTCTCTCACACTGACACACTCTCCTTTGTCCAAGTTCTATGTACAGGAATTCTACCAGCCAGTCATCCCTGTTTACACAGAATGTTAACACTTCACCAAATAACCCAGGTCCTCTGTATTCAACTTAGATTAATCACATCAGAACCTTGAAACGCTTAATTCCTAAGCACTTTTACACTTCTTGTCTTCTAATTGTATCACATTAACATCCTAATGCCAGCAGTTAGCAAATGCTTTACTATATATTAAGGGATATTCTAAGCACTTTATATATCTCATTAAATCCTCTCCACATGTGATAGGTACTGTAATAATCTCCATTCAGACATAGTCATGAATGTCAGTCACTATTTGGATATCTTATCTGTGCAACTGAACCAAAAGCTTGAGAACGCAGAGAGGTTATGAGCCTAATATTTCAACTTGTAGACTTTGGAGTCAGAGCACCTGGGAACAGCCTTGTTCCTAATCCTGCAAGCTGTGTGTTATCTGACAGCTTACAGAAACTGTGAGGCATCAGTTTTCTTTTGTAAAAGGGAAGCTGATACTACCTACTTGCTAGAGTCACTGGAAATCTTGAGTTTTCAGACAAAAAATTATTTTAAACAATGTATGGGTAGGCATTGGAGAGATAGTACAGCAGGGAGGGCATTTGCCTTGCATGTAACAGACCTGAGTTAGATCCCTTTCATCCCATATTGTCCCCCGAGGACTGCCAGATAATTCCTGAGTGCAGAGCCAGGAATGACCCATAAGCATCACCAGTTGTGACCCAAAATGACCAAAAAATAATAAGATAAAATAAACAATGTACGACCACTGACGAGCCCCAAAATTCCAGTTACATGATTATTATTTAAGGAGCATCTGATAGGGTCCCAATGAAGGGCTGGCTTTGCAAATTTACCTTTTCTATTCCCGTACCTTCCTGCCTTTTCACAGGGTCAACTTGACAAACTCAAGGTCTAAGTCTCTCAGATTTAGTTCAAATAGCTTCTGCTCTATCCCAGCCTTGCCAGAGGAGCATCCATCCCAAGGAGAGCGTCCTCCACCTGCCCTCTATTAGCTTTTTCTCACTTTCCTTGTAATTCTCATCAACCTGAAATATTTCTTTTCGCAATTCCTGCTCAGCTCCACAAACTGCACGCAGATGGGCACTAGCTCATATTATTTTTATTTTATTTTGCTGGCCAAAGTTCAGAGGTTACTCTTGGTTCCAAACTAAGGAATCACTCCTTTCAGTGCTCAGGGGACCATAGGAATGCCAGGGATCAAGCCCAGGTTGGCCATGTACAAGGCCAAATCTGCTATACTGTCACTCCGGCCCCTATTTTTTACTACCCAATATTTAAGTACATCCCAAGAATATGCAGAGTACTCATTGGCTACTACATGCATATACAAATGTGTTTAAAATAAATACCTGGAGGCCAGAAGTATCTAAGCACATGCATTGCAGGTAGGAATCTGGAGTTTTATCTCCAGCACCTCATGGTCCCCTGAGCTCCACTATAAGCAACCTCCAGGGAACTGTACTGAAAATAGCTTCAAGAAATACTGGGTAGGAGAAACACAGAAAAATAATTAAATAGTAAAATGAGGGGCCGGAGCGATAGCCCAGTGGGTAGGGCATTTGCCTTGCACGCGGATGGCCTGTGCTGGCCCAGGTTCGATCCCCAGCATCCCATAGGTCCCCTGAGCACCGCCAGGAGTGGTTCCTGAGTGCAGAGCCAGGAGTAACCCCTGAGTATCGCCGGGTGTGACCCAAAAAACAAAAAATAAATAAATAAAAAATAATAGATAAATAGTAAAATGATAAGAAATTTCAGGTTTGGGCATTTATCAAATGCATCAAATTTCAACTTTGATAATACAATTACCTGTTGTATTATCTGGGGCAGAGTGATAAAACAATAGGTAAGGAGTTAGTCTTGCAACTAACAGGGTCGCAATTCCAGGCACTGCATGTGGTCACCTGAGTCCCACCAGGAATAATCCCTTCGCACAGAACCAGAAGCAAGCCACTGAATCAAGAGCCACTAAATGTGGTCCCAAAACCAATACAACTTCACAAAAAGAAATTACTGATTCTTAATCCACTACTATATAATTCTCTGAGAAGTCATTTAATTTCCCAGGCAAAACATAGAAAAGACATTTTGCTAAACTGATAGGTTTTATCAAAGTAGACGGAGGACTCTGTGGACCCGTGGTATTTCTATCAGTCACTCACCATGCAGTCAATTCACCGATGCTTTAGTGATAGATACTGCTGAATGATAGATTCACCAGCAATTCAGAAACTCAAGACACTAACAGACACACTATTTGGCTGCTCAAATCTAAGCAGAGCATTATGGAAGGAAAATAATAATTACTCAGAAAGAGAGGAGCAAGCAAACATTCTATTAAAAGGGCAAAAATCCCAAATGAATATAATCTCCTTCCATTACACTAGGAGCATTGAAATGAATGGTGTTGGTTTTTCTGTGGTTTGGAGAGTCATTGTATTTAACAAGCTGAAGTTAACTTCAGAAGGGGAAAAAAATAAATTAAATGCATCAGTGTCTCGGGGAACTTCATTTTCTGAGTGAATAGCCAAGTTGATGCACACCACCAGAATGTCTGACGACCGGCTTTTCCATACTGGTGTGTTCTAAATGGGAAAGGAAGCCAACTCTTCATTTAAATTATATTGCAAATCACTTCTTGCCTGCTGAATGGCATTCAGCTGCAGTGGGTAGCTTTCACCGTAGGGCCCAAAATATGACATTGGCTGATTAATGCTAATTTGAAATGTTTTCTTGGAGGAGGCATGGGCACACTCGCTGGGCGCCTGTGAGGCTGAGGAAATTTTATGGTGGGTGACCGACTCAAAGGCCAACAGCATATTTGCCATCAGATAAAAATGCACATTCACAAACATCGCCAGACAAGTCAATTATTCCCTGATTCACTATTCCCTGGGTCCCTTTGTGTAAAAGAAAACTATTTATACTCCCCCTCAGATGGATACCCAGAATCACAGTAAACAAACCCTGATTCCACTATTCTATAATGTATTTCCCAGGGCACCTTCCATTGAGGGAGTCATTAGTTTTGGTCTTTTTTGTTCCCGATTTATCAAAGCAGACATCGTGCTAGGGAGTTCAGTTTTTTCTCCCGGACAAAAACCAGTGAGGACACACAGTTTTTTTGATCACCTAAAATCAGAAAACAAAACATGCGTTGCAATTGTTTGAGGAGGGTAACTGGAAATTTGTATTTCTCGAACTGGAAGACTGACCAACAAATATTAATATTAGAGTTCAGAGAGATAGTCCTGGGGCTAGGTGTTGCCTTCGAATCAGCTTACTCCAATTTGCTTCCTGGCCCTGCACATGTTCACTGGAGACCTGCCAGGAATGAGCCCTAGGCACAAAACCAGCAGTAAGCTCTGAGCACACCAGGTGTGACTCCAAAACCACCTCCCACAAAAGGTTTCCTTCAACAGCACCAAATACAGTGCTCTAAAGCAGATGTGCCTTCTCTCACAGCTTAATCAAAACCAAGTGACCCGCTCTGCTCTTTTGAATCATTTTCAATGCAATGCAACCCAATGGAATCAGGTAATTCAAAATTAAGGAAAATGTTCAAAACTAACATGGGGGAGGTGGAAATGAGAATGAGGGCACATATTTCACTTGTCAAATCAACAATGCTCAACTCAACAAAGAAATGAATATGCAATAGTGGGCAAGGATTCATAGAATCTGGGGTCAGATTGGAGCACCCTAGGCTTGCCCGGCCCTTTGGTGCCCTTTCTCAGGCCACCCCAGGTACCCCACTGTACTGAGAAAAAGAGCAGGTGGTCTAGGCTAGGAGGACAAGGGCTCATATGGTTGGAAGAAGCTCCCTCCCTGGTGTGGTCCTGAGTTTACCTCTTGCTCATATCAAGTTGCTCACAGGGTTGTTCAGAGGATTGGAGGTAAACTAAGCAATTTCCGGTGCCAATCCAAAGTAACAGATTTTATTCCCATGACCTGATGTAATGGTTTGAGGCTCTTTATGTTCCTGGAGAAGCAGATGCCCTTGGGCTCTACTAGCATGATACAGGACATACGGAGATGTTACTGGTGCCCGCTTGAGCAAATCGATGATGAACGGGAAGACAGTGATACAGTGAATCCAAAGTAAACTCTGTAGATGAGGGCTATTAGCACTGTAGCCTCAACACAAAAGCCATTCCTGCACTTATCAATTTTCCGACCAGAGCACAACTAGGCTAATCAGTGAGTGCTGGAAGGACTCATTCACAAAAATGTGCATGGTCTGTGCCAAATCCACCTTCTCTGCTGACTGTATTGAAGATGCAACTCTCTGCTTTCTATATCTGCCCTTGATTTACAAACTTTAATATCTAGAATACTGGATATTCCTCATCAATCCAGAATTGATGAGGAAAATGAAAACCTGAAAACATGGAAATATCTCATTAAACTCAAGGACAGCCAAAAACTTGGTATCAATCCTGGACTTATGGAGCTATAAACTCACATTATCTTGTATTATCCAACAAATTTTCTTTTGTCTGCTTCAAGTGCACAAAAGTTTCGTTTGTGTGCTGGCAAGAACAAATCTGGTCTAATATCAACATGGTTAGGAACAGAGAAATATGAAACTGCTAGATGAAGACAGAGTCATTCTAGCACCTAAATACAGCTATGCCTGATAGACAACTGTCACTCTGGAACTTTTGGTTACATGAACCAATCCTTTATCATTTTGCTCTGTTTATGAGAGTTAGATTGCTATCATTTGCAAGAGAAGTTATATGCACCACTTAATCACATCATAATAACAATACTTATGACAAAGCAAAGCACATATTGTATAAAACAATTACATTTTACAAAGCTGGAGAGACCAGGGATTAAGGTGCCTGCGTTGCATGTGGCAGTTCATAGTTTGATCCCTGATCACCATTGAACTCATGAGCATTTATTTAAATTTTAAGTTTAAGAAAGTAGTGGGGATAAGTCCATATTAGAATAAAGGCTTCCAAGCTATTTGAGAGAATCCAAAGGAAACATGAAGAACTAAGGAATAAATGATGAATAATTAGAAGACAAAAGCCTAGGATGGGTCTGTTCTCTTCTTCCACTGTACTAACTCTATTTTGGTTCAGATATTGAGATTCCAAAAGTCTACTTAGAATGGAATCCCAAAGATAAAGGCATATAAAAAAAGTACTGCACTCAAATATATCCTCAACAACAATATAAACTTTTATATAAAATTTTATGCATGCAGACCCTGGAAGAATTGCATAGTGGATTAGCATAGAGCTTCTTACACATTTTCCATTTGGAATCCCTTTTTTTGCATGAGTAATGCAGCAAGCGTGTGTACTGCCTAAAATACCCTGGATTCATCATACAGTTGATTTGGAATTAATTTTTTGGGTTTTGCATGTTTATAAATCTTTTACAATTGCCACATGCCATACAACCTTCACATTCAGTGACAAAACCCCACATGGGGTTGGAACCCAGAGTTGAAGAACTTAAGGCTCACAGAGCTTGGTTTTACAAGCATATGCTCAGGAGTTCAACTCCCTGGTGCCCCCACATGCACTGAGCATGACCCAGGCAGCTCTGCTCTTTGACATCGCAGTTCTGGTGTCTATGAACCCTGGAATCACAGAAATGTCCATATCCAATATCTGCCCTTTCCTCTGCCTCCATGTTAGTTGCCCCAGAAGAGAGAGACCCATCCATACCAGACTCAGCTCATTTGCAAACCTCGAAGAGATTCAAACCCATCCACTTCAGACCCACAGCTGCGCTGCTCGGCCGGCCCCATGTGGAAGCAACCCATGGAGCTGACCTCCCAGTAAGGGCTTGGCCAGCCACTGGCCGAGTCCAACATTGCTCCAAGGGTTTGCTCTCATGAGCGGGGGGGGAGACCACGCTGACCGGACTCAGAGTGGAGTTTTGGGCCCTGCCCTTCCCTCCACCTCCATGCCAGTTGCCCCGGAAGAGAGAGACCCACCCATGCCAGACCCACAGGTCCCTTGGTGCGCAGCAAGCGGCAGCACAATATATTTAGAGGATGCTGATTTTAGCATAAGGTTCTTCCCAAGTTCTTTCGCATTTATACATAGTATACAGTTCTAGACAGGTTCTAACTGATACCAGTAAGCCTAGCAAGAAGCCAGAGCAAACCACACATCATGCAGTCAGTCATTCTCAACATCCAGACTCCATAGTTCCTCAGAGCTCCATCCAAGAGAAAACCTGATCTCTCCCCTTTAAGTTTCATCAGTAAATGCTCTAGTTGAGAGCCGTCTACTGAGACTATACCACCTACGGTAAAGCCTGGGAAGGTACCCGTGTTTTATTTACTTGTTATGCCAAAAACTAGTAACAATTATGGACCTCAGTTCCATGACCTGAAGAATGGTTTCGGGCTCCTCCTGTCCCTGGAGCAAATTGATGCCCTTGGGTTACACTTGCTTGTGACAGGACTAATGAGATGCTACTAGTGCCCACTCGAGCAAATCGATGAACAATGGGGAAAACAGTGATACAGAGATACAGTGAATATCTGGTTGTGCCACAGCCAGATGTATATAGGGACTACCACACAAAGGGGAAAAGCCCCAGAAAGCACTGCAACTAAGAAGGCGTTTGAGACCACAGCTAGGAAGTATGACTCTTAGGAAGTATGGGTACAAGAGCCAATACTGAATGAGTGCAAACTAGGTGATTAAGTGTAGCACCATGGATAGTGCATTGGACTTTAAAAAAATTTTTTTACAGTTTTTTCTTTGCTTTCTGGGTCACACCAGGTGATGCTCAGGGATTACTTCTGGCTCTGCACTTAGTAATTATTCTTTGGGTTTCTCAGGGGACCATATGAGATGCCAGGGATCGAACCGGTTCTGCTGAGTACAAGGCAAACGCCCTACCTGCTGTGCTATCACTCCAGCCCAACACTGGACTTCTAAAGGAATGAAAACCTCCAGGAGCACCAAGGCCATGTCTGTGAGCCCCGCAGTCTGACATAGAACCCCCACAGAGCAGCAGAACTGAATGCGTGTGAGCACTGCAGGCAGACACGTGCACCACCTGGGTGGTTATAACATCAATGAAGGCAAAGGAAGTGGAACATATTTTTTAAACTCTTTCTGCACATAAAGACTAGCCTTCAGCTACCTGTAAACTGTGGTAGTCTAAAAACAACACAGTCTAAAATGACACAGCACATCCACAATCTGGAGGGCTGAAATCTTGCTGGAATCAAGCAGATAGCTAAATGCATTAGACAAAGATGGAAGAACACCACCATCAGTGGGATCCATTTCTGTCCCCAGACACTCACATGGTAGGAAATCATCACTTTTTAAAAATTGGCGGGGGTGGGGTGGGGGAGGGTGTCGCGCACAGCTGAGCTGTGTTCAGCACTTACTCCTGGCCAGACCCAGAACTCAATAATCACTTCTGGCAGGTCCAAGGGACCAAATGGTGTGCCTGGGATAGAACTTGGGTCGGGCATATGCAAGGCAAGCACCTTCTCTGCTGCACTAGGTCTCAGCTCAAGCGGGAAATAATGGCAAATGCATGTGGAGGGTGATTCACAAAATCCTTATGTGGGTAAGAATAGAAGAATCTCCAGGGCACACTCTTGGAGAAGCTAATCACATAAGGCCATTTGAAAGGGATTATAGGGGCCAAGGGAGAGTAGAGGGGATAAGGCGCTCACCTTGATTGTGGTGCAGCAACTTGGACCTTGGTTCAATCCCCAGTACCACAGAGTCAGGAGAAGGCCTAAGCACCACCGGACGTGTTCCCCATCTTCAAGAAAGGGAGTATGAACAAACAAGCAAAAGAGCATCTTTTCAAATGAGATCACCTAAGAGCTTAGTCCATTCTTCTACCTTCCTCATTCCCATATTTAGTTTTGTTGGGCTGAGTGAACTTCTAGTCATCCTCAAGCTCACATTCTCCTCTCTGCCTTCACACCACAAGGCTCATCACTGCTTCAAGGCAGCTTGAAGCATCTCCCTGTCCCCCATACTTCTAACCCTTCTCCCTTACACAGCTATCACACTGTGCTTATGCAGATGAAGCGCAACATCAGCCCTAATTCCTCTGCTCCTGGCCTGCGAATGACTGAGTTCCATCCTTCCTACACACTCACTCCCCCTTGCTCATACTCATTCCTCTTCCCCAACTACCTACTTCCTGTCCCCAACTCAAGGCTCCTCAGCACAGCTTGGCAGAGGCTTCTGTTCTGGCCCCTAGGCGGCAGCACTCCCTTGCCTGGACTCAGGAGCACACATCAACTCTCTCAGTGCTCCCTTTCCAGAGTCTGTTCAATAGATTCGCCTAAGCATGTTCAAATGCAGGTTCTGATGCAGTATAACTGACTCTGGGGAGGGGGCTGAGAGTCGATAGTCCTACCAGTCCCCCAGGGGGATGCTGCTGCTCGACTGGATTCAAGGAACAGGATTCTAAACTCCGTTACGCTGAGTAACTCGAGCAACCTGAATGAACTGAATTAAGCATTCATTTAATTCACTGAATTAAGTGAATTAGGTCCAGTTGGCCATGTTGACTTACCCTCAGAGGATGAGGAGTGCAGTTAGGGCTTAGTAGGCCCAGGTTCCCCCATACCCAAAAAGTAAACCCTGCCTACAAGGCCTCCACGAACCGAAGTGGCACAGGCTCAGATGCAGTTACTATTCCTTTATGGGGAAAGCATACTTAGCACTCCTAGATCCTCCGAAATCATCAGTAGATGAAGAGCAAAGAACTCAAGCAACTAAAATAACACAATAATGGGGCCAGAGTGATAGTCCAGCGGGTAGGGTGTTTGCCTTGCTCCTGGGCCGCCCATGCCAGCCTGGGTTCGATCCCGGCATCCCATATGGTCCCCCAAGCACCAGCAGGAGTAACTCCTGAGTGCAGAGCCAGGAGAAATCCCTAAGCATTGTCAGCTGTGACCCAAAAAAAAGCCAAAAAAAAACACAACTATAGTGTAAAAAGCAGAGAGGATTCAGTGCGTACCTGGACAGCAGGGAGAAGCTATCAGAGAAAGGACTTGGCATTGTTTCTCTTGATGTTTTGTGCCTGACTATTCCAATAGGGTGACTCAAAAACACAGACACGGGCCTAAAGCTTCTGAAAGCCGGCATGCCTGAGCTCTTTCAGAACAATGTTCTGGAGGCTGTCTTTCCACTGATGGACTCATTTTATCGGAAACCCACATTAGCAGGTCATTGTGAATCCTGCCACTTTCATTTATACCTTAGCAAACAGAAGCCCATGAAGAGCATATTACCTAGAGTCAGACCAGTGGTCTCTGGAGCTCACCTTTAATAGTGAGCGCACTTGGGAAATAGAGTGCTATTTCCCAAATGCGCTCAGGGATCTAGGTTCTCTCCTAAATCCAAACAACCAGCTTGTTATTCAATATAAAGGTCAAATGGTGTATCACTACTCAGGCCTTGCAGTGCCAAGGATTACCAGAACCACCTGCAGGTGCTCAGGGACCTCCAGGGCCACGCCTGGATACTTAGGGTTCTTTAAGGCTGCCCTGACAACGTTTGGAGGACTACGGAGTGCCAGGGATCAGTTGCATACAGGGCATGAGCCTTACCTTCTGTACCATCTCTGTGCCCTGAGAAGCCCATTCTTTTTCTCTACCTCCAATCTTTGCTGTTCTCATAGTCTCAGTAGCTGCAGACCAGCTGATGCTCCTCACTGTGGGTCTCGTCTTCAGCAACAAAAACATCAGCAGGTGGCAAGGTAGCCTTACTTGCCATTCTCCCCCACTAGAGAACCACTTGATGCCATTGGGGCTCTTTGGGGGTAGCTTAGGAACACCCCAGCAGTCTCTAAAGGGCATGGTTTGTATTTTTTAACTCTGCCACAGCAGAATTGTTCCCAGAATGTAGTGACTCTTCTCTCTCTGGCATAGATTGATGGTTGCCAGTGGCTTTCAGACTTGAGCTGGTGTTGGTTCGAGCTTCTTTTTAGCTCTGATTGCTGGGGTCCAACCCAAGGCTGGCTTCCATAGGGTTGTGGAGGGCCACTTGAGTACCTGAGAGTCTAACAAGCTCCGTGATAGTAAAGGAGTTGAGGACTCATGCTGAGAACCACTGGCCAGTTCAGGTACTGGCCAGTTTCTTTCACCAAGAATCTAAGGAAGCTAAGAGATAGCACAGCCTGTAGGGAGTTGGCCTTGCATGCGGCCACCCCAGGTTCAATGCTCAGCATCCCATATGGTCCCCTGAGCCACCAGGAGTAATTTCTAAGTGTAAAGTCAGGATGAATCCCTGAGCAGTGCCAGGTGTGATGCAAAAAGAAAAAAATTTAAGACACTTAGCCATGACTTATTTCAGGGACTGCTACAAACAACTCTAGGACCAGAGAGAAGTTATTCTGCCTCTTCTGATCAGGACCGTGGGGAGGGAGATACAAAATGAATAACCTAGCAGCTTACTGACACTCCAGAGAGATAGACTGACATTTCTGGAAGAACAAACCAAGACAGAAAAGAAGCGAATGAGCAAAATGAGGTCAGAGCTTTAACCAGGCCCAGAGCAATAGTAGGGCATCGGCCTTAACTCTGCTGACCCAGGTTCAATACCCTGCATTTAAGAGTATCACCAGGAGTAATTCCCGAGTGCAGAACCAGGAGTACCCCTGAGCATCGCAGGGTGTCCCCCCAAAACCAAAAATAAATAAATAAATAAATAAAAAGCATAAACCAGACTCAAATGGAGAATTTTCTAGACATACCAGGGCTGACGGCTGTGATGGATTGCAGTGTTCCCTCAGTGCCTCTGTGGCAGCCATCATGGAAAGAAATGAAAGCATTAGAGTTGGGCAACATTCTAATAAGGCCAGGTGCTAACAGAGACTCAGTGTAGGCGCATGCTGTGATTGACAGAGACCTTTAGTGACTTTTTGATTCAGGAGAGTGAGGAAACACCTGCCCCTGACTAGCTAGGAAAGAACATTTCACCAGAGGACTCCTCCAGTAAGCACCCATCTCAGAAGGAACTTTGGGAACCTCAGAAGGTCAAGCCACCTGCCTCAGGGGAGTAAGGTGGCACCTCCCCAACCCTGACCTTCTCCAGGGGTATTCTCCCCCAGAGAAGGGGCTCAGCAGAATCTCCTCAGCTGTGATTTGCATTTTTTTTAAGCTTTTCCCTGTCCCCAGCCCCACACACCCTGGAAAGAGGCATTAAAGGCAGCAGCAAAAGGAATGTCTTAGATGGAGGCTAATTTTCCTTTGCAAAAGTGAACCCAAGGCACCTGTGGTGGAAGGGGGTTGGGTTATCAGCTGCACCAATTAAAACTTTACAGCCTGTTCAGCACTTGCCTCATGCTGTTTCAAGCCAGTAGACAGGAGTTGCTCTGGGCTAATTGGCAGGTGGTTGTGTCTGGACCTGTGGCTCCTGGAAGGTGGTGGGGAGTGAGGGGTTTGCAATGGGACCACCCTGCTCAGAAAGGCCCCTACAATCTGTGAAGTGGTCTGCTGGGTGACCCTTTGAGAACAGAGAAAAGGGAGGAGGGACAAGGGCTTTTGCTTTTTTTTTTTTTTTTAATTTGGGCTTCTCCAGGAAATGCTTAGGAGTTACTCCTTGCTATGAACTCAGGACTTACTCCTGGAGGTGCTTGAAGGACTATAGGAGATTCTCGAGATCTACCCCAGGTTGGCTGCGCCCAAGACAAGCGCCCTACCCATGTCTCCGCCTGGACTATCGCTCTGCTGGATTGATTACACTCCTTGAGAAATAGGACCCTTTCAGTTTAGCAAAGGAAAGTGAGTCAGTCCTCCAGCAGAGCTATTGGGGCAGGGGGAGGGGGAGGAGCCACACCCTGCTGTGCTCAGGGCTCACTCCTGGCTCTGCACTCAGGGATTCTGGTGGGCTTGGGGGACCATGTGGTTATAGGAATCAAACCCCAAAGGCCACACACAAGGCAAGAGTCCCCCCACCCACCCACTGTACCACTGCTCCAGCTCTTCCCACAGAAGTATTAAATAGTCCACACTACATACCAGCCTGCTCAGGGGTCCCAAGTGCCACACCGCTTTTCATTCCTCCCACCCCTCACCCACATCACACACAGGGTGCAGCTGCAATGACAAGGGAGCAGTATGCCATTGGGATGTGGTAGGGGTCTGTAGGCTCAATTAAGGAGCAGATTTCCAGGGCGGCTCTGAGTAATTAGTATGCGTGCACATGAAAGGCTTTGGTAGGCCTAATAAGTGTGGGAACCTCTACTCTGAGCAGGAAAGCAGCTGGCTCACTCAGCCCATAGAACAGACTCAGAAACAGGGCCTATGATTGGCGTCATTCGCATCCCAAGGATGAAGCTGAAGCTCAGAAAGGGTAAGACATTTTTCTGACTTCACACAGCAGGAAATGTGAGTCTAAGGCTTGAGTCCAGGCCAGGCATCTGGCTGCAGAGATGTGGTCTATCAGGGAACTACCGCTACGAAAGAGTTTGTCCCCTCAGAAGTAACTGACCTCACCAAGAGGAGACCACCACATTTTTTAAATGTTGCTGCACTGCTAATATAATTCCTGGGCAGAGTAAACTCGCTCTGACCATGATGCACTGAACACAGCTTTCACCACTCTTCCCTCAGAGTCAAGAAAAGACAAAATCCAGGATGAGAACTGAGTTCTCACAAAATATTCTTGTTTTATGGATGCATGCAAACATTTAAAAAAATAAGGCATATTGATGTTTTTTAAGACTTTAAAAACCTGAATTAAATTTGCTATAACTTTAAATCAGATGGTAGTGTTACAAAACTCAGTATTCCTAAAATAAGGGGGGACATTTCAAAAGAAAAAAATCACACAGCACAACCCCTGAATTTTGGTTGGCAGCTGAGATAAGGCTGGATTCACCTGGGGGTCAACAGAATCAGGACAGTTCCTGGAACTCAGCACAGGACATTAATTAAGTGACTGGAAGTCCCAATGCCTAGGTGGGAGGCTTGATCATATCATCTTAGCCTTTGGTATTTAGTTGTTCCATGTGTCATAGGAATGTTAACACTAACCTGCCATGTGGAATTATACTCCAATAAAATAGTATGCAGAAAACATTTGGAAACAGTATTCAAACAGTATCGAAACACTCAAAGTGAATTATTGTAAAGATTATTTGGTGATTTTCACAGTGTGTGTTAAAGCAAAATCAGGAAGCTTAAAGGACCAGAACTCTCTCAGTTCCGGTGAGTGTCTGCAGGTGGCTAACAATGAAACCTACTCCAAGAAACAGAACATCACGATACACGTTCTTTTATCACATTGGGGTGATTCAGAGATGCTCTTAGACAGTTCTAATAGCTACGGGCTGCCTACTTAATGACTCACAATGCCAGCAAAGAAAGAGGAGGCACTATTTGATGCCTAAAAACTACATAAAATGGAAGAGAAAGGTTTAGATGTATAAAAAAATATTGTTCTACTCCTTACAGCAATTAGTATAATCAGAATAGATTCAGTGTGGCATGTTGGCATAACCAGGAACTCCTTTCATTCCTGTTCTATCAAAGGATAATATATATTTTCACCTTAAGAAAGGTTAGATGATTATAAATGTATTCTACTTACTCATAATATTTTTAAGCGAGTAATTGTTGCCCATGGGAAAATGTTTAATTATTTCTGATGAGCAGTTCTGCCACAGAAACCTGAGAACATGACAGGTAGAGTGTGGAAACCGCGGTCCAATTCTTAATTGTGTGGAAATCTTGTCTTTTCATGGTGAGAAAAAAAAATCTCATATTGATTTTTCTCTCAATTGATTTCATAAAATTTCCAGTGGGCCACCTTGAGTCACTCCAATTAGAGCATCTTCCTCATTCCTTTGGTGAGAAACAGCCTCCCACTTCCCTCATGGATTTTAGGGTTCATTGCCTAGCTAGTGCTCTTTCTCCTCACACCCTTTCCCTTGCCTCATGACTCCACCCTATGTCTGCTTTAGGTCAATATATATATATTTTTTTTTTTTTGCTTTTTTGGGTCACACCCAGTGATGTTCCTGGCTCTGCACTCAGGAATTACTCCTGGCGGTGCTCAGGGGACCATATGGATATCATGGATCGAACCCTGGTTAGCCAGTGCAAGGCAAATGCCCTACCCGCTGTGCTAGCACTCCAGTCCCTAGGTCAATATTTTAAGGAGATAGGAAATAGCAAGAAAATGTATCTTTGGAATAGCACAAAAAGATGGAAGAGCCATTTCTGTCTTGGCAGAGAATCGGAGAGATTGAAGCGCTTTGTGACTAACAGCCTATTAAACTGAATGCTTCTGTGCAGAATGGATGGGAAATCCAGCAAAAAGCAGGTCTCAACAGAAAACTCCTAACCTTGAATCTAGGTTATTGGGGGAAAGGAGCCTGTTATACTAGTAAAGGACACGTTTCCAAACTACTCTCAGTATCTGAGAGACAGAAATGAATTCTAGTATCAGCAGGACAATAAAATAGGCACGAATGTATTCTGTAATCACTTGATGGTGGATCTCAGAACAGGGAGGCATGTGCCTAGGAACCTGGCAGAGGAAAGAGACTAAAGAGTGCTACGGATTACCCCCCCAGCCCCCCAATACAGGCTTTCTTCCCTGCAGCTGACACCAGCAACCCCACATAGGGTAGCAGGAATGACAGAACAAGCAATGAGAGAATCAGGCTGCCTTGACTTCAAGTCTTCTCTTTCCTCATAAAGCAACAGATAAGGCACAGCTCTCCCTGTTTATAAATCTAGGGAAACCGAGGCACAGAGGCTTTCTAAGACAGACTAGAACTCAGTTTGCTTTCAAGCCTTCCTCTCCTAAGAGGTGGGTGGCTCCATACGGCATTTGTCTATGTTTGCTAGAGTGATTTTTAACTTAAAAATGGAGTTTCATACCTCCAATTTTCATTCCCCTGTGTAGTAGACACTCCATATGGATATGTCATGCTAGTCAACTTACTTTTCCTAAGTGAAATTTTTTATGGAGATTATTTGAAGTTGTAAAACCTTTCAGGTTCTCACAGGTTAAGAACCTGTAGTGCAAACCATAATGCCAAATTGGGGTATGTGTGTTTGTGTGCGAGGGAGGGAGAGAGAGAGAGAGAGATTGAGAGAGAGAGAGGCTGGAGGAAAACTAGGTACATTGGTGGCAGAAATGTGCACTGGTGAAGAAGGAACATTGTATGATTACAATCCATTCACAACCAATTTTGTAATTGTCTGTCTCACAGTTACTCAATTAAAAATAACATAATAAAAAATAAAAACATTACTTATAAAAAATACTGAGACAGACTTAGGTACAGAAGAGTCAACTTTGTAACTCAGCTTTTGTTTTATTCAAATATAGAATGTTTTAGGCATTAAAGACTTAATAAAGTGAAACATGTAATTAGGTGCTATCTACTGACCTCTTTTTTCTACACTTGTGAATGTAAAGGGAACACAGTTATTTCACTTATCAGATTGCTATGGATTACATGAGTTAATTCCCACAAATCACTTAGAGCATAAAACCAGCTGCCTCTTAATATTTCTGACACATACCTGCATTTTTGTTTGTCTATTATGTCAAGAAACAAAATTTACCTTTTTATCTATTGCTTTTCCTTTTGGAATAGGATAGGAGACAATCGGTTTATCCCCAAATTGGGATAATGTTGAAACTTTTTGCTTTAACTTGAACAGCACTTACCTAATGAATTTAATCCTCTATATCATCAATACATGTGTTTTTTCATGTGTTGAAAATTAATTTTTACATATACCAGATTTCCCTGCTGTGGGAAGATATTCAAAGACACCAGCCGTTTCTTGCAAACGTGTGAATTTTATTCCTTTCTTTTCTTTTGTGAAGTCTTGAATAGAAAGTACATGATAAAAAAAATTTCCTCATAAAATAGGAGCTATTTTCTAATTTATCTATGGGCGAAGTTTATGTGCTAAACCAACCAGAATGGGAATTGCTTCCGGATTCTGGAAGCTAAATGAAAAGTGTGTGATCTGATCTCATTGTTAGATATGAAAGCCCTTAGCAAATTCTCATTTTGTTCTATTCAGAGAATCACTCTCTAAAACACACACACACACACACACACACATACTTATACACACAGTGTTTCTACCTGCTCTACAGACTGGTAAATAATTATAGTAGACAGCAGTTTAGCAGAATAGAGGCCAAAGTAAATGAAGGTGTAACTAGGCTCAACTTCTCCACCCAAATTCTTCTCCCTCTTCCTAAATGACTCCTGCAAGGATGTCCACTACCATCTCCATCATTAACACCATCATCACTTGAGGAGGACACTTAACTCCCCAAACGAGCCATGATTTGCTGATGTGCACAAGCCTACCCTAGAAGCTGAAGAGTAGGCATGAAAGATTCTTCAAAACCCTCCTCATACCTTCATCACACCTTCATTCATTCATTCACTCATTCATTCATTCATTCATTTTCCTATTTGGGTCACATCCGGTGACACTCAGGGGGTTACTACTGGCTCTTAGCTCAGGAATTACTCCTAGCGGTGATCGGGGGACCATGTGGGATGCCAGGGATTGAACCCGGGCTGGCTGCGTGCACACCTTTAATACTCAATCAGGCACAGCATTTGTTTCAGAATCCTGCTTTCCAACTAGAAACAGATTTATCTCTGAATGCGCAATGCCCAACATTGTGTTTCTCTCTCAGTGGTTGCTCAGGAAATAACATTCCCAGGAGAACCGAATGAAAACTCCCCATCTCTCTGACATATGCTTCCTATCCTAGTCTAGCCTGCCAGCTTCTAGAAGTCCTGATTTTCAAGGGTGGTTTTATAAAAGGCAGTGTTGTGTTGGATTGGATAAAATACAAATACTGCTGAGCACAAGTTCAGGGCAGACTTATTCAGGAAAATCTGCAGGCACTGTTCGAAGAGAAGTGAGTTGGCCTCCCAGGAAGTGTGCACGATGGTGCCTTGTGGGATGCCGGGTGGATTTGGAAAAGACCTCAGCTCCTTGGAACCTCCTTGTGGGTAAACCAAGTAGGGAAAACCTAGGATTCTTGAGCTTTGATTTCCAGGGTGTTAGACTCACAAGGGTCAGGAATTCCTTGATTGATGATATCTGTCAGTATGATGCCCTAGCTGATAAGGCCGGGCAAGTTGAACAAGACCCCAGAGGTCCCTTTCAGGACACCGCTGGCTTATCGCTCCTGGAGAAGACGAAAGTCAACCCACCTGCACATGGTTTCAGAGCAACCTTTGCTCATCTGGTCAACTCTCGTCAGTCTTTTAGTCCTGACTGTTCCATTGGCTGGTATTTGACCTCCATTCCCAGGTCTTCTGGTTTTATGCTTCCCATTAGAATGGCAGCAGGTCTTAGTACCTGAGGTCACTTACCATCCTTCTTCCTTTCTAGATTACCAGTCCCATGAAGTGACTAAATTTTCCAGCTCACTGCCATATTCCTTGAATTCGACACATAACCTGGCACCCAGTGGGTGTTTAATGCATTTCTCTTGAAGAAATGACTGACAGCGAGACAAATTATGCACAGGTCTGGCAAGCATACAAAGTTCTCTGTTCATGTATTGACGATTTCGTTTCGTTCTCATATGATCCATATGAAGGAAAATTAGTATTCCAATTTTTAGCAATGCAGAAAATGAAGGATTAAAGCAGTTAAGCTACTTAGCTACAAGGTTGAGAGCTGAAGTACAGTTCAGGCTGCTGCGTCCAGCTCTCTCCTGCTAGGGCTGGGCCTTCCTCCTTGCTCTTTAAATTCTTTCTCTTCACCTAACCCTCCCCCACTCCATGATAAACTTAGAAGCACCAGCGCTTCCCATCCCCACACCTGCTGGTGGGATCCCAATTAATAACTGCAAAAAGCATTTGCTATTGTTCAGAGGAGCTGGGAAATCAATGTGCTCATTAGCAAGCTCCCTCCCTGCAATCAGCTTGCAAGATGAGGTGCTGGGCCCTGTTCTCTGTATTCCTCTTCAACCATCTGTGACTAAAAATGTTCTTTGAAATTCACTCTTCCCCAACTCTGTTATAATTGTAGCTTATTTTTACCCCCTTCCTCACGTGAGACACCCACAGTCCTGAGAATCAAACCCCAGGACCCCACTCTTCCCTGGTCTTGGATCACTTGCTAGTTAGCAAGAAAGGTGCCTGGATGCAAACGGTAGGCAGCAATAGGGCTCCTTTAGTATTAAAAAAAAGCAGGCTTTCTCCCCACAGCCTCTGAGTATGTTTGTGTTTTGTTTGTTATTCTCCCCAAAGTGAAGGCAAATAACGTGAGCAAGGCTCAGATGAAATCTAAGCTCATATGGCTAACTCTAAGCTTAGGGAGCCCCCACCTGCCCCCCAGTGCTTTCTTCTGCACAGTCAGTTCCCTATTCAGGTTGCCAAGCTGATGGCCAGTGGCCAGACTAAACTGATTCCTAAAGGGTGAGCTATGAGAATCCCGTGCATCTGCTGAACTTGCTCTATTTGGGACAGTGAAAGTGGTAATAAAAACAAACTTTAAGGCCACCAAAAACAGCAGTTATAGTACAATGAATACCTGAATACCCTTAACCTATATTCATCAAACCTTAATATTTTGCTAGAGTTGTCTTATCTCTTTCCCATAAAATAGTTCTTATCTTCTATCCTTAAATCATTTGAGTAAGCTGGCAACATCATGACTTCTAAAGTCTTCAGAAACACTATCTGTACTTCTTTATTCATCTCTGCGCTATTCACTATAGCTAGAATCTGGAAACAACCTAAATGCCCGAGAACAGAGGACTGGCTAAAGAAACGGTGGTTCATCTACACTATGGAATACTATGCGGCTGTCAGAAAGGATGAAATTATGAAATTTACCTGCAAATGGATGGACATGGAGTCTATCATGCTGAGTGAAATTAGTCAGAAGGAAAAGGACAGATATAGAATGACTGCATTCATTAATAGGATATAGATACCAGTGTTTTAATAAATATGGGAAATGGTAATGGCAGATTAAAACTCACCACTGAATATACACAAAGAGACTTAAGTGACAAACTCTAAATATCTGCAGGGCTAGCCATAATGTGTAAAATAAGAGGGAGAGAGATGCAGAGACAGAGAGAGAGATAGAGAGAGAAAGAGAGAGGAAACTGGGGTACCTGCTATTAAGGCGGGTGGGGGACGGGAGGGGGAGGGGGTACATTGGTGGTGGAAATGGGGCACTGGTGGAGGGATGGGTGCTGGAATACTGTATTACCAAGAACCAATTATGAACACCTTTGTAAGTGTATGTTTCACGGTGGTATAATAAAAAATTTAAAAAAAAGAAAAAAAACAACAAAAAAAAATAAAGTCTTCAGCATGTTGAGGCTGGAGTAATAGCACAGTGGGTAGGGCATTTGCCTTGCATGTGGCCAACTCAAATTCAATCCCAGGCATCTCATATGGTCCCTGGAGCACTTCCAGGAGTAATTCCTGAGTGCAGAACCAGGAGTAACCCCTGAGCATCACTGGGTGTGACCTCAAAATAAAAACATAAAGTGTTTGGCATGTACCTTTTAAAAAAATTTTTTTGTGCTCTATTCCTTCCCAGTATATAAGAGAACTTTCTTCTAACATATGCTAAGTGTTCTAAGATCACCAATTGACCTAGTAATATCCTTTGTACATTTCTTTCTCATGTAAGAGAACTTAGTGATATTTTTAAAATTTCTTTTTAATTTTTATTGACTCTGTGAATTACAAAGTTGTTTATAATAAAGGTTTTTCAGGAATACGATGTTCTAACACCAATCCAACCACTAATGTTCCCTTCCCTTTGCCATGTTCCCAGATTCCCTTCCCACCCCAGGCTGCCCTCTTGACAATTTTTAACATTTTTTTGTAAATTTTAACAAATTTATAACTTGTATCATTTGTCTTCCCATTCATCGATTTGCTCAAGTGAGCACCAGTAATGTCTCCATTTGTTGGGAATGAGGTCCATTATTGTTACTGCTTTTCCCATACTGAATACACCACAGGTAGCTTTCCAGGCTCTGCCATGGCGCTGGATTCATCCCAGGGGGCCCAGTCTTTTTCTATGTCAGACCGTCAACCACCCAGGGCCCACGAGCCAGAGCCCTGGGTGTAGACAAGACTGTCTCCTGTCTGCCACCTGCCAATGCAGCAGGGCACCACAGCCACACCTGCAACACCTCGACAGTGAAATTTATAACACTTTTTGCAAAATGGGCTCGAGGCTGTATATTCCCCTAAGCTGTTGCCTTTCCCTTGAAACCCTGCATTGGTTTCTCCAGTATGAATGATTATGAAGATGTACAGAGTATCCTTGGTGTGGTGCCCATGCCAGTAAGGTTTTGTACCATATCCCTACTTCTCTTCTGACTCATAGAGTCTTATGTGATAGATCTGCCATACATCTACGGACATACCTTTGTAGGTAAATTCCATTTTTTGGTATTTCTATGTCAAGTATTTGGTATTTCTATGTCAAATATTCTCTATCTTTGGATTTTGTCATTTTGAGTACAGTGTGTCTTGGAGATTTCCTACTGGATCTGTTTTCACTGAGAAAATAGATCATTTGGGTCTCATGGATCTTGGTGCTGATATTACTCAACTCTGAGAAATTTTATCAATGTTTCTTTAATTGTTGATTCCTCATCACATTTGCCTTCCTGTTTTTCTGGGACTCTAATGATTCTCATGTTCTTCCTCTTGAACTCAGTCAATAGTTTTTCTGGGATGCTGTTCATTTCCTTTGAAACTCTTTTTCATCTTCTGCTGTTTCTTCTTCTTATCTTGGAGCTCCTTGATCTATTGCTCAGCTTCTATTATTCTGCTATTTGAGCTTCTGCTGAGTTTTATATATTACCTACCATGTTATTCATTTCTGAATGCAGCAGTTTTTTCCTTTCCAATCTTATACTTTCATGTGCTTTGCCGACTACCTATGCTATTATTTGAGTTCA